>JARGYO010000206.1:4406704-5006704 GCA_029206835.1 Rana muscosa | reverse complement strand
CAGAATCAGGGAGGGAGACGAATGGAAGACGGCCTTCCGGACACGCTTTGGCCACTTTGAGTATTTAGTCATGCCATTCGGGCTCTGCAATGCTCCAGCCACATTCCAGCATCTGGTAAACGATGTTTTTCGGGACTTTCTTGATTTATTCGTCATCGTGTATCTGGATGACATCCTTGTATTCTCTGAAACTTTAGAATCCCATCGGACTCATGTAAAAAAGGTATTAGCTCGATTGCGGGAACACCGACTTTAAGCAAAGGCTGAGAAATGCGACTTTGAAAAGCAAGTTGTGCATTTCCTAGGGCTTGTCATCTCCGCCGAGGGAATCTCCATGGAACCTCAGAAAGTCGCTTCTGTCTTGGAATGGCCTGCTCCTACTGACAGAAAAGCTGTACAGAGGTTCGTGGGGTTTGCTAACCCTGGGAAGGATCAGTCACATGTCTGTCTTCCCATCAAGCTTCAGCTCCCCGAAAAGATGGTTTCAGTACTTGCAATCATAGACTCTGGGGCCTGCAGCTGTTTTGTGGACTCTGCATTTGCTTCTCTTCAGCAGCTGCCCTTGAGTACCAAGAGGCAAGGGTTCCATGGCCATCTGGCTGACGGCTCCGGTATTAAATCAGGCCCGGTTACTCAAGAGACCTTGCCTATTCTCTGCCAGACTTCTTCAGGCCATAGCGAACTCCTCCGTTTGGATGTCATAGCTTCTCCCATGTTTCCCGTTATCCTCGGCATTCCATGGTTGAAGGCACACAACCCTCACGTTGACTGGCTTACCGGAGATATATATTTTTTTCGTCCAACTACTGCCAGACGCACTGCCTCTTGGGATGAACTGTCAACTCCACGCCCCTCCTGGGTATCCACCCTGACCATGAAGCCTCTAAACTGATCCCGGTTGCTTATCACTAATTTCTGGACGTCTTTAATAAAAAGGGTGCAGACACTCTTCCACCTCATAGAACTTACTGTGGCTGGAGCATTGCAGAGCCCGAATCAGAGGAAGAGGGTACCGATTCTTGTTAGTGACCCTGTTACAAATTTGATGAACGACTGCAAGAAATATGTAAGATCTTGTATTTCATGCCTTCGGAATAAGACAGACAGAGCCAGAACTTGGGGTCTACTTGAGCCCCTTCCTGTACCTGAGAAACCATGGAGCATGATCTCCATGGATTTTATAGTAGAACTTCCCCCATCTGAAGACTTCACTACCATTTTCGTTGTGGTTGATCGTTTGACCAAAATGGCCCACTTTGTACCTCTGCAAGGAACTCCTTCTGCCCCGGAGACTGCCTCAACTTTTATCAAGGAGATTGTAAGGTTGCATGGCATCCCTGACAGCATAGTTTCTGATCGAGGGGTGCAGTTCACTTCTAGATTTTGGAGGGCCTTATGTGAAACTTTGAACATTGAACTCCGCCTCTCCACAGCTTATCACCCACAAACTAATGGACAGACTGAAAGGGTCAATCAAACCCTTGAACAGTACCTACGATGCTTTTCTTCTTTTGCACAGGATGACTGGCTATCACTTCTCCCACTCGTGGAATTTTCATACAATAATTCCACCCATTCGGTAACCAAACAGTCACCTTTTTTCGCCAATTATGGATACCATCCTTCTTTCTTGCCTGAGCTGCCTATTGGTTCTTCTGTACCTGCCGTACAAGACAGGTTGAACTTCCTTAACTCCAACTACCAATTACTGCAGGTCCCAGAACAGTTCAGAGTTGCCGTCCTAGGGCGATGTCATGATCATCCCCTAGCGGGTCACTTTGGGATTCACAAGACGGCTAATTTGATCTCCCGTACATTCTGGTGGCCAAACTTGATGAACGACTGCAAGAAATATGTAAGATCTTGTATTTCATGCCTTCGGAATAAGACAGACAGAGCCAGAACTTGGGGTCTACTTGAGCCCCTACCTGTACCTGAGAAACCATGGAGCATGATCTCCATGGATTTTATAGTAGAACTTCCCCCATCTGAAGACTTCACTACCATTTTCGTTGTGGTTGATCGTTTGACCAAAATGGCCCACTTTGTACCTCTGCAAGGAACTCCTTCTGCCCCGAGACTGCCTCAACTTTTATCAAGGAGATTGTAAGGTTGCATGGCATCCCTGACAGCATAATTTCTGATCGAGGGGTGCAGTTCACTTCTAGATTTTGGAGGGCCTTATGTGAAACTTTGAACATTGAACTCCGCCTCTCCACAGCTTATCACCCACAAACTAATGGACAGACTGAAAGGGTCAATCAAACCCTTGAACAGTACCTACGATGCTTTTCTTCTTTTGCACAGGATGACTGGCTATCACTTCTCCCACTCGTGGAATTTTCATACAATAATTCCACCCATTCGGTAACCAAACAGTCACCTTTTTTCGCCAATTATGGATACCATCCTTCTTTCTTGCCTGAGCTGCCTATTGGTTCTTCTGTACCTGCCGTACAAGACAGGTTGAACTTCCTTAACTCCAACTACCAATTACTGCAGGTCCCAGAACAGTTCAGAGTTGCCGTCCTAGGGCGATGTCATGATCATCCCCTAGCGGGTCACTTTGGGATTCACAAGACGGCTAATTTGATCTCCCGTACATTCTGGTGGCCAAACTTGATGAACGACTGCAAGAAATATGTAAGATCTTGTATTTCATGCCTTCGGAATAAGACAGACAGAGCCAGAACTTGGGGTCTACTTGAGCCCCTTCCTGTACCTGAGAAACCATGGAGCATGATCTCCATGGATTTTATAGTAGAACTTCCCCCATCTGAAGACTTCACTACCATTTTCGTTGTGGTTGATCGTTTGACCAAAATGGCCCACTTTGTACCTCTGCAAGGAACTCCTTCTGCCCCGAGACTGCCTCAACTTTTATCAAGGAGATTGTAAGGTTGCATGGCATCCCTGACAGCATAATTTCTGATCGAGGGGTGCAGTTCACTTCTAGATTTTGGAGGGCCTTATGTGAAACTTTGAACATTGAACTCCGCCTCTCCACATCTTATCACCCACAAACTAATGGACAGACTGAAAGGGTCAATCAAACCCTTGAACAGTACCTACGATGCTTTTCTTCTTTAGCACGGGATGACTGGCTATCACTTCTCCCACTCGCGGAATTTTCATACAATAATTCCACCCATTCGGCAACCAAACAGTCACCTTTTTTCGCCAATTATGGATACTATCCTTCTTTCTTGCCTGAGCTGCCTATTGATTCTTCTGTACCTGCCGTACAAGACAAGTTGAACTTCCTTAACTCCAACTACCAATTACTGCAGGATACAATCTCCAAGACCCAGGCAGATAATAAAAAGTTCTTCGACAAGAAGAGAAGAGGCAATTTGAATCTTGAACCTTTTCCAGTACCTCGCTGCCCGTCTGCTACCGAACCCGGCCACCCTTGTGATCCTGCACAGCCTCCTGCTTGGCTTAACGCTTTCTCCAGTGCCTGTGCTAGCTGTCCATCCTACCAGCTTTCCTGAGTCCAGTTCCTTACCAGATGCTCTGCCTGCATCTCCACGTCTGCAACTCAGCTGACAAGTTCTGCACGCAACTACAGGCACTCGTGTAACTCCTCACCCTAGGTCTGTCCCATTCTCAGTGGGGCTTGGGTTGGAGATACAAGGGAGGCCGACCTCGTCATTCCAGACTCCTACCAGGTACGTGACAGTACCAGTCAGCCAGAGATGGAGTCTGGAAGGGAGGCCTCTCCACCGAAGGACATTTAGAAAACTAGTTCTGCGCTCTCAAATATTGTGCAGAAGTTACAAGAGCGGGTCACTTTGGGATTCACAAGACGGCTAATTTGATCTCCCGTACATTCTGGTGGCCAAACTTGATGAACGACTGCAAGAAATATGTAAGATCTTGTATTTCATGCCTTCGGAATAAGACAGACAGAGCCAGAACTTGGGGTCTACTTGAGCCCCTTCCTGTACCTGAGAAACCATGGAGCATGATCTCCATGGATTTTATAGTAGAACTTCCCCCATCTGAAGACTTTACTACCATTTTCGTTGTGGTTGATCGTTTGACCAAAATGGCCCACTTTGCCTATATCGACGAGAGCCTTGAAAAGCAGTTCATTCGGCCTTCCACTTCACCAGCAGGAGCCGGTATTTTCTTCGTTGAGAAAAAAGACCACACCTTGAGGCCCTGTGTGGACTATCGTGACCTTAACAGGGTCACTGTCAAGAATCGGAACCCTCTTCCTCTGATTCCCGAACTATTCCAGAGGCTGCGAGGGGCACGAGTGTTCTCCAAACTGGACTTGAGGGGTGCCTATAATCTTGTCAGAATCAGGGAGGGAGACGAATGGAAGACGGCCTTCCGGACACGCTTTGGCCACTTTGAGTATTTAGTCATGCCATTCGGGCTCTGCAATGCTCCAGCCACATTCCAGCATCTGGTAAACGATGTTTTTCGGGACTTTCTTGATTTATTCGTCATCGTGTATCTGGATGACATCCTTGTATTCTCTGAAACTTTAGAATCCCATCGGACGCATGTAAAAAAGGTATTAGCTCGATTGCGGGAACACCGACTTTACGCAAAGGCTGAAAAATGCGACTTTGAAAAGCAAGTTGTGCATTTTCTAGGGCTTGTCATCTCCGCCGAGGGAATCTCCATGGACCCTCAGAAAGTCGCTTCTGTCTTGGAATGGCCTGCTCCTACTGACAGAAAAGCTGTACAGAGGTTCGTGGGGTTTGCGAACCCTGGGAAGGATCAGTCACATGTCTCTCTTCCCATCAAGCTTCAGCTCCCCGAAAAGACGGTTTCAGTACTTGCAATCATAGACTCTGGGGCCTGCAGCTGTTTTGTGGACTCTGCATTTGCTTCTCTTCAGCAGCTGCCCTTGGGTACCAAGAGGCAAGGGTTCCATGTCCATCTGGCTGACGGCTCCGGTATTAAATCAGGCCCGGTTACTCAGGGGACCTTGCCTATTCTCTTCCAGACTTCTTCAGGCCATAGCGAACTCCTCCGTTTGGATGTCATAGCTTCTCCCATGTTTCCCGTTATCCTCGGCATTCCATGGTTGAAGGCACACAACCCTCACGTTGACTGGCTTACCGGAGATATCTCTTTTTCGTCCAACTACTGCCAGACGCACTGCCTCTTGGGAGGAACTGTCAACTCCACGCACCTCCTGGGTATCCACCCTGACCATGAAGCCTCTAAACTGATCCCGGTTGCTTATCACGAATTTCTGGACGTCTTTAATAAAAAGGGTGCAGACACTCTTCCACCTCATAAACCTTACGATTGCCCCATTGAACTTCTACCGGGAGCCGAGATCCCGTTTGGTCGGATTTACCCTCTCTCTGAGCCTGAATTGGAAGCCCTGCGTACCTATATCGACGAGAGCCTTGAAAAGCAGTTCATTCGGCCTTCCACTTCACCAGCAGGAGCCGGTATTTTCTTCGTTGAGAAAAAAGACCACACCTTGAGGCCCTGTGTGGACTATCGTGACCTTAACAGGGTCACTGTCAAGAATCGGTACCCTCTTCCTCTGATTCCCGAACTATTCCAGAGGCTGCGAGGGGCACGAGTGTTCTCCAAACTGGACTTGAGGGGTGCCTATAATCTTGTCAGAATCAGGGAGGGAGACGAATGGAAGACGGCCTTCCGGACACGTTTTGGCCACTTTGAGTATTTAGTCATGCCATTCGGGCTCTGCAATGCTCCAGCCACATTCCAGCATCTGGTAAACGATTTTTTTCGGGACTTTCTTGATTTATTCGTCATCGTGTATCTGGATGACATCCTTGTATTCTCTGAAACTTTAGAATCCCATCGGACTCATGTAAAAAAGGTATTAGCTCGATTGCGGGAACACTGACTTTACGCAAAGGCTGAAAAATGCGACTTTGAAAAGCAAGTTGTGCATTTCCTAGGGCTTGTCATCTCCGCCGAGGGAATCTCCATGGACCCTTAGAAAGTCGCTTCTGTCTTGGAATGGTCTGCTCCTACTGACAGAAAAGCTGTACAGAGGTTCGTGGGGTTTGCTAACTTTTATAGAACATTTATTAAGGACTTTTCTGGCATCATCACTCCCATTACTCAGCTAACGAAACAGCATGTTCCCTTTCGATGGACCCCAGAGGCTCAGACAGCGTTTGAACAGTTGAAAGCCTTATTCACCTCAGCTCCCATCTTGAAACATCCCGATCCCTCCTTAGCTTATGTTTTGGAGGTAGACGCCTCGGAAAATGCAGTTGAGGCTATTATTTCCCAACGCCAAGGGCCCAAATCATTGCTCCACCCTGTGGCCTTCTTCTCTAAAAAAATTAAATCCTTCCGAAAGGAATTATGATGTTGGTGACCGAGAGCTACTGGCTATCAAGGCGGCTCTTGAAGAATGGCGTTACCTTTTGGAGGGAGCTTCTCACCCAATTCTTATCTTCACAGATCACAAGAATTTTGAGTATTTGAAGACAGCTAAACGCCTAAGACCTCGGCAGGCAAGATGGGCACTTTTTTTCTCTCGTTTCATGTTTCATATAACCTACCGTCCTGGCTCAAAGAACGGGAAACCAGATGCCTTGTCCCGCATGTTCAGTGATCCAGTTGTATCCTCGGAACCTGATACGATTCTACCAGCCAATAATTTTTTACTTCTTCAGGCGGATCTGATGTCACAAATAAGAAAATATGTGGAAGACCAACCGCCTTCCAAGGACCTGGCTCTTCAACTAAGGGATGGCCTGTACTAAGAGGCCTATTTGTCTAAGAGGCAAATCTTTATCCCAGAACAGTTCAGAGTTGCCGTCCTAGGGCGATGTCATGATCATCCCCTAGCGGGTCACTTTGGGATTCACAAGACGGCTAATTTGATCTCCCGTACATTCTAGTGGCCAAACTTGATGAACGACTGCAAGAAATATGTAAGATCTTGTATTTCATGCCTTCGGAATAAGACAGACAGAGCCAGAACTTGGGGTCTACTTGAGCCCCTTCCTGTACCTGAGAAACCATGGAGCATGATCTCCATGGATTTTATAGTAGAACTTCCCCCATCTGAAGACTTTACTACCATTTTCGTTGTGGTTGATCGTTTGACCAAAATGGCCCACTTTGTACCTCTGCAAGGAACTCCTTCTGCCCCGGAGACTGCCTCAACTTTTATCAAGGAGATTGTAAGGTTGCATGGCATCCCTGACAGCATAGTTTCTGATCGAGGGGTGCAGTTCACTTCTAGATGTTGGAGCGCCTTATGTGAAACTTTGAACATTTAACTCCGCCTCTCCACAGCTTATCACCCACAAACTAATGGACAGACTGAAAGGGTCAATCAAACCCTTGAACAGTACCTACGATGCTTTTCTTCTTTTGCGCAGGATGACTGGCTATCACTTCTCCCACTCGCGGAATTTTCATACAATAATTCCACCCATTCGGCAACCAAACAGTCACCTTTTTTCGCCAATTATGGATACCATCCTTCTTTCTTGCCTGAGCTGCCTATTGATTCTTCTGTACCTGCCGTACAAGACAGGTTGAACTTCCTTAACTCAAACTACCAATTACTGCAGGATACAATCTCCAAGACCCAGGCAGATAATAAAAAGTTCTTCGACAAGAAGAGAAGAGGCAATTTGAATCTTGAACCTTTTCCAGTACCTCGCTGCCCGTCTGCTACCGAACCCGGCCACCCTTGTGATCCTGCACCAGTTTCCTGCTTGGCTTAACGCTGTCTCCAGTGCCTGTGCTAGCTGTCCATCCTACCAGCTTTCCTGAGTCCAGTTCCTTACCAGATGCTCTGCCTGCATCTCCACGTCTGCAACTCAGCTGACAAGTTCTGTACGCAACTACAGGCACTCGTGTAACTCCTCACCCTAGGTCTTCCCATCCTCAGTGGGGCTTGGGTTGGAGATACAAGGGAGGCCGACCTCGTCATTCCAGGCTCCTACCAGGTACGTGACAGTACCAGTCAGCCAGAGATGGAGTCTGGAAGGGAGGCCTCTCCACCGAAGGACATTTACCAAACTATTTCTGCGCTCTCAAATATTGTGCAGAAGTTACAAGAGCGGGTCACTTTGGGATTCACAAGACGGCCAATTTGATCTCCCGTACATTCTGGTGGCCAAATTTGATGAACGACTGCAAGAAATATGAAAGATCTTGTATTTCATGCCTTCGGAATAAGACAGACAGAGCCAGAACTTGGGGTCTACTTGAGCCCCTTCCTGTACCTGAGAAACCATGGAGCATGATCTCCATGGATTTTATAGTAGAACTTCCCCCATCTGAAGACTTCACTACCATTTTCGTTGTGGTTGATCGTTTGACCAAAATGGCCCACTTTGTACCTCTGCAAGGAACTCCTTCTGCCCCGGAGACTGCCTCAACTTTTATCAAGGAGATTGTAAGGTTGCATGGCATCCCTGACAGCATAGTTTCTGATCGAGGGGTGCAGTTCACTTCTAGATTTTGGAGGGCCTTATGTGAAACTTTGAACATTGAACTCCGCCTCTCCACAGCTTATCACCCACAAACTAATGGACAGACTGAAAGGGTCAATCAAACCCTTGAACAGTACCTACGATGCTTTTCTTCTTTTGCACAGGATGACTGGCTATCACTTCTCCCACTCGTGGAATTTTCATACAATAATTCCACCCATTCGGTAACCAAACAGTCACCTTTTTTTGCCAATTATGGATACCATCCTTCTTTCTTGCCTGAGCTGCCTATTGGTTCTTCTGTACCTGCCGTACAAGACAGGTTGAACTTCCTTAACTCCAACTACCAATTACTGCAGGTCCCAGAACAGTTCAGAGTTGCTGTCCTAGGGCGATGTCATGATCATCCCCTAGCGGGTCACTTTGGGATTCACAAGACGGCTAATTTGATCTCCCGTACATTCTGGTGGCCAAACTTGATGAACGACTGCAAGAAATATGTAAGATCTTGTATTTCATGCCTTCGGAATAAGACAGACAGAGCCAGAACTTGGGGTCTACTTGAGCCCCTTCCTGTACCTGAGAAACCATGGAGCATGATCTCCATGGATTTTATAGTAGAACTTCCCCCATCTGAAGACTTCACTACCATTTTCGTTGTGGTTGATCGTTTGACCAAAATGGCCCACTTTGTACCTCTGCAAGGAACTCCTTCTGCCCCGAGACTGCCTCAACTTTTATCAAGGAGATTGTAAGGTTGCATGGCATCCCTGACAGCATAATTTCTGATCGAGGGGTGCAGTTCACTTCTAGATTTTGGAGGGCCTTATGTGAAACTTTGAACATTGAACTCCGCCTCTCCACAGCTTATCACCCACAAACTAATGGACAGACTGAAAGGGTCAATCAAACCCTTGAACAGTACCTACGATGCTTTTCTTCTTTTGCACAGGATGACTGGCTATCACTTCTCCCACTCGCGGAATTTTCATACAATAATTCCACCCATTCGGCAACCAGTCACCTTTTTTCGCCAATTATGGATACCATCCTTCTTTCTTGCCTGAGCTGCCTATTGATTCTTCTGTACCTGCCGTACAAGACAGGTTGAACTTCCTTAACTCCAACTACCAATTACTGCAGGATACAATCTCCAAGACCCAGGCAGATAATAAAAAGTTCTTCGACAAGAAGAGAAGAGGCAATTTGAATCTTGAACCTTTTCCAGTACCTCGCTGCCCGTCTGCTACCGAACCCGGCCACCCTTGTGATCCTGCACAGCCTCCTGCTTGGCTTAACGCTTTCTCCAGTGCCTGTGCTAGCTGTCCATCCTACCAGCTTTCCTGAGTCCAGTTCCTTACCAGATGCTCTGCCTGCATCTCCACGTCTGCAACTCAGCTGACAAGTTCTGCACGCAACTACAGGCACTCGTGTAACTCCTCACCCTAGGTCTGTCCCATTCTCAGTGGGGCTTGGGTTGGAGATACAAGGGAGGCCGACCTCGTCATTCCAGACTCCTACCAGGTACGTGACAGTACCAGTCAGCCAGAGATGGAGTCTGGAAGGGAGGCCTCTCCACCGAAGGACATTTAGAAAACTATTTCTGCGCTCTCAAATATTGTGCAGAAGTTACAAGAGCGGGTCACTTTGGGATTCACAAGACGGCTAATTTGATCTCCCGTACATTCTGGTGGCCAAACTTGATGAACGACTGCAAGAAATATGTAAGATCTTGTATTTCATGCCTTCGGAATAAGACAGACAGAGCCAGAACTTGGGGTCTACTTGAGCCCCTTCCTGTACCTGAGAAACCATGGAGCATGATCTCCATGGATTTTATAGTAGAACTTCCCCCATCTGAAGACTTTACTACCATTTTTTTTGTGGTTGATCGTTTGACCAAAATGGCCCACTTAGTACCTCTGCAAGGAACTCCTTCTGCCCCGGAGACTGCCTCAACTTTTATCAAGGAGATTGTAAGGTTGCATGGCATCCCTGACAGCATAGTTTCTGATCGAGGGGTGCAGTTCACTTCTAGATTTTGGAGGGCCTTATGTGAAACATTGAACATTGAACTCCGCCTCTCCACAGCTTATCACCCACAAACTAATGGACAGACTGAAAGGGTCAATCAAACCCTTGAACAGTACCTACGATGCTTTTCTTTTTTTGCACAGGATGACTGGCTATCACTTCTCCCACTCGCGGAATTTTCATACAATAATTCCACCCATTCGGTAACCAAACAGTCACCTTTTTTCGCCAATTATGGATACCATCCTTCTTTCTTGCCTGAGCTGCCTATTGATTCTTCTGTACCTGCCGTACAAGACAGGTTGAACTTCCTTAACTCCAACTACCAATTACTGCAGGTCCCAGAACAGTTCAGAGTTGCCGTCCTAGGGTGATGTCATGATCATCCCCTAGCGGGTCACTTTGGGATTCACAAGACGGCTAATTTGATCTCCCGTACATTCTGGTGGCCAGACTTGATGAACGACTGCAAGAAATATGTAAGATCTTGTATTTCATGCCTTCGGAATAAGACAGACAGAGCCAGAACTTGGGGTCTACTTGAGCCCCTTCCTGTACCTGAGAAACCATGGAGCATGATCTCCATGGATTTTATAGTAGAACTTCCCCCATCTAAAGACTTCACTACCATTTTCGTTTTGGTTGATCGTTTGACCAAAATGGCCCACTTTGTACCTCTGCAAGGAACTCCTTCTGCCCCGGAGACTGCCTCAACTTTTATCAAGGAGATTGTAAGGTTGCATGGCATCCCTGACAGCATAGTTTCTGATCGAGGGGTGCAGTTCACTTCTAGATTTTGGAGGGCCTTATGTGAAACTTTGAACATTGAACTCCGCCTCTCCACAGCTTATCACCCACAAACTAATGGACAGACTGAAAGGGTCAATCAAACCCTTGAACAGTACCTACGATGCTTTTCTTCTTTTGCACAGGATGACTGGCTATCACTTCTCCAACTCGCGGAATTTTCATACAATAATTCCACCCATTCGGCAACCAAACAGTCACCTTTTTTCGCCAATTATGGATACCATCCTTCTTTCTTGCCTGAGCTGCCTATTGATTCTTCTGTACCTGCCGTACAAGACAGGTTGAACTTCCTTAACTCCGACTACCAATTACTGCAGGATACAATCTCCAAGACCCAGGCAGATAATAAAAAGTTCTTCGACAAGAAGAGAAGAGGCAATTTGAATCTTGAACCTTTTCCAGTACCTCGCTGCCCGTCTGCTACCGAACCCGGCCACCCTTGTGATCCTGCACAGCCTCCTGCTTGGCTTAACGCTTTCTCCAGTGCCTGTGCTAGCTGTCCATCCTACCAGCTTTCCTGAGTCCAGTTCCTTACCAGATGCTCTGCCTGCATCTCCACGTCTGCAACTCAGCTGACAAGTTCTGCACGCAACTACAGGCACTCGTGTAACTCCTCACCCTAGGTCTGTCCCATTCTCAGTGGGGCTTGGGTTGGAGATACAAGGGAGGCCGACCTCGTCATTCCAGACTCCTACCAGGTACGTGACAGTACCAGTCAGCCAGAGATGGAGTCTGGAAGGGAGGCCTCTCCACCGAAGGACATTTAGAAAACTATTTCTGCGCTCTCAAATATTGTGCAGAAGTTACAAGAGCGGGTCACTTTGGGATTCACAAGACGGCTAATTTGATCTCCCGTACATTCTGGTGGCCAAACTTGATGAACGACTGCAAGAAATATGTAAGATCTTGTATTTCATGCCTTCGGAATAAGACAGACAGAGCCAGAACTTGGGGTCTACTTGAGCCCCTTCCTGTACCTGAGAAACCATGGAGCATGATCTCCATGGATTTTATAGTAGAACTTCCCCCATCTGAAGACTTTACTACCATTTTTGTTGTGGTTGATCGTTTGACCAAAATGGCCCACTTAGTACCTCTGCAAGGAACTCCTTCTGCCCCGGTGACTGCCTCAACTTTTATCAAGGAGATTGTAAGGTTGCATGGCATCCCTGACAGCATAGTTTCTGATCGAGGGGTGCAGTTCACTTCTAGATTTTGGAGGGCCTTATGTGAAACATTGAACATTGAACTCCGCCTCTCCACAGCTTATCACCCACAAACTAATGGACAGACTGAAAGGGTCAATCAAACCCTTGAACAGTACCTACGATGCTTTTCTTTTTTTGCACAGGATGACTGGCTATCACTTCTCCCACTCGCGGAATTTTCATACAATAATTCCACCCATTCGGTAACCAAACAGTCACCTTTTTTCGCCAATTATGGATACCATCCTTCTTTCTTGCCTGAGCTGCCTATTGATTCTTCTGTACCTGCCGTACAAGACAGGTTGAACTTCCTTAACTCCAACTACCAATTACTGCAGGTCCCAGAACAGTTCAGAGTTGCCGTCCTAGGGCGATGTCATGATCATCCCCTAGCGGGTCACTTTGGGATTCACAAGACGGCTAATTTGATCTCCCGTACATTCTGGTGGCCAAACTTGATGAACGACTGCAAGAAATATGTAAGATCTTGTATTTCATGCCTTCGGAATAAGACAGACAGAGCCAGAACTTGGGGTCTACTTGAGCCCCTTCCTGTACCTGAGAAACCATGGAGCATGATCTCCATGGATTTTATAGTAGAACTTCCCCCATCTAAAGACTTCACTACCATTTTCGTTGTGGTTGATCGTTTGACCAAAATGGCCCACTTTGTACCTCTGCAAGGAACTCCTTCTGCCCCGGAGACTGCCTCAACTTTTATCAAGGAGATTGTAAGGTTGCATGGCATCCCTGACAGCATAGTTTCTGATCGAGGGGTGCAGTTCACTTCTAGATTTTGGAGGGCCTTATGTGAAACTTTGAACATTGAACTCCGCCTCTCCACAGCTTATCACCCACAAACTAATGGACAGACTGAAAGGGTCAATCAAACCCTTGAACAGTACCTACGATGCTTTTCTTCTTTTGCACAGGATGACTGGCTATCACTTCTCCCACTCGCGGAATTTTCATACAATAATTCCACCCATTCGGCAACCAAACAGTCACCTTTTTTCGCCAATTATGGATACCATCCTTCTTTCTTGCCTGAGCTGCCTATTGATTCTTCTGTACCTGCCGTACAAGACAGGTTGAACTTCCTTAACTCCAACTACCAATTACTGCAGGATACAATCTCCAAGACCCAGGCAGATAATAAAAAGTTCTTCGACAAGAACAGAAGAGGCAATTTGAATCTTGAACCTGGAGATAAGGTCTGGCTTTCCACAGCGAACTTGAAACTAAGTTGCCCCTCGAGGAAGCTTGGCCCAAGATTTTTGGGGCCTTTTCCAGTACCTCGCTGCCCGTCTGCTACCGAACCCGGCCACCCTTTTGATCCTGCACCAGCCTCCTGCTTGGCTTAACGCTGTCTCCAGTGCCTGTGCTAGCTGTCCATCCTACCAGCTTTCCTGTGTCCAGTTCCTTACCAGATGCTCTGCCTGCATCTCCACGTCTGCAACTCAGCTGACAAGTTCTGCACGCAACTACAGGCTCTCGTGTAACTCCTCACCCTTGGTCTGTCCCATCCTCAGTGGGGCTTGGGTTGGAGATACAAGGGAGGCCGACCTCGTCATTCCAGACTCCTACCAGGTACGTGACAGTACCAGTCAGCCAGAGATGGAGTCTGGAAGGGAGGCCTCTCCACCGAAGGACATTTACCAAACTATTTCTGCGCTCTCAAATATTGTGCAGAAGTTACAAGAGCGGGTCACTTTGGGATTCACAAGACGGCTAATTTGATCTAGTGGCCAAACTTGATGAACGACTGCAAGAAATATGTAAGATCTTGTATTTCATGCCTTCGGAATAAGACAGATAGAGCCAGAACTTGGGGTCTACTTGAGCCCCTTCCTGTACCTGAGAAACCATGGAGCATGATCTCCATGGATTTTATAGTAGAACTTCCCCCATCTGAAGACTTTACTACTATTTTCGTTGTGGTTGATCGTTTGACCAAAATGGCCCACTTTGTACCTCTGCAAGGAACTCCTTCTGCCCCGGAGACTGCCTCAACTTTTATCAAGGAGATTGTAAGGTTGCATGGCATCCCTGACAGCATAGTTTCTGATCGAGGGGTGCAGTTCACTTCTAGATTTTGGAGGGCCTTATGTGAAACTTTGAACATTGAACTCCGCCTCTCCACAGCTTATCACCCACAAACTAATGGACAGACTGAAAGGGTCAATCAAACCCTTGAACAGTACCTACGATGCTTTTCTTCTATTGCACAGGATGACTGGCTATCACTTCTCCCACTCGCGGAATTTTCATACAATAATTCCACCCATTCGGTAACCAAACAGTCACCTTTTTTCGCCAATTATGGATACCATCCTTCTTTCTTGCCTGAGCTGCCTATTGATTCTTCTGTACCTGCCGTACAAGACAGGTTGAACTTCCTTAACTCCAACTACCAATTACTGCAGGTCCCAGAACAGTTCAGAGTTGCCGTCCTAGGGCGATGTCATGATCATCCCCTAGCGGGTCACTTTGGGATTCACAAGACGGCTAATTTGATCTCCCGTACATTCTGGTGGCCAAACTTGATGAACGACTGCAAGAAATATGTAAGATCTTGTATTTCATGCCTTCGGAATAAGACAGACAGAGCCAGAACTTGGGGTCTACTTGAGCCCCTTCCTGTACCTGAGAAACCATGGAGCATGATCTCCATGGATTTTATAGTAGAACTTCCCCCATCTGAAGACTTTACTACCATTTTTGTTGTGGTTGATCGTTTGACCAAAATGGCCCACTTAGTACCTCTGCAAGGAACTCCTTCTGCCCCGGTGACTGCCTCAACTTTTATCAAGGAGATTGTAAGGTTGCATGGCATCCCTGACAGCATAGTTTCTGATCGAGGGGTGCAGTTCACTTCTAGATTTTGGAGGGCCTTATGTGAAACATTGAACATTGAACTCCGCCTCTCCACAGCTTATCACCCACAAACTAATGGACAGACTGAAAGGGTCAATCAAACCCTTGAACAGTACCTACGATGCTTTTCTTTTTTTGCACAGGATGACTGGCTATCACTTCTCCCACTCGCGGAATTTTCATACAATAATTCCACCCATTCGGTAACCAAAGAGTCACCTTTTTTCGCCAATTATGGATACCATCCTTCTTTCTTGCCTGAGCTGCCTATTGATTCTTCTGTACCTGCCGTACAAGACAGGTTGAACTTCCTTAACTCCAACTACCAATTACTGCAGGTCCCAGAACAGTTCAGAGTTGCCGTCCTAGGGCGATGTCATGATCATCCCCTAGCGGGTCACTTTGGGATTCACAAGACGGCTAATTTGATCTCCCGTACATTCTGGTGGCCAAACTTGATGAACGACTGCAAGAAATATGTAAGATCTTGTATTTCATGCCTTCGGAATAAGACAGACAGAGCCAGAACTTGGGGTCTACTTGAGCCCCTTCCTGTACCTGAGAAACCATGGAGCATGATCTCCATGGATTTTATAGTAGAACTTCCCCCATCTAAAGACTTCACTACCATTTTCGTTGTGGTTGATCGTTTGACCAAAATGGCCCACTTTGTACCTCTGCAAGGAACTCCTTCTGCCCCGGAGACTGCCTCAACTTTTATCAAGGAGATTGTAAGGTTGCATGGCATCCCTGACAGCATAGTTTCTGATCGAGGGGTGCAGTTCACTTCTAGATTTTGGAGGGCCTTATGTGAAACTTTGAACATTGAACTCCGCCTCTCCACAGCTTATCACCCACAAACTAATGGACAGACTGAAAGGGTCAATCAAACCCTTGAACAGTACCTACGATGCTTTTCTTCTTTTGCACAGGATGACTGGCTATCACTTCTCCCACTCGCGGAATTTTCATACAATAATTCCACCCATTCGGCAACCAAACAGTCACCTTTTTTCGCCAATTATGGATACCATCCTTCTTTCTTGCCTGAGCTGCCTATTGATTCTTCTGTACCTGCCGTACAAGACAGGTTGAACTTCCTTAACTCCAACTACCAATTACTGCAGGATACAATCTCCAAGACCCAGGCAGATAATAAAAAGTTCTTCGACAAGAAC
Organism: Rana muscosa; assembly: GCA_029206835.1. NCBI lineage: Eukaryota > Metazoa > Chordata > Amphibia > Anura > Ranidae > Rana > Rana muscosa. The sequence goes on along the minus strand of JARGYO010000206.1, from coordinate 4,990,183 downwards.
AGAAGAGGCAATTTGAATCTTGAACCTGGAGATAAGGTCTGGCTTTCCACAGCGAACTTGAAACTAAGTTGCCCCTCGAGGAAGCTTGGCCCAAGATTTTTGGGGCCTTTTCCAGTACCTCGCTGCCCGTCTGCTACCGAACCCGGCCACCCTTTTGATCCTGCACCAGCCTCCTGCTTGGCTTAACGCTGTCTCCAGTGCCTGTGCTAGCTGTCCATCCTACCAGCTTTCCTGTGTCCAGTTCCTTACCAGATGCTCTGCCTGCATCTCCACGTCTGCAACTCAGCTGACAAGTTCTGCACGCAACTACAGGCTCTCGTGTAACTCCTCACCCTTGGTCTGTCCCATCCTCAGTGGGGCTTGGGTTGGAGATACAAGGGAGGCCGACCTCGTCATTCCAGACTCCTACCAGGTACGTGACAGTACCAGTCAGCCAGAGATGGAGTCTGGAAGGGAGGCCTCTCCACCGAAGGACATTTACCAAACTATTTCTGCGCTCTCAAATATTGTGCAGAAGTTACAAGAGCGGGTCACTTTGGGATTCACAAGACGGCTAATTTGATCTCCCGTACATTCTAGTGGCCAAACTTGATGAACGACTGCAAGAAATATGTAAGATCTTGTATTTCATGCCTTCGGAATAAGACAGACAGAGCCAGAACTTGGGGTCTACTTGAGCCCCTTCCTGTACCTGAGAAACCATGGAGCATGATCTCCATGGATTTTATAGTAGAACTTCCCCCATCTGAAGACTTTACTACCATTTTCGTTGTGGTTGATCGTTTGACCAAAATGGCCCACTTTGTACCTCTGCAAGGAACTCCTTCTGCCCCGGAGACTGCCTCAACTTTTATCAAGGAGATTGTAAGGTTGCATGGCATCCCTGACAGCATAGTTTCTGATCGAGGGGTGCAGTTCACTTCTAGATTTTGGAGGGCCTTATGTGAAACTTTGAACATTGAACTCCGCCTCTCCACAGCTTATCACCCACAAACTAATGGACAGACTGAAAGGGTCAATCAAACCCTTGAACAGTACCTACGATGCTTTTCTTCTATTGCACAGGATGACTGGCTATCACTTCTCCCACTCGCGGAATTTTCATACAATAATTCCACCCATTCGGTAACCAAACAGTCACCTTTTTTCGCCAATTATGGATACCATCCTTCTTTCTTGCCTGAGCTGCCTATTGATTCTTCTGTACCTGCCGTACAAGACAGGTTGAACTTCCTTAACTCCAACTACCAATTACTGCAGGTCCCAGAACAGTTCAGAGTTGCCGTCCTAGGGCGATGTCATGATCATCCCCTAGCGGGTCACTTTGGGATTCACAAGACGGCTAATTTGATCTCCCGTACATTCTGGTGGCCAAACTTGATGAACGACTGCAAGAAATATGTAAGATCTTGTATTTCATGCCTTCGGAATAAGACAGACAGAGCCAGAACTTGGGGTCTACTTGAGACCCTTCCTGTACCTGAGAAACCATGGAGCATGATCTCCATGGATTTTATAGTAGAACTTCCCCCATCTGAAGACTTCACTACCATTTTCGTTGTGGTTGATCGTTTGACCAAAATGGCCCACTTTGTACCTCTGCAAGGAACTCCTTCTGCCCCGGAGACTGCCTCAACTTTTATCAAGGAGATTGTAAGGTTGAATGGCATCCCTGACAGCATAGTTTCTGATCGAGGGGTGCAGTTCACTTCTAGATGTTGGAGGGCCTTATGTGAAACTTTGAACATTGAACTCCGCCTCTCCACAGCTTATCACCCACAAACTAATGGACAGACTGAAAGGGTCAATCAAACCCTTGAACAGTACCTACGATGCTTTTCTTCTTTTGCGCAGGATGACTGGCTATCACTTCTCCCACTCGCGGAATTTTCATACAATAATTCCACCCATTCGGCAACCAAACAGTCACCTTTTTTCGCCAATTATGGATACCATCCTTCTTTCTTGCCTGAGCTGCCTATTGATTCTTCTGTACCTGCCGTACAAGACAGGTTGAACTTCCTTAACTCAAACTACCAATTACTGCAGGATACAATCTCCAAGACCCAGGCAGATAATAAAAAGTTCTTCGACAAGAAGAGAAGAGGCAATTTGAATCTTGAACCTTTTCCAGTACCTCGCTGCCCGTCTGCTACCGAACCCGGCCACCCTTGTGATCCTGCACCAGTTTCCTGCTTGGCTTAACGCTGTCTCCAGTGCCTGTGCTAGCTGTCCATCCTACCAGCTTTCCTGAGTCCAGTTCCTTACCAGATGCTCTGCCTGCATCTCCACGTCTGCAACTCAGCTGACAAGTTCTGTACGCAACTACAGGCACTCGTGTAACTCCTCACCCTAGGTCTGTCCCATCCTCAGTGGGGCTTGGGTTGGAGATACAAGGGAGGCCGACCTCGTCATTCCAGACTCCTACCAGGTACGTGACAGTACCAGTCAGCCAGAGATGGAGTCTGGAAGGGAGGCCTCTCCACTGAAGGACATTTACCAAACTATTTCTGCGCTCTCAAATATTGTGCAGAAGTTACAAGAGCGGGTCACTTTGGGATTCACAAGACGGCCAATTTGATCTCCCGTACATTCTGGTGGCCAAATTTGATGAACGACTGCAAGAAATATGTAAGATCTTGTATTTCATGCCTTCGGAATAAGACAGACAGAGCCAGAACTTGGGGTCTACTTGAGCCCCTTCCTGTACCTGAGAAACCATGGAGCATGATCTCCATGGATTTTATAGTAGAACTTCCCCCATCTGAAGACTTCACTACCATTTTCGTTGTGGTTGATCGTTTGACCAAAATGGCCCACTTTGTACCTCTGCAAGGAACTCCTTCTGCCCCGGAGACTGCCTCAACTTTTATCAAGGAGATTGTAAGGTTGCATGGCATCCCTGACAGCATAGTTTCTGATCGAGGGGTGCAGTTCACTTCTAGATTTTGGAGGGCCTTATGTGAAAATTTGAACATTGAACTCCGCCTCTCCACAGCTTATCACCCACAAACTAATGGACAGACTGAAAGGGTCAATCAAACCCTTGAACAGTACCTACGATGCATTTCTTCTTTTGCACAGGATGACTGGCTATCACTTCTCCCACTCGTGGAATTTTCATACAATAATTCCACCCATTCGGTAACCAAACAGTCACCTTTTTTCGCCAATTATGGATACCATCCTTCTTTCTTGCCTGAGCTGCCTATTGGTTCTTCTGTACCTGCCGTACAAGACAGGTTGAACTTCCTTAACTCCAACTACCAATTACTGCAGGTCCCAGAACAGTTCAGAGTTGCCGTCCTAGGGCGATGTCATGATCATCCCCTAGCGGGTCACTTTGGGATTCACAAGACGGCTAATTTGATCTCCCGTACATTCTGGTGGCCAAACTTGATGAACGACTGCAAGAAATATGTAAGATCTTGTATTTCATGCCTTCGGAATAAGACAGACAGAGCCAGAACTTGGGGTCTACTTGAGCCCCTTCCTGTACCTGAGAAACCATGGAGCATGATCTCCATGGATTTTATAGTAGAACTTCCCCCATCTGAAGACTTCACTACCATTTTCGTTGTGGTTGATCGTTTGACCAAAATGGCCCACTTTGTACCTCTGCAAGGAACTCCTTCTGCCCCGAGACTGCCTCAACTTTTATCAAGGAGATTGTAAGGTTGCATGGCATCCCTGACAGCATAATTTCTGATCGAGGGGTGCAGTTCACTTCTAGATTTTGGAGGGCCTTATGTGAAACTTTGAACATTGAACTCCGCCTCTCCACATCTTATCACCCACAAACTAATGGACAGACTGAAAGGGTCAATCAAACCCTTGAACAGTACCTACGATGCTTTTCTTCTTTTGCACAGGATGACTGGCTATCTCTTCTCCCACTCGCGGAATTTTCATACAATAATTCCACCCATTCGGCAACCAAACAGTCACCTTTTTTCGCCAATTATGGATACTATCCTTCTTTCTTGCCTGAGCTGCCTATTGATTCTTCTGTACCTGCCGTACAAGACAGGTTGAACTTCCTTAACTCCAACTACCAATTACTGCAGGATACAATCTCCAAGACCCAGGCAGATAATAAAAAGTTTTTCGACAAGAAGAGAAGAGGCAATTTGAATCTTGAACCTTTTCCAGTACCTCGCTGCCCGTCTGCTACCGAACCCGGCCACCCTTGTGATCCTGCACAGCCTCCTGCTTGGCTTAACGCTTTCTCCAGTGCCTGTGCTAGCTGTCCATCCTACTAGCTTTCCTGAGTCCAGTTCCTTACCAGATGCTCTGCCTGCATCTCCACGTCTGCAACTCAGCTGACAAGTTCTGCACGCAACTACAGGCACTCGTGTAACTCCTCACCCTAGGTCTGTCCCATTCTCAGTGGGGCTTGGGTTGGAGATACAAGGGAGGCCGACCTCGTCATTCCAGACTCCTACCAGGTACGTGACAGTACCAGTCAGCCAGAGATGGAGTCTGGAAGGGAGGCCTCTCCACCGAAGGACATTTAGAAAACTATTTCTGCGCTCTCAAATATTGTGCAGAAGTTACAAGAGCGGGTCACTTTGGGATTCACAAGACGGTTAATTTGATCTCCCGTACATTCTGGTGGCCAAACTTGATGAACGACTGCAAGAAATATGTAAGATCTTGTATTTCATGCCTTCGGAATAAGACAGACAGAGCCAGAACTTGGGGTCTACTACCCTTCCTGTACCTGAGAAACCATGGAGCATGATCTCCATGGATTTTATAGTAGAACTTCCCCCATCTGAAGACTTTACTACCATTTTTGTTGTGGTTGATCGTTTGACCAAAATGGCCCACTTTGTACCTCTGCAAGGAACTCCTTCTGCCCCGGAGACTGCCTCAACTTTTATCAAGGAGATTGTAAGGTTGCATGGCATCCCTGACAGCATAGTTTCTGATCGAGGGGTGCAGTTCACTTCTAGATTTTGGAGGGCCTTATGTGAAACATTGAACATTGAACTCCGCCTCTCCACAGCTTATCACCCACAAACTAATGGACAGACTGAAAGGGTCAATCAAACCCTTGAACAGTACCCACGATGCTTTTCTTCTTTTGCACAGGATGACTGGCTATCACTTCTCCCACTCGCGGAATTTTCATACAATAATTCCTTCCATTCGGTAACCAAACAGTCACCTTTTTTCGCCAATTATGGATACCATCCTTCTTTCTTGCCTGAGCTGCCTATTGGTTCTTCTGTACCTGCCGTACAAGACAGGTTGAACTTCCTTAACTCCAACTACCAATTACTGCAGGTGCCAGAACAGTTCAGAGTTGCCGTCCTAGGGCGATGTCATGATCATCCCCTAGCGGGTCACTTTGGGATTCACAAGACGGCTAATTTGATCTCCCGTACATTCTGGTGGCCAAACTTGATGAACGACTGAAAGAAATATGTAAGATCTTGTATTTCATGCCTTCGGAATAAGACAGACAGAGCCAGAACTTGGGGTCTACTTGAGCCCCTTCCTGTACCTGAGAAACCATGGAGCATGATCTCCATGGATTTTATAGTAGAACTTCCCCCATCTGAAGACTTCACTACCATTTTCGTTGTGGTTGATCGTTTGACCAAAATGGCCCACTTTGTACCTCTGCAAGGAACTCCTTCTGCCCCGAGACTGCCTCAACTTTTATCAAGGAGATTGTAAGGTTGCATGGCATCCCTGACAGCATAATTTCTGATCGAGGGGTGCAGTTCACTTCTAGATTTTTGAGGGCCTTATGTGAAACTTTGAACATTGAACTCCGCCTCTCCACATCTTATCACCCACAAACTAATGGACAGACTGAAAGGGTCAATCAAACCCTTGAACAGTACCTACGATGCTTTTCTTCTTTTGCACAGGATGACTGGCTATCACTTCTCCCACTCGCGGAATTTTCATACAATAATTCCACCCATTCGGCAACCAAACAGTCACCTTTTTTCGCCAATTATGGATACTATCCTTCTTTCTTGCCTGAGCTGCCTATTGATTCTTCTGTACCTGCCGTACAAGACAGGTTGAACTTCCTTAACTCCAACTACCAATTACTGCAGGATACAATCTCCAAGACCCAGGCAGATAATAAAAAGTTCTTCGACAAGAAGAGAAGAGGCAATTTGAATCTTGAACCTTTTCCAGTACCTCGCTGCCCGTCTGCTACCGAACCCGGCCACCCTTGTGATCCTGCACAGCCTCCTGCTTGGCTTAACGCTTTCTCCAGTGCCTGTGCTAGCTGTCCATCCTACTAGCTTTCCTGAGTCCAGTTCCTTACCAGATGCTCTGCCTGCATCTCCACGTCTGCAACTCAGCTGACAAGTTCTGCACGCAACTACAGGCACTCGTGTAACTCCTCACCCTAGGTCTGTCCCATTCTCAGTGGGGCTTGGGTTGGAGATACAAGGGAGGCCGACCTCGTCATTCCAGACTCCTACCAGGTACGTGACAGTACCAGTCAGCCAGAGATGGAGTCTGGAAGGGAGGCCTCTCCACCGAAGGACATTTAGAAAACTATTTCTGCGCTCTCAAATATTGTGCAGAAGTTACAAGAGCGGGTCACTTTGGGATTCACAAGACGGCTAATTTGATCTCCCGTACATTCTGGTGGCCAAACTTGATGAACGACTGCAAGAAATATGTAAGATCTTGTATTTCATGCCTTCGGAATAAGACAGACAGAGCCAGAACTTGGGGTCTACTACCCTTCCTGTACCTGAGAAACCATGGAGCATGATCTCCATGGATTTTATAGTAGAACTTCCCCCATCTGAAGACTTTACTACCATTTTTGTTGTGGTTGATCGTTTGACCAAAATGGCCCACTTTGTACCTCTGCAAGGAACTCCTTCTGCCCCGGAGACTGCCTCAACTTTTATCAAGGAGATTGTAAGGTTGCATGGCATCCCTGATAGCATAGTTTCTGATCGAGGGGTGCAGTTCACTTCTAGATTTTGGAGGGCCTTATGTGAAACATTGAACATTGAACTCCGCCTCTCCACAGCTTATCACCCACAAACTAATGGACAGACTGAAAGGGTCAATCAAACCCTTGAACAGTACCCACGATGCTTTTCTTCTTTTGCACAGGATGACTGGCTATCACTTCTCCCACTCGCGGAATTTTCATACAATAATTCCTTCCATTCGGTAACCAAACAGTCACCTTTTTTCGCCAATTATGGATACCATCCTTCTTTCTTGCCTGAGCTGCCTATTGGTTCTTCTGTACCTGCCGTACAAGACAGGTTGAACTTCCTTAACTCCAACTACCAATTACTGCAGGTCCCAGAACAGTTCAGAGTTGCCGTCCTAGGGCGATGTCATGATCATCCCCTAGCGGGTCACTTTGGGATTCACAAGACGGCTAATTTGATCTCCCGTACATTCTGGTGGCCAAACTTGATTAACGACTGCAAGAAATATGGAAGATCTTGTATTTCATGCCTTCGGAATAAGACAGACAGAGCCAGAACTTGGGGTCTACTTGAGCCCCTTCCTGTACCTGAGAAACCATGGAGCATGATCTCCATGGATTTTATAGTAGAACTTCCCCCATCTGAAGACTTCACTACCATTTTCGTTGTGGTTGATCGTTTGACCAAAATGGCCCACTTTGTACCTCTGCAAGGAACTCCTTCTGCCCCGAAGACTGCCTCAACTTTTATCAAGGAGATTGTAAGGTTGCATGGCATCCCTGACAGCATAGTTTCTGATCGAGGGGTGCAGTTCACTTCTAGATTTTGGAGGGCCTTATGTGAAACTTTGAACATTGAACTCCGCCTCTCCACAGCTTATCACCCACAAACTAATGGACAGACTGAAAGGGTCAATCAAACCCTTGAACAGTACCTACGATGCTTTTCTTCTTTTGCACAGGATGACTGGCTATCACTTCTCCCACTCGCGGAATTTTCATACAATAATTCCACCCATTCGGCAACCAAACAGTCACCTTTTTTCGCCAATTATGGACACCATCCTTCTTTCTTGCCTGATCTGCCTATTGATTCTTCTGTACCTGCCGTACAAGACAGGTTGAACTTCCTTAACTCCAACTACCAATTACTGCAGGATACAATCTCCAAGACCCAGGCAGATAATAAAAAGTTCTTCGACAAGAACAGAAGAGGCAATTTGAATCTTGAACCTGGAGATAAGGTCTGGCTTTCCACAGCGAACTTGAAACTAAGTTGCCCCTCGAGGAAGCTTGGCCCAAGATTTTTGGGGCCTTTTCCAGTACCTCGCTGCCCTTCTGCTACCGAACCCGGCCACCCTTTTGATCCTGCACCAGCCTCCTGCTTGGCTTAACGCTGTCTCCAGTGCCTGTGCTAGCTGTCCATCCTACCAGCTTTCCTGAGTCCAGTTCCTTACCAGATGCTCTGCCTGCATCTCCACGTCTGCAACTCAGCTGACAAGTTCTGCACGCAACTACAGGCTCTCGTGTAACTCCTCACCCTTGGTCTGTCCCATCCTCAGTGGGGCTTGGGTTGGAGATACAAGGGAGGCCGACCTCGTCATTCCAGACTCCTACCAGGTACGTGACAGTACCAGTCAGCCAGAGATGGAGTCTGGAAGGGAGGCCTCTCCACCGAAGGACATTTACCAAACTATTTCTGCGCTCTCAAATATTGTGCAGAAGTTACAAGAGCGGGTCACTTTGGGATTCACAAGACGGCTAATTTGATCTCCCGTACATTCTAGTGGCCAAACTTGATGAACGACTGCAAGAAATATGTAAGATCTTGTATTTCATGCCTTCGGAATAAGACAGACAGAGCCAGAACTTGGGGTCTACTTGAGCCCCTTCCTGTACCTGAGAAACCATGGAGCATGATCTCCATGGATTTTATAGTAGAACTTCCCCCATCTGAAGACTTTACTACCATTTTCGTTGTGGTTGATCGTTTGACCAAAATGGCCCACTTTGTACCTCTGCAAGGAACTCCTTCTGCCCCGGAGACTGCCACAACTTTTATCAAGGAGATTGTAAGGTTGCATGGCATCCCTGACAGCATAGTTTCTGATCGAGGGGTGCAGTTCAATTCTAGATTTTGGAGGGCCTTATGTGAAACTTTGAACATTGAACTCCGCCTCTCCACAGCTTATCACCCACAAACTAATGGACAGACTGAAAGGGTCAATCAAACCCTTGAACAGTACCTACGATGCTTTTCTTCTTTTGCACAGGATGACTGGCTATCACTTCTCCCACTCGCGGAATTTTCATACAATAATTCCACCCATTCGGCAACCAAACAGTCACCTTTTTTCGCCAATTATGGACACCATCCTTCTTTCTTGCCTGAGCTGCCTATTGATTCTTCTGTACCTGCCGTACAAGACAGGTTGAACTTCCTTAACTCCAACTACCAATTACTGCAGGATACAATCTCCAAGACCCAGGCAGATAATAAAAAGTTCTTCGACAAGAACAGAAGAGGCAATTTGAATCTTGAACCTGGAGATAAGGTCTGGCTTTCCACAGCGAACTTGAAACTAAGTTGCCCCTCGAGGAAGCTTGGCCCAAGATTTTTGGGGCCTTTTCCAGTACCTCCCTGCCCGTCTGCTACCGAACCCGGCCACCCTTTTGATCTTGCACCAGCCTCCTGCTTGGCTTAACGCTGTCTCCAGTGTTTGTGCTAGCTGTCCATCCTACCAGCTTTCCTGAGTCCAGTTCCTTACCAGATGCTCTGCCTGCATCTCCACGTCTGCAACTCAGCTGACAAGTTCTGCACGCAACTACAGGCTCTCGTGTAACTCCTCACCCTAGGTCTGTCCCATCCTCAGTGGGGCTTGGGTTGGAGATACAAGGGAGGCCGACCTCGTCATTCCAGACTCCTACCAGGTACGTGACAGTACCAGTCAGCCAGAGATAGAGTCTGGAAGGGAGGCCTCTCCACCGAAGGACATTTACCAAACTATTTCTGCGCTCTCAAATATTGTGCAGAAGTTACAAGAGCGGGTCACTTTGGGATTCACAAGACGGCTAATTTGATCTCCCGTACATTCTAGTGGCCAAACTTGATGAACGACTGCAAGAAATATTTAAGATCTTGTATTTCATGCCTTCGGAATAAGACAGGCAGAGCCAGAACTTGGGGTCTACTTGAGCCCCTTCCTGTACCTGAGAAACCATGGAGCATGATCTCCATGGATTTTATAGTAGAACTTCCCCCATCTGAAGACTTCACTACCATTTTCGTTGTGGTTGATCGTTTGACCAAAATGGCCCACTTTGTACCTCTGCAAGGAACTCCTTCTGCCCCGAAGACTGCCTCAACTTTTATCAAGGAGATTGTAAGGTTGCATGGCATCCCTGACAGCATAGTTTCTGATCGAGGGGTGCAATTCACTTCTAGATTTTGGAGGGCCTTATGTGAAACTTTGAACATTGAACTCCGCCTCTCCACAGCTTATCACCCACAAACTAATGGACAGACTGAAAGGGTCAATCAAACCCTTGAACAGTACCTACGATGCTTTTCTTCTTTTGCACAGGATGACTGGCTATCACTTCTCCCACTCGCGGAATTTTCATACAATAATTCCACCCATTCGGCAACCAAACAGTCACCTTTTTTCGCCAATTATGGATACCATCCTTCTTTCTTGCCTGAGCTGCCTATTGATTCTTCTGTACCTGCCGTACAAGACAGGTTGAACTTCCTTAACTCCAACTACCAATTACTGCAGGTCCCAGAACAGTTCAGAGTTGCCGTCCTAGGGCGATGTCATGATCATCCCCTAGCGGGTCACTTTGGGATTCACAAGACGGCTAATTTGATCTCCCGTACATTCTGGTGGCCAAACTTGATGAACGACTGCAAGAAATATGTAAGATCTTGTATTTCATGCCTTCGGAATAAGACAGACAGAGCCAGAACTTGGGGTCTACTTGAGCCCCTTCCTGTACCTGAGAAACCATGGAGCATGATCTCCATGGATTTTATAGTAGAACTTCCCCCATCTGAAGACTTCACTACCATTTTCGTTGTGGTTGATCGTTTGACCAAAATGGCCCACTTTGTACCTCTGCAAGGAACTCCTTCTGCCCCGGAGACTGCCTCAACTTTTATCAAGGAGATTGTAAGGTTGCATGGCATCCCTGACAGCATAGTTTCTGATCGAGGGGTGCAGTTCACTTCTAGATTTTGGAGGGCCTTATGTGAAACTTTGAACATTGAACTCCGCCTCTCCACAGCTTATCACCCACAAACTAATGGACAGACTGAAAGGGTCAATCAAACCCTTGAACAGTACCTACGATGCTTTTCTTCTTTTGCACAGGATGACTGGCTATCACTTCTCCCACTAGCGGAATTTTCATACAATAATTCCACCCATTCGGCAACCAAACAGTCACCTTTTTTCGCCAATTATGGATACCATCCTTCTTTCTTGCCTGAGCTGCCTATTGATTCTTCTGTACCTGCCGTACAAGACAGGTTGAACTTCCTTAACTCCAACTACCAATTACTGCAGGATACAATCTCCAAGACCCAGGCAGATAATAAAAAGTTCTTTGACAAGAACAGAAGAGGCAATTTGAATCTTGAACCTTTTCCAGTACCTCGCTGCCCGTCTGCTACCGAACCCGGCCACCCTTGTGATCCTGCACCAGCCTCCTGCTTGGCTTAACGCTGTCTCCAGTGCCTGTGCTAGCTGTCCATCCTACCAGCTTTCCTGAGTCCAGTTCCTTACCAGATGCTCTGCCTGCATCTCCACGTCAAACTCGTGTAACTCCTCACCCTAGGTCTGTCCCATCCTCAGTGGGGCTTGGGTTGGAGATACAAGGGAGGCCGACCTCGTCATTCCAGAATCCTACCAGGTCACTGTCGAGAATCGGTACCCTCTTCCTCTGATTCCCGAACTATTCCAGAGGCTGCGAGGGGCACGAGTGTTCTCCAAACTGGACTTGAGGGGTGCCTATAATCTTGTCAGAATCAGGGAGGGAGACGAATGGAAGACGGCCTTCCGGACACGCTTTGGCCACTTTGAGTATTTAGTCATGCCATTCGGGCTCTGCAATGCTCCAGCCACATTCCAGCATCTGATAAACGATGTTTTTCGGGACTTTCTTGATTTATTCGTCATCGTGTATCTGGATGACATCCTTGTATTCTCTGAAACTTTAGAATCCCATCGGACTCATGTAAAAAAGGTATTAGCTCGATTGCGGGAACACCGACTTTACGCAAAGGCTGAAAAATGCGACTTTGAAAAGCAAGTTGTGCATTTCCTAGGGCTTGTCATCTCCGCCGAGGGAATCTCCATGGACCCTCAGAAAGTCGCTTCTGTCTTGGAATGGCCTGCTCCTACTGACAGAAAAGCTGTACAGAGGTTCGTGGGGTTTGCTAACCCTGGGAAGGATCAGTCATATGTCTCTCTTCCCATCAAGCTTCAGCTCCCCGAAAAGACGGTTTCAGTACTTGCAATCATAGACTCTGGGGCCTGCAGCTGTTTTGTGGACTCTGCATTTGCTTCTCTTCAGCAGCTGCCCTTGGGTACCAAGAGGCAAGGGTTCCATGTCCATCTGGCTGACGGCTCCGGTATTAAATCAGGCCCGGTTACTCAAGAGACCTTGCCTATTCTCTGCCAGACTTCTTCAGGCCATAGCGAACTCCTCCGTTTGGATGTCATAGCTTCTCCCATGTTTCCCGTTATCCTCGGCATTCCATGGTTGAAGGCACACAACCCTCACGTTGACTGGCTTACCGGAGATATATTTTTTTTTCGTCCAACTACTGCCAGACGCACTGCCTCTTGGGAGGAACTATCAACTCCACGCCCCTCCTGGGTATCCACCCTGACCATGAAGCCTCTAAACTGATCCCGGTTGCTTATCACGAATTTCTGGACGTCTTTAATAAAGAGGGTGCAGACACTCTTCCACCTCATAGAACTTACGATTGCCCCATTGAACTTCTACCGGGAGCCGAGATCCCGTTTGGTCGGATTTACCCTCTCTCTGAGCCTGAATTGGAAGCCCTGCGTACCTATATCGACGAGAGCCTTGAAAAGCAGTTCATTCGGCCTTCCACTTCACCAGCAGGAGCCGGTATTTTCTTCGTTGAGAAAAAAGACCACACCTTGAGGCCCTGTGTGGACTATCGTGACCTTAACAGGGTCACTGTCAAGAATCGGTACCCTCTTCCTCTGATTCCCGAACTATTCCAGAGGCTGCGAGGGGCACGAGTGTTCTCCAAACTGGACTTGAGGGGTGCCTATAATCTTGTCAGAATCAGGGAGGGAGACGAATGGAAGACGGCCTTCCGGACACGCTTTGGCCACTTTGAGTATTTAGTCATGCCATTCGGGCTCTGCAATGCTCCAGCCACATTCCAGCATCTGGTAAACGATGTTTTTCGGGACTTTCTTGATTTATTCGTCATCGTGTATCTGGATGACATCCTTGTATTCTCTGAAACTTTAGAATCCCATCGGACTCATGTAAAAAAGGTATTAGCTCGATTGCGGGAACACCGACTTTAAGCAAAGGCTGAGAAATGCGACTTTGAAAAGCAAGTTGTGCATTTCCTAGGGCTTGTCATCTCCGCCGAGGGAATCTCCATGGAACCTCAGAAAGTCGCTTCTGTCTTGGAATGGCCTGCTCCTACTGACAGAAAAGCTGTACAGAGGTTCGTGGGGTTTGCTAACCCTGGGAAGGATCAGTCACATGTCTGTCTTCCCATCAAGCTTCAGCTCCCCGAAAAGATGGTTTCAGTACTTGCAATCATAGACTCTGGGGCCTGCAGCTGTTTTGTGGACTCTGCATTTGCTTCTCTTCAGCAGCTGCCCTTGAGTACCAAGAGGCAAGGGTTCCATGGCCATCTGGCTGACGGCTCCGGTATTAAATCAGGCCCGGTTACTCAAGAGACCTTGCCTATTCTCTGCCAGACTTCTTCAGGCCATAGCGAACTCCTCCGTTTGGATGTCATAGCTTCTCCCATGTTTCCCGTTATCCTCGGCATTCCATGGTTGAAGGCACACAACCCTCACGTTGACTGGCTTACCGGAGATATATATTTTTTTCGTCCAACTACTGCCAGACGCACTGCCTCTTGGGATGAACTGTCAACTCCACGCCCCTCCTGGGTATCCACCCTGACCATGAAGCCTCTAAACTGATCCCGGTTGCTTATCACTAATTTCTGGACGTCTTTAATAAAAAGGGTGCAGACACTCTTCCACCTCATAGAACTTACTGTGGCTGGAGCATTGCAGAGCCCGAATCAGAGGAAGAGGGTACCGATTCTTGTTAGTGACCCTGTTACAAATTTGATGAACGACTGCAAGAAATATGTAAGATCTTGTATTTCATGCCTTCGGAATAAGACAGACAGAGCCAGAACTTGGGGTCTACTTGAGCCCCTTCCTGTACCTGAGAAACCATGGAGCATGATCTCCATGGATTTTATAGTAGAACTTCCCCCATCTGAAGACTTCACTACCATTTTCGTTGTGGTTGATCGTTTGACCAAAATGGCCCACTTTGTACCTCTGCAAGGAACTCCTTCTGCCCCGGAGACTGCCTCAACTTTTATCAAGGAGATTGTAAGGTTGCATGGCATCCCTGACAGCATAGTTTCTGATCGAGGGGTGCAGTTCACTTCTAGATTTTGGAGGGCCTTATGTGAAACTTTGAACATTGAACTCCGCCTCTCCACAGCTTATCACCCACAAACTAATGGACAGACTGAAAGGGTCAATCAAACCCTTGAACAGTACCTACGATGCTTTTCTTCTTTTGCACAGGATGACTGGCTATCACTTCTCCCACTCGTGGAATTTTCATACAATAATTCCACCCATTCGGTAACCAAACAGTCACCTTTTTTCGCCAATTATGGATACCATCCTTCTTTCTTGCCTGAGCTGCCTATTGGTTCTTCTGTACCTGCCGTACAAGACAGGTTGAACTTCCTTAACTCCAACTACCAATTACTGCAGGTCCCAGAACAGTTCAGAGTTGCCGTCCTAGGGCGATGTCATGATCATCCCCTAGCGGGTCACTTTGGGATTCACAAGACGGCTAATTTGATCTCCCGTACATTCTGGTGGCCAAACTTGATGAACGACTGCAAGAAATATGTAAGATCTTGTATTTCATGCCTTCGGAATAAGACAGACAGAGCCAGAACTTGGGGTCTACTTGAGCCCCTACCTGTACCTGAGAAACCATGGAGCATGATCTCCATGGATTTTATAGTAGAACTTCCCCCATCTGAAGACTTCACTACCATTTTCGTTGTGGTTGATCGTTTGACCAAAATGGCCCACTTTGTACCTCTGCAAGGAACTCCTTCTGCCCCGAGACTGCCTCAACTTTTATCAAGGAGATTGTAAGGTTGCATGGCATCCCTGACAGCATAATTTCTGATCGAGGGGTGCAGTTCACTTCTAGATTTTGGAGGGCCTTATGTGAAACTTTGAACATTGAACTCCGCCTCTCCACAGCTTATCACCCACAAACTAATGGACAGACTGAAAGGGTCAATCAAACCCTTGAACAGTACCTACGATGCTTTTCTTCTTTTGCACAGGATGACTGGCTATCACTTCTCCCACTCGTGGAATTTTCATACAATAATTCCACCCATTCGGTAACCAAACAGTCACCTTTTTTCGCCAATTATGGATACCATCCTTCTTTCTTGCCTGAGCTGCCTATTGGTTCTTCTGTACCTGCCGTACAAGACAGGTTGAACTTCCTTAACTCCAACTACCAATTACTGCAGGTCCCAGAACAGTTCAGAGTTGCCGTCCTAGGGCGATGTCATGATCATCCCCTAGCGGGTCACTTTGGGATTCACAAGACGGCTAATTTGATCTCCCGTACATTCTGGTGGCCAAACTTGATGAACGACTGCAAGAAATATGTAAGATCTTGTATTTCATGCCTTCGGAATAAGACAGACAGAGCCAGAACTTGGGGTCTACTTGAGCCCCTTCCTGTACCTGAGAAACCATGGAGCATGATCTCCATGGATTTTATAGTAGAACTTCCCCCATCTGAAGACTTCACTACCATTTTCGTTGTGGTTGATCGTTTGACCAAAATGGCCCACTTTGTACCTCTGCAAGGAACTCCTTCTGCCCCGAGACTGCCTCAACTTTTATCAAGGAGATTGTAAGGTTGCATGGCATCCCTGACAGCATAATTTCTGATCGAGGGGTGCAGTTCACTTCTAGATTTTGGAGGGCCTTATGTGAAACTTTGAACATTGAACTCCGCCTCTCCACATCTTATCACCCACAAACTAATGGACAGACTGAAAGGGTCAATCAAACCCTTGAACAGTACCTACGATGCTTTTCTTCTTTAGCACAGGATGACTGGCTATCACTTCTCCCACTCGCGGAATTTTCATACAATAATTCCACCCATTCGGCAACCAAACAGTCACCTTTTTTCGCCAATTATGGATACTATCCTTCTTTCTTGCCTGAGCTGCCTATTGATTCTTCTGTACCTGCCGTACAAGACAAGTTGAACTTCCTTAACTCCAACTACCAATTACTGCAGGATACAATCTCCAAGACCCAGGCAGATAATAAAAAGTTCTTCGACAAGAAGAGAAGAGGCAATTTGAATCTTGAACCTTTTCCAGTACCTCGCTGCCCGTCTGCTACCGAACCCGGCCACCCTTGTGATCCTGCACAGCCTCCTGCTTGGCTTAACGCTTTCTCCAGTGCCTGTGCTAGCTGTCCATCCTACCAGCTTTCCTGAGTCCAGTTCCTTACCAGATGCTCTGCCTGCATCTCCACGTCTGCAACTCAGCTGACAAGTTCTGCACGCAACTACAGGCACTCGTGTAACTCCTCACCCTAGGTCTGTCCCATTCTCAGTGGGGCTTGGGTTGGAGATACAAGGGAGGCCGACCTCGTCATTCCAGACTCCTACCAGGTACGTGACAGTACCAGTCAGCCAGAGATGGAGTCTGGAAGGGAGGCCTCTCCACCGAAGGACATTTAGAAAACTAGTTCTGCGCTCTCAAATATTGTGCAGAAGTTACAAGAGCGGGTCACTTTGGGATTCACAAGACGGCTAATTTGATCTCCCGTACATTCTGGTGGCCAAACTTGATGAACGACTGCAAGAAATATGTAAGATCTTGTATTTCATGCCTTCGGAATAAGACAGACAGAGCCAGAACTTGGGGTCTACTTGAGCCCCTTCCTGTACCTGAGAAACCATGGAGCATGATCTCCATGGATTTTATAGTAGAACTTCCCCCATCTGAAGACTTTACTACCATTTTTGTTGTGGTTGATCGTTTGACCAAAATGGCCCACTTTGTACCTCTGCAAGGAACCCCTTCTGCCCCGGAGACTGCCTCAACTTTTATCAAGGAGATTCTAAGGTTGCATGGCATCCCTGACAGCATAGTTTCTGATCGAGGGGTGCAGTTCACCCTTAGATTTTGGAGGGCCTTATGTGAAACATTGAACATTGAACTCCGCCTCTCCACAGCTTATCACCCACAAACTAATGGACAGACTGAAAGGGTCAATCAAACCCTTGAACAGTACCTACGATGCTTTTCTTCTTTTGCACAGGATGACTGGCTATCACTTCTCCCACTCGCGGAATTTTCATACAATAATTCCACCCATTCGGTAACCAAACAGTCACCTTTTTTCGCCAATTATGGATACCATCCTTCTTTCTTGCCTGAGCTGCCTATTGGTTCTTCTGTACCTGCCGTACAAGACAGGTTGAACTTCCTTAACTCCAACTACCAATTACTGCAGGTCCCAGAACAGTTCAGAGTTGCCGTCCTAGGGCGATGTCATGATCATCCCCTAGCGGGTCACTTTGGGATTCACAAGACGGCTAATTTGATCTCCCGTACATTCTGGTGGCCAAACTTGATTAACGACTGCAAGAAATATGGAAGATCTTGTATTTCATGCCTTCGGAATAAGACAGACAGAGCCAGAACTTGGGGTCTACTTGAGCCCCTTCCTGTACCTGAGAAACCATGGAGCATGATCTCCATGGATTTTATAGTAGAACTTCCCCCATCTGAAGACTTCACTACCATTTTCGTTGTGGTTGATCGTTTGACCAAAATGGCCCACTTTGTACCTCTGCAAGGAACTCCTTCTGCCCCGAAGACTGCCTCAACTTTTATCAAGGAGATTGTAAGGTTGCATGGCATCCCTGACAGCATAGTTTCTGATCGAGGGGTGCAGTTCACTTCTAGATTTTGGAGGGCCTTATGTGAAACTTTGAACATTGAACTCCGCCTCTCCACAGCTTATCACCCACAAACTAATGGACAGACTGAAAGGGTCAATCAAACCCTTGAACAGTACCTACGATGCTTTTCTTCTTTTGCACAGGATGACTGGCTATCACTTCTCCCACTCGCGGAATTTTCATACAATAATTCCACCCATTCGGCAACCAAACAGTCACCTTTTTTCGCCAATTATGGACACCATCCTTCTTTCTTGCCTGATCTGCCTATTGATTCTTCTGTACCTGCCGTACAAGACAGGTTGAACTTCCTTAACTCCAACTACCAATTACTGCAGGATACAATCTCCAAGACCCAGGCAGATAATAAAAAGTTCTTCGACAAGAACAGAAGAGGCAATTTGAATCTTGAACCTGGAGATAAGGTCTGGCTTTCCACAGCGAACTTGAAACTAAGTTGCCCCTCGAGGAAGCTTGGCCCAAGATTTTTGGGGCCTTTTCCAGTACCTCGCTGCCCTTCTGCTACCGAACCCGGCCACCCTTTTGATCCTGCACCAGCCTCCTGCTTGGCTTAACGCTGTCTCCAGTGCCTGTGCTAGCTGTCCATCCTACCAGCTTTCCTGAGTCCAGTTCCTTACCAGATGCTCTGCCTGCATCTCCACGTCTGCAACTCAGCTGACAAGTTCTGCACGCAACTACAGGCTCTCGTGTAACTCCTCACCCTTGGTCTGTCCCATCCTCAGTGGGGCTTGGGTTGGAGATACAAGGGAGGCCGACCTCGTCATTCCAGACTCCTACCAGGTACGTGACAGTACCAGTCAGCCAGAGATGGAGTCTGGAAGGGAGGCCTCTCCACCGAAGGACATTTACCAAACTATTTCTGCGCTCTCAAATATTGTGCAGAAGTTACAAGAGCGGGTCACTTTGGGATTCACAAGACGGCTAATTTGATCTCCCGTACATTCTAGTGGCCAAACTTGATGAACGACTGCAAGAAATATGTAAGATCTTGTATTTCATGCCTTCGGAATAAGACAGACAGAGCCAGAACTTGGGGTCTACTTGAGCCCCTTCCTGTACCTGAGAAACCATGGAGCATGATCTCCATGGATTTTATAGTAGAACTTCCCCCATCTGAAGACTTTACTACCATTTTCGTTGTGGTTGATCGTTTGACCAAAATGGCCCACTTTGTACCTCTGCAAGGAACTCCTTCTGCCCCGGAGACTGCCACAACTTTTATCAAGGAGATTGTAAGGTTGCATGGCATCCCTGACAGCATAGTTTCTGATCGAGGGGTGCAGTTCAATTCTAGATTTTGGAGGGCCTTATGTGAAACTTTGAACATTGAACTCCGCCTCTCCACAGCTTATCACCCACAAACTAATGGACAGACTGAAAGGGTCAATCAAACCCTTGAACAGTACCTACGATGCTTTTCTTCTTTTGCACAGGATGACTGGCTATCACTTCTCCCACTCGCGGAATTTTCATACAATAATTCCACCCATTCGGCAACCAAACAGTCACCTTTTTTCGCCAATTATGGACACCATCCTTCTTTCTTGCCTGAGCTGCCTATTGATTCTTCTGTACCTGCCGTACAAGACAGGTTGAACTTCCTTAACTCCAACTACCAATTACTGCAGGATACAATCTCCAAGACCCAGGCAGATAATAAAAAGTTCTTCGACAAGAACAGAAGAGGCAATTTGAATCTTGAACCTGGAGATAAGGTCTGGCTTTCCACAGCGAACTTGAAACTAAGTTGCCCCTCGAGGAAGCTTGGCCCAAGATTTTTGGGGCCTTTTCCAGTACCTCCCTGCCCGTCTGCTACCGAACCCGGCCACCCTTTTGATCTTGCACCAGCCTCCTGCTTGGCTTAACGCTGTCTCCAGTGTTTGTGCTAGCTGTCCATCCTACCAGCTTTCCTGAGTCCAGTTCCTTACCAGATGCTCTGCCTGCATCTCCACGTCTGCAACTCAGCTGACAAGTTCTGCACGCAACTACAGGCTCTCGTGTAACTCCTCACCCTAGGTCTGTCCCATCCTCAGTGGGGCTTGGGTTGGAGATACAAGGGAGGCCGACCTCGTCATTCCAGACTCCTACCAGGTACGTGACAGTACCAGTCAGCCAGAGATAGAGTCTGGAAGGGAGGCCTCTCCACCGAAGGACATTTACCAAACTATTTCTGCGCTCTCAAATATTGTGCAGAAGTTACAAGAGCGGGTCACTTTGGGATTCACAAGACGGCTAATTTGATCTCCCGTACATTCTAGTGGCCAAACTTGATGAACGACTGCAAGAAATATGTAAGATCTTGTATTTCATGCCTTCGGAATAAGACAGACAGAGCCAGAACTTGGGGTCTACTTGAGCCCCTTCCTGTACCTGAGAAACCATGGAGCATGATCTCCATGGATTTTATAGTAGAACTTCCCCCATCTGAAGACTTCACTACCATTTTCGTTGTGGTTGATCGTTTGACCAAAATGGCCCACTTTGTACCTCTGCAAGGAACTCCTTCTGCCCCGAAGACTGCCTCAACTTTTATCAAGGAGATTGTAAGGTTGCATGGCATCCCTGACAGCATAGTTTCTGATCGAGGGGTGCAATTCACTTCTAGATTTTGGAGGGCCTTATGTGAAACTTTGAACATTGAACTCCGCCTCTCCACAGCTTATCACCCACAAACTAATGGACAGACTGAAAGGGTCAATCAAACCCTTGAACAGTACCTACGATGCTTTTCTTCTTTTGCACAGGATGACTGGCTATCACTTCTCCCACTCGCGGAATTTTCATACAATAATTCCACCCATTCGGCAACCAAACAGTCACCTTTTTTCGCCAATTATGGATACCATCCTTCTTTCTTGCCTGAGCTGCCTATTGATTCTTCTGTACCTGCCGTACAAGACAGGTTGAACTTCCTTAACTCCAACTACCAATTACTGCAGGTCCCAGAACAGTTCAGAGTTGCCGTCCTAGGGCGATGTCATGATCATCCCCTAGCGGGTCACTTTGGGATTCACAAGACGGCTAATTTGATCTCCCGTACATTCTGGTGGCCAAACTTGATGAACGACTGCAAGAAATATGTAAGATCTTGTATTTCATGCCTTCGGAATAAGACAGACAGAGCCAGAACTTGGGGTCTACTTGAGCCCCTTCCTGTACCTGAGAAACCATGGAGCATGTTCTCCATGGATTTTATAGTAGAACTTCCCCCATCTGAAGACTTCACTACCATTTTCGTTGTGGTTGATCGTTTGACCAAAATGGCCCACTTTGTACCTCTGCAAGGAACTCCTTCTGCCCCGGAGACTGCCTCAACTTTTATCAAGGAGATTGTAAGGTTGCATGGCATCCCTGACAGCATAGTTTCTGATCGAGGGGTGCAGTTCACTTCTAGATTTTGGAGGGCCTTATGTGAAACTTTGAACATTGAACTCCGCCTCTCCACAGCTTATCACCCACAAACTAATGGACAAACTGAAAGGGTCAATCAAACCCTTGAACAGTACCTACGATGCTTTTCTTCTTTTGCACAGGATGACTGGCTATCACTTCTCCCACTAGCGGAATTTTCATACAATAATTCCACCCATTCGGCAACCAAACAGTCACCTTTTTTCGCCAATTATGGATACCATCCTTCTTTCTTGCCTGAGCTGCCTATTGATTCTTCTGTACCTGCCGTACAAGACAGGTTGAACTTCCTTAACTCCAACTACCAATTACTGCAGGATACAATCTCCAAGACCCAGGCAGATAATAAAAAGTTCTTTGACAAGAACAGAAGAGGCAATTTGAATCTTGAACCTTTTCCAGTACCTCGCTGCCCGTCTGCTACCGAACCCGGCCACCCTTGTGATCCTGCACCAGCCTCCTGCTTGGCTTAACGCTGTCTCCAGTGCCTGTGCTAGCTGTCCATCCTACCAGCTTTCCTGAGTCCAGTTCCTTACCAGATGCTCTGCCTGCATCTCCACGTCAAACTCGTGTAACTCCTCACCCTAGGTCTGTCCCATCCTCAGTGGGGCTTGGGTTGGAGATACAAGGGAGGCCGACCTCGTCATTCCAGAATCCTACCAGGTCACTGTCGAGAATCGGTACCCTCTTCCTCTGATTCCCGAACTATTCCAGAGGCTGCGAGGGGCACGAGTGTTCTCCAAACTGGACTTGAGGGATGCCTATAATCTTGTCAGAATCAGGGAGGGAGACGAATGGAAGACGGCCTTCCGGACACGCTTTGGCCACTTTGAGTATTTAGTCATGCCATTCGGGCTCTGCAATGCTCCAGCCACATTCCAGCATCTGGTAAACGATGTTTTTCGGGACTTTCTTGATTTATTCGTCATCGTGTATCTGGATGACATTCTTGTATTCTCTGAAACTTTAGAATCCCATCGGACTCATGTAAAAAAGGTATTAGCTCGATTGCGGGAACACCGACTTTACGCAAAGGCTGAAAAATGCGACTTTGAAAAGCAAGTTGTGCATTTCCTAGGGCTTGTCATCTCCGCCGAGGGAATCTCCATGGACCCTCAGAAAGTCGCTTCTGTCTTGGAATGGCCTGCTCCTACTGACAGAAAAGCTGTACAGAGGTTCGTGGGGTTTGCTAACCCTGGGAAGGATCAGTCACATGTCTCTCTTCCCATCAAGCTTCAGCTCCCCGAAAAGACGGTTTCAGTACTTGCAATCATAGACTCTGGGGCCTGCAGCTGTTTTGTGGACTCTGCATTTGCTTCTCTTCAGCAGCTGCCCTTGGGTACCAAGAGGCAAGTGTTCCATGTCCATCTGGCTGACGGCTCCGGTATTAAATCAGGCCCGGTTACTCAGGGGACCTTGCCTATTCCCTGCCAGACTTCTTCAGGCCATAGCGAACTCCTCCGTTTGGATGTCATAGCTTCTCCCAAGTTTCCCGTTATCCTCGGCATTCCATGGTTGAAGGCACACAACCCTCACGTTGACTGGCTTACCGGAGATATCTCTTTTTCGTCCAACTACTGCCAGACGCACTGCCTCTTGGGAGGAACTGTCAACTCCACGCACCTCCTGGGTATCCACCCTGACCATGAAGCCTCTAAACTGATCCCGGTTGCTTATCACGAATTTCTGGACGTCTTTAATAAAAAGGGTGCAGACACTCTTCCACCTCATAAACCTTACGATTGCCCCATTGAACTTCTACCGGGAGCCGAGATCCCGTTTGGTCGGATTTACCCTCTCTCTGAGCCTGAATTGGAAGCCCTGCGTACCTATATCGACGAGAGCCTTGAAAAGCAGTTCATTCGGCCTTCCACTTCACCAGCAGGAGCCGGTATTTTCTTCGTTGAGAAAAAAGACCACACCTTGAGGCCCTGTGTGGACTATCGTGACCTTAACAGGGTCACTGTCAAGAATCGGTATCCTCTTCCTCTGATTCCCGAACTATTCCAGAGGCTGCGAGGGGCACGAGTGTTCTCCAAACTGGACTTGAGGGGTGCCTATAATCTTGTCAGAATCAGGGAGGGAGACGAATGGAAGACGGCCTTCCGGACACGTTTTGGCCACTTTGAGTATTTAGTCATGCCATTCGGGCTCTGCAATGCTCCAGCCACATTCCAGCATCTGGTAAACTATTTTTTTCGGGACTTTCTTGATTTATTCGTCATCGTGTATCTGGATGACATCCTTGTATTCTCTGAAACTTTAGAATCCCATCGGACTCATGTAAAAAAGGTATTAGCTCGATTGCGGGAACACTGACTTTACGCAAAGGGTGAAAAATGCGACTTTGAAAAGCAAGTTGTGCATTTCCTAGGGCTTGTCATCTCCGCCGAGGGAATCTCCATGGACCCTTAGAAAGTCGCTTCTGTCTTGGAATGGTCTGCTCCTACTGACAGAAAAGCTGTACAGAGGTTCGTGGGGTTTGCTAACTTTTATAGAACATTTATTAAGGACTTTTCTGGCATCATCACTCCCATTACTCAGCTAACGAAACAGCATGTTCCCTTTCGATGGACCCCAGAGGCTCAGACAGCGTTTGAACAGTTGAAAGCCTTATTCACCTCAGCTCCCATCTTGAAACATCCCGATCCCTCCTTAGCTTATGTTTTGGAGGTAGACGCCTCGGAAAATGCAGTTAAGGCTATTATATCCCAACGCCAAGGGCCCAAATCATTGCTCCACCCTGTGGCCTTCTCTAAAAAAAATTAAATCCTTCCGAAAGGAATTATGATGTTGGTGACCGAGAGATACTGGCTATCAAGGCCGCTCTTGAAGAATGGCGTTACCTTTTGGAGGGAGCTTCTCACCCAATTCTTATCTTCACAGATCACAAGAATCTTGAGTATTTGAAGACAGCTAAACGCCTAAGACCTCGGCAGGCAAGATGGGCACTTTTTTTCTCTCGTTTCATGTTTCATATAACCTACCGTCCTGGCTCAAAGAACGGGAAACCAGATGCCTTGTCCCGCATGTTCAGTGATCCAGTTGTATCCTCGGAACCTGATACTATTCTACCAGCCAATAATTTTTTACTTCTTCAGGCGGATCTGATGTCACAAATAAGAAAATATGTGGAAGACCAACCGCCTTCCAAGGACCTGGCTCTTCAACTAAGGGATGGCCTGTACTAAGAGGCCTATTTGTCTAAGAGGCAAATCTTTATCCCAGAACAGTTCAGAGTTGCCGTCCTAGGGCGATGTCATGATCATCCCCTAGCGGGTCACTTTGGGATTCACAAGACGGCTAATTCGATCTCCCGTACATTCTGGTGGCCAAACTTGATGAACGACTGCAAGAAATATGTAAGATCTTGTATTTCATGCCTTCGGAATAAGACAGACAGAGCCAGAACTTGGGGTCTACTTGAGCCCCTTCCTGTACCTGAGAAACCATGGAGCATGATCTCCATGGATTTTATAGTAGAACTTCCCCCATCTGAAGACTTCACTACCATTTTCGTTGTGGTTGATCGTTTGACCAAAATGGCCCACTTTGTACCTCTGCAAGGAACTCCTTCTGCCCCGGAGACTGCCTCAACTTTTATCAAGGAGATTGTAAGGTTGCATGGCATCCCTGACAGCATAGTTTCTGATCGAGGGGTGCAGTTCACTTCTAGATGTTGGAGGGCCTTATGTGAAACTTTGAACATTGAACTCCGCCTCTCCACAGCTTATCACCCACAAACTAATGGACAGACTGAAAGGGTCAATCAAACCCTTGAACAGTACCTACGATGCTTTTCTTCTTTTGCGCAGGATGACTGGCTATCACTTCTCCCACTCGCGGAATTTTCATACAATAATTCCACCCATTCGGCAACCAAACAGTCACCTTTTTTCGCCAATTATGGATACCATCCTTCTTTCTTGCCTGAGCTGCCTATTGATTCTTCTGTACCTGCCGTACAAGACAGGTTGAACTTCCTTAACTCAAACTACCAATTACTGCAGGATACAATCTCCAAGACCCAGGCAGATAATAAAAAGTTCTTCGACAAGAAGAGAAGAGGCAATTTGAATCTTGAACCTTTTCCAGTACCTCGCTGCCCGTCTGCTACCGAACCCGGCCACCCTTGTGATCCTGCACCAGTTTCCTGCTTGGCTTAACGCTGTCTCCAGTGCCTGTGCTAGCTGTCCATCCTACCAGCTTTCCTGAGTCCAGTTCCTTACCAGATGCTCTGCCTGCATCTCCACGTCTGCAACTCAGCTGACAAGTTCTGTACGCAACTACAGGCACTCGTGTAACTCCTCACCCTAGGTCTGTCCCATCCTCAGTGGGGCTTGGGTTGGAGATACAAGGGAGGCCGACCTCGTCATTCCAGACTCCTACCAGGTACGTGACAGTACCAGTCAGCCAGAGATGGAGTCTGGAAGGGAGGCCTCTCCACCGAAGGACATTTACCAAACTATTTCTGCGCTCTCAAATATTGTGCAGAAGTTACAAGAGCGGGTCACTTTGGGATTCACAAGACGGCCAATTTGATCTCCCGTACATTCTGGTGGCCAAATTTGATGAACGACTGCAAGAAATATGTAAGATCTTGTATTTCATGCCTTCGGAATAAGACAGACAGAGCCAGAACTTGCGGTCTACTTGAGCCCCTTCCTGTACCTGAGAAACCATGGAGCATGATCTCCATGGATTTTATAGTAGAACTTCCCCCATCTGAAGACTTCACTACCATTTTCGTTGTTGTTGATCGTTTGACCAAAATGGCCCACTTTGTACCTCTGCAAGGAACTCCTTCTGCCCCGGAGACTGCCTCAACTTTTATCAAGGAGATTGTAAGGTTGCATGGCATCCCTGACAGCATAGTTTCTGATCGAGGGGTGCAGTTCACTTCTAGATGTTGGAGGGCCTTATGTGAAACTTTGAACATTGAACTCCGCCTCTCCACAGCTTATCACCCACAAACTAATGGACAGACTGAAAGGGTCAATCAAACCCTTGAACAGTACCTACGATGCTTTTCTTCTTTTGCACAGGATGACTGGCTATCACTTCTCCCACTCGTGGAATTTTCATACAATAATTCCACCCATTCGGTAACCAAACAGTCACCTTTTTTCGCCAATTATGGATACCATCCTTCTTTCTTGCCTGAGCTGCCTATTGGTTCTTCTGTACCTGCCGTACAAGACAGGTTGAACTTCCTTAACTCCAACTACCAATTACTGCAGGTCCCAGAACAGTTCAGAGTTGCCGTCCTAGGGCGATGTCATGATCATCCCCTAGCGGGTCACTTTGGGATTCACAAGACGGCTAATTTGATCTCCCGTACATTCTGGTGGCCAAACTTGATGAACGACTGCAAGAAATATGTAAGATCTTGTATTTCATGCCTTCGGAATAAGACAGACAGAGCCAGAACTTGGGGTCTACTTGAGCCCCTTCCTGTACCTGAGAAACCATGGAGCATGATCTCCATGGATTTTATAGTAGAACTTCCCCCATCTGAAGACTTCACTACCATTTTCGTTGTGGTTGATCGTTTGACCAAAATGGCCCACTTTGTACCTCTGCAAGGAACTCCTTCTGCCCCGAGACTGCCTCAACTTTTATCAAGGAGATTGAAAGGTTGCATGGCATCCCTGACAGCATAATTTCTGATCGAGGGGTGCAGTTCACTTCTAGATTTTGGAGGGCCTTATGTGAAACTTTGAACATTGAACTCCGCCTCTCCACATCTTATCACCCACAAACTAATGGACAGACTGAAAGGGTCAATCAAACCCTTGAACAGTACCTACGATGCTTTTCTTCTTTTGCACAGGATGACTGGCTATCACTTCTCCCACTCGCGGAATTTTCATACAATAATTCCACCCATTCGGCGACCAAACAGTCACCTTTTTTCGCCAATTATGGATACTATCCTTCTTTCTTGCCTGAGCTGCCTATTGATTCTTCTGTACCTGCCGTACAAGACAGGTTGAACTTCCTTAACTCCAACTACCAATTACTGCAGGATACAATCTCCAAGACCCAGGCAGATAATAAAAAGTTCTTCGACAAGAACAGAAGAGGCAATTTGAATCTTGAACCTGGAGATAAGGTCTGGCTTTCCACAGCGAACTTGAAACTAAGTTGCCCCTCGAGGAAGCTTGGCCCAAGATTTTTGGGGCCTTTTCCAGTACCTCGCTGCCCGTCTGCTACCGAACCCGGCCACCCTTTTGATCCTGCACCAGCCTCCTGCTTGGCTTAACGCTGTCTCCAGTGCCTGTGCTAGCTGTCCATCCTACCAGCTTTCCTGAGTCCAGTTCCTTACCAGATGCTCTGCCTGCATCTCCACGTCTGCAACTCAGCTGACAAGTTCTGCACGCAACTACAGGCTCTCGTGTAACTCCTCACCCTTGGTCTGTCCCATCCTCAGTGGGGCTTGGGTTGGAGATACAAGGGAGGCCGACCTCGTCATTCCAGACTCCTACCAGGTACGTGACAGTACCAGTCAGCCAGAGATGGAGTCTGGAAGGGAGGCCTCTCCACCGAAGGACATTTACCAAACTATTTCTGCGCTCTCAAATATTGTGCAGAAGTTACAAGAGCGGGTCACTTTGGGATTCACAAGACGGCTAATTTGATCTCCCGTACATTCTAGTGGCCAAACTTGATGAACGACTGCAAGAAATATGTAAGATCTTGTATTTCATGCCTTCGGAATAAGACAGACAGAGCCAGAACTTGGGGTCTACTTGAGCCCCTTCCTGTACCTGAGAAACCATGGAGCATGATCTCCATGGATTTTATAGTAGAACTTCCCCCATCTGAAGACTTTACTACCATTTTCGTTGTGGTTGATCGTTTGACCAAAATTGCCCACTTTGTACCTCTGCAAGGAACTCCTTCTGCCCCGGAGACTGCCTCAACTTTTATCAAGGAGATTGTAAGGTTGCATGGCATCCCTGACAGCATAGTTTCTGATCGAGGGGTGCAGTTCACTTCTAGGTTTTGGAGGGCCTTATGTGAAACTTTGAACATTGAACTCCGCGTCTCCACAGCTTATCACCCACAAACTAATGGACAGACTGAAAGGGTCAATCAAACCCTTGAACAGTACCTACGATGCTTTTCTTCTTTTGCACAGGATGACTGGCTATCACTTCTCCCACTCGCGGAATTTTCATACAATAATTCCACCCATTCGGCAACCAGTCACCTTTTTTCGCCAATTATGGACACCATCCTTCTTTCTTGCCTGAGCTGCCTATTGATTCTTCTGTACCTGCCGTACAAGACAGGTTAAACTTCCTTAACTCCAACTACCAATTACTGCAGGATACAATCTCCAAGACCCAGGCAGATAATAAAAAGTTCTTCGACAAGAACAGAAGAGGCAATTTGAATCTTGAACCTGGAGATAAGGTCTGGCTTTCCACAGCGAACTTGAAACTAAGTTGCCCCTCGAGGAAGCTTGGCCCAAGATTTTTGGGGCCTTTTCCAGTACCTCGCTGCCCGTCTGCTACCGAACCCGGCCACCCTTTTGATCCTGCACCAGCCTCCTGCTTGGCTTAACGCTGTCTCCAGTGCCTGTGCTAGCTGTCCATCCTACCAGCTTTCCTGAGTCCAGTTCCTTACCAGATGCTCTGCCTGCATCTCCACGTCTGCAACTCAGCTGACAAGTTCTGCACGCAACTACAGGCTCTCGTGTAACTCCTCACCCTTGGTCTGTCCCATCCTCAGTGGGGCTTGGGTTGGAGATACAAGGGAGGCCGACCTCGTCATTCCAGACTCCTACCAGGTACGTGACAGTACCAGTCAGCCAGAGATGGAGTCTGGAAGGGAGGCCTCTCCACCGAAGGACATTTACCAAACTATTTCTGCGCTCTCAAATATTGTGCAGAAGTTACAAGAGCGGGTCACTTTGGGATTCACAAGACGGCTAATTTGATCTCCCGTACATTCTAGTGGCCAAACTTGATGAACGACTGCAAGAAATATGTAAGATCTTGTATTTCATGCCTTCGGAATAAGACAGACAGAGCCAGAACTTGGGGTCTACTTGAGCCCCTTCCTGTACCTGAGAAACCATGGAGCATGATCTCCATGGATTTTATAGTAGAACTTCCCCCATCTGAAGACTTTACTACCATTTTCGTTGTGGTTGATCGTTTGACCAAAATGGCCCACTTTGTACCTCTGCAAGGAACTCCTTCTGCCCCGGAGACTGCCTCAACTTTTATCAAGGAGATTGTAAGGTTGCATGGCATCCCTGACAGCATAGTTTCTGATCGAGGGGTGCAGTTCACTTCTAGATTTTGGAGGGCCTTATGTGAAACTTTGAACATTGAACTCCGCCTCTCCACAGCTTATCACCCACAAACTAATGGACAGACTGAAAGGGTCAATCAAACCCTTGAACAGTACCTACGATGCTTTTCTTCTATTGCACAGGATGACTGGCTATCACTTCTCCCACTCGCGGAATTTTCATACAATAATTCCACCCATTCGGTAACCAAACAGTCACCTTTTTTCGCCAATTATGGATACCATCCTTCTTTCTTGCCTGAGCTGCCTATTGATTCTTCTGTACCTGCCGTACAAGACAGGTTGAACTTCCTTAACTCCAACTACCAATTACTGCAGGTCCCAGAACAGTTCAGAGTTGCCGTCCTAGGGCGATGTCATGATCATCCCCTAGCGGGTCACTTTGGGATTCACAAGACGGCTAATTTGATCTCCCGTACATTCTGGTGGCCAAACTTGATGAACGACTGCAAGAAATATGTAAGATCTTGTATTTCATGCCTTCGGAATAAGACAGACAGAGCCAGAACTTGGGGTCTACTTGAGCCCCTTCCTGTACCTGAGAAACCATGGAGCATGATCTCCATGGATTTTATAGTAGAACTTCCCCCATCTGAAGACTTCACTACCATTTTCGTTGTGGTTGATCGTTTGACCAAAATGGCCCACTTTGTACCTCTGCAAGGAACTCCTTCTGCCCCGGAGACTGCCTCAACTTTTATCAAGGAGATTGTAAGGTTGCATGGCATCCCTGACAGCATAGTTTCTGATGGAGGGGTGCAGTTCACTTCTAGATGTTGGAGGGCCTTATGTGAAACTTTGAACATTGAACTCCGCCTCTCCACAGCTTATCACCCACAAACTAATGGACAGACTGAAAGGGTCAATCAAACCCTTGAACAGTACCTACGATGCTTTTCTTCTTTTGCACAGGATGACTGGCTATCACTTCTCCCACTCGCGGAATTTTCATACAATAATTCCACCCATTCGGCAACCAAACAGTCACCTTTTTTCGCCAATTATGGATACCATCCTTCTTTCTTGCCTGAGCTGCCTATTGATTCTTCTGTACCTGCCGTACAAGACAGGTTGAACTTCCTTAACTCCAACTACCAATTACTGCAGGATACAATCTCCAAGACCCAGGCAGATAATAAAAAGTTCTTCGACAAGAACAGAAGAGGCAATTTGAATCTTGAACCTTTTCCAGTACCTCGCTGCCCGTCTGCTACCGAACCCGGCCACCCTTGTGATCCTGCACCAGCCTCCTGCTTGGCTTAACGCTGTCTCCAGTGCCTGTGCTAGCTGTCCATCCTACCAGCTTTCCTGAGTCCAGTTCCTTACCAGATGCTCTGCCTGCATCTCCACGTCTCACTCGTGTAACTCCTCACCCTAGGTCTGTCCCATCCTCAGTGGGGCTTGGGTTGGAGATACAAGGGAGGCCGACCTCGTCATTCCAGAATCCTACCAGGTCACTGTCGAGAATCGGTACCCTCTTCCTCTGATTCCCGAACTATTCCAGAGGCTGCGAGGGGCACGAGTGTTCTCCAAACTGGACTTGAGGGGTGCCTATAATCTTGTCAGAATCAGGGAGGGAGACGAATGGAAGACGGCCTTCCGGACACGCTTTGGCCACTTTGAGTATTTGAGTCATGCCATTTGGGCTCTGCAATGCTCCAGCCACATTCCAGCATCTGGTAAACAATGTTTTTCGGGACTTTCTTGATTTATTCGTCATCGTGTATCTGGATGACATCCTTGTATTCTCTGAAACTTTAGAATCCCATCGGACTCATGTAAAAAAGGTATTTGCTCGATTGCGGGAACACCGACTTTACGCAAAGGCTGAAAAATGCGACTTTGAAAAGCAAGTTGTGCATTTCCTAGGGCTTGTCATCTTCGCCGAGGGAATCTCCATGGACCCTCAGAAAGTCGCTTCTGTCTTGGAATGGCCTGCTCCTACTGACAGAAAAGCTGTACAGAGGTTTGTGGGGTTTGCTAACCCTGGGAAGGATCAGTCATATGTCTCTCTTCCCATCAAGCTTCAGCTCCCCGAAAAGACGGTTTCAGTACTTTCAATCATAGACTCTGGGGCCTGCAGCTGTTTTGTGGACTCTGCATTTGCTTCTCTTCAGCAGCTGCCCTTGGGTACCAAGAGGCAAGGGTTCCATGTCCATCTGACTGACGGCTCCGGTATTAAATCAGGCCCGGTTACTCAAGAGACCTTGCCTATTCTCTGCCAGACTTCTTCAGGCCATAGCGAACTCCTCCGTTTGGATGTCATAGCTTCTCCCATGTTTCCCGTTATCCTCGGCATTCCATGGTTGAAGGCACACAACCCTCACGTTGACTGGCTTACCGGAGATATATTTTTTTTTCGTCCAACTACTGCCAGACGCACTGCCTCTTGGGAGGAACTGTCAACTCCATGCCCCTCCTGGGTATCCACCCTGACCATGAAGCCTCTAAACTGATCCCGGTTGCTTATCACGAATTTCTGGACGTCTTTAATAAAAAGGGTGCAGACACTCTTCCACCTCATAGAACTTACGATTGCCCCATTGAACTTCTACCGGGAGCCGAGATCCCGTTTGGTCGGATTTACCCTCTCTCTGAGCCTGAATTGGAAGCCCTGCGTACCTATATCGACGAGAGCCTTGAAAAGCAGTTCATTCGGCCTTCCACTTCACCAGCAGGAGCCGGTATTTTCTTCGTTGAGAAAAAAGACCACACCTTGAGGCCCTGTGTGGACTATCGTGACCTTAACAGGGTCACTGTCAAGAATCGGTACCCTCTTCCTCTGATTCCCGAACTATTCCAGAGGCTACGAGGGGCACGAGTGTTCTCCAAACTGGACTTGAGGGGTGCCTATAATCTTGTCAGAATCAGGGAGGGAGACGAATGGAAGACGGCCTTCCGGACACGCTTTGGCCACTTTGAGTATTTAGTCATGCCATTCGGGCTCTGCAATGCTCCAGCCACATTCCAGCATCTGGTAAACGATGTTTTTCGGGACTTTCTTGATTTATTCGTCATCGTGTATCTGGATGACATCCTTGTATTCTCTGAAACTTTAGAATCCCATCGGACTCATGTAAAAAAGGTATTAGCTCGATTGCGGGAACACCGACTTTAAGCAAAGGCTGAGAAATGCGACTTTGAAAAGCAAGTTGTGCATTTCCTAGGGCTTGTCATCTCCGCCGAGGGAATCTCCATGGAACCTCAGAAAGTCGCTTCTGTCTTGGAATGGCCTGCTCCTACTGACAGAAAAGCTGTACAGAGGTTCGTGGGGTTTGCTAACCCTGGGAAGGATCAGTCACATGTCTGTCTTCCCATCAAGCTTCAGCTCCCCGAAAAGACGGTTTCAGTACTTGCAATCATAAACTCTGGGGCCTGCAGCTGTTTTGTGGACTCTGCATTTGCTTCTCTTCAGCAGCTGCCCTTGGGTACCAAGAGGCAAGGGTTCCATGGCCATCTGGCTGACGGCTCCGGTATTAAATCAGGCCCGGTTACTCAAGAGACCTTGCCTATTCTCTGCCAGACTTCTTCAGGCCATAGCGAACTCCTCCGTTTGGATGTCATAGCTTCTCCCATGTTTCCCGTTATCCTCGGCATTCCATGGTTGAAGGCACACAACCCTCACGTTGACTGGCTTACCGGAGATATATATTTTTTTCGTCCAACTACTGCCAGACGCACTGCCTCTTGGGAGGAACTGTCAACTCCACGCCCCTCCTGGGTAACCACCCTGACCATGAAGCCTCTAAACTGATCCCGGTTGCTTATCACTAATTTCTGGACGTCTTTAATAAAAAGGGTGCAGACACTCTTCCACCTCATAGAACTTACGATTGCCCCATTGAACTTCTACCGGGAGCCGAGATCCCGTTTGGTCGGATTTACCCTCTCTCTGAGCCTGAATTGGAAGCCCTGCGTACCTATATCGACGAGAGCCTTGAAAAGCAGTTCATTCGGCCTTCCACTTCACCAGCAGGAGCCGGTATTTTCTTCGTTGAGAAAAAAGACCACACCTTGAGGCCCTGTGTGGACTATCGTGACCTTAACAGGGTCACTGTCAAGAATCGGTACCCTCTTCCTCTGATTCCCGAACTATTCCAGAGGCTGCGAGGGGCACGAGTGTTCTCCAAACTGGACTTGAGGGGTGCCTATAATCTTGTCAGAATCAGGGAGGGAGACGAATGGAAGACGGCCTTCCGGACACGCTTAGGCCACTTTGAGTATTTAGTCATGCCATTCGGGCTCTGCAATGCTCCAGCCACATTCCAGCATCTGGTAAACGATGTTTTTCGGGACTTTCTTGATTTATTCGTCATCGTGTATCTGGATGACATCCTTGTATTCTCTGAAACTTTAGAATCCCATCGGACTCATGTAAAAAAGGTATTAGCTCGATTGCGGGAACACCGACTTTAAGCAAAGGCTGAGAAATGCGACTTTGAAAAGCAAGTTGTGCATTTCCTAGGGCTTGTCATCTCCGCCGAGGGAATCTCCATGGAACCTCAGAAAGTCGCTTCTGTCTTGGAATGGCCTGCTCCTACTGGCAGAAAAGCTGTACAGAGGTTCGTGGGGTTTGCTAACCCTGGGAAGGATCAGTCACATGTCTGTCTTCCCATCAAGCTTCAGCTCCCCGAAAAGACGGTTTCAGTACTTGCAATCATAAACTCTGGGGCCTGCAGCTGTTTTGTGGACTCTGCATTTGCTTCTCTTCAGCAGCTGCCCTTGGGTACCAAGAGGCAAGGGTTCCATGGCCATCTGGCTGACGGCTCCGGTATTAAATCAGGCCCGGTTACTCAAGAGACCTTGCCTATTCTCTGCCAGACTTCTTCAGGCCATAGCGAACTCCTCCGTTTGGATGTCATAGCTTCTCCCATGTTTCCCGTTATCCTCGGCATTCCATGGTTGAAGGCACACAACCCTCACGTTGACTGGCTTACCGGAGATATATATTTTTTTCGTCCAACTACTGCCAGACGCACTGCCTCTTGGGAGGAACTGTCAACTCCACGCCCCTCCTGGGTAACCACCCTGACCATGAAGCCTCTAAACTGATCCCGGTTGCTTATCACTAATTTCTGGACGTCTTTAATAAAAAGGGTGCAGACACTCTTCCACCTCATAGAACTTACGATTGCCCCATTGAACTTCTACCGGGAGCCGAGATCCCGTTTGGTCGGATTTACCCTCTCTCTGAGCCTGAATTGGAAGCCCTGCGTACCTATATCGACGAGAGCCTTGAAAAGCAGTTCATTCGGCCTTCCACTTCACCAGCAGGAGCCGGTATTTTCTTCGTTGAGAAAAAAGACCACACCTTGAGGCCCTGTGTGGACTATCGTGACCTTAACAGGGTCACTGTCAAAAATCGGTACCCTCTTCCTCTGATTCCCGAACTTTTCCAGAGGCTGCGAGGGGCACGAGTGTTCTCCAAACTGGACTTGAGGGGTGCCTATAATCTTGTCAGAATCAGGGAGGGAGACGAATGGAAGACGGCCTTCCGGACACGCTTAGGCCAGTTTGAGTATTTAGTCATGCCATTCGGGCTCTGCAATGCTCCAGCCACATTCCAGCATCTGGTAAACGATGTTTTTCGGGACTTTCTTGATTTATTCGTCATCGTGTATCTGGATGACATCCTTGTATTCTCTGAAACTTTAGAATCCCATCGGACTCATGTAAAAAAGGTATTAGCTCGATTGCGGGAACACCGACTTTACGCAAAGACTGAAAAATGCGACTTTGAAAAGCAAGTTGTGCATTTCCTAGGGCTTGTCATCTTCGCCGAGGGAATCTCAATGGACCCTCAGAAAGTCGCTTCTGTCTTGGAATGGCCTGCTCCTACTGACAGAAAAGCTGTACAGAGGTTCGTGGGGTTTGCTAACCCTGGGAAGGATCAGTCACATGTCTCTCTTCCCATCAAGCTTCAGCTCCCCGAAAAGACGGTTTCAGTACTTGCAATTATAGACTCTGGGGCCTGCAGCTGTTTTGTGGACTCTGCATTTGCTTCTCTTCAGCAGCTGCCCTTGGGTACCAAGAGGCAAGGGTTCCATGTCCATCTGGCTGACGGCTCTGGTATTAAATCAGGCCCGGTTACTCAAGAGACCTTGCCTATTCTCTGCCAGACTTCTTCAGGCCATAGCGAACTCCTCCGTTTGGATGTCATAGCTTCTCCCATGTTTCCCGTTATCCTCGGCATTCCATGGTTGAAGGCACACAACCCTCACGTTCACTGGCTTCCCGGAGATATATATTTTTTTCGTCCAACTACTGCCAGACGCACTGCCTCTTGGGAGGAACTGTCAACTCCACGCCCCTCCTGGGTATCCACCCTGACCATGAAGCCTCTAAACTGATCCCGGTTACTGATCACGAATTTCTGGACGTCTTTAATAAAAAGGGTGCAGACACTCTTCCACCTCATAGAAATTACGATTGCCCCATTGAACTTCTACCGGGAGCCGAGATCCCGTTTGGTCGGATTTACCCTCTCTCTGAGCCTGAATTGGAAGCCCTGCGTACCTATATCGACGAGAGCCTTGAAAAGCAGTTCATTCGGCCTTCCACTTCACCAGCAGGAGCCGGTATTTTCTTCGTTGAGAAAAAAGACCACACCTTGAGGCCCTGTGTGGACTATCGTGACCTTAACAGGGTCACTGTCAAGAATCGGTACCCTCTTCCTCTGATTCCCGAACTATTCCAGAGGCTGCGAGGGGCACGAGTGTTCTCCAAACTGGACTTGAGGGGTGCCTATAATCTTGTCAGAATCAGGGAGGGAGACGAATGGAAGACGGCCTTCCGGACACGCTTAGGCCACTTTGAGTATTTAGTCATGCCATTCGGGCTCTGCAATGCTCCAGCCACATTCCAGCATCTGGTAAACGATGTTTTTCGGGACTTTCTTGATTTATTCGTCATCGTGTATCTGGATGACATCCTTGTATTCTCTGAAACTTTAGAATCCCATCGGACTCATGTAAAAAAGGTATTAGCTCGATTGCGGGAACACCAACTTTACGCAAAGGCTGAAAAATGCGACTTTGAAAAGCAAGTTGTGCATTTCCTAGGGCTTGTCATCTTCGCCGAGGGAATCTCCATGGACCCTCAGAAAGTCGCTTCTGTCTTGGAATGGCCTGCTCCTACTGACAGAAAAGCTGTACAGAGGTTCGTGGGGTTTGCTAACCCTGGGAAGGATCAGTCACATGTCTGTCTTCCCATCAAGCTTCAGCTCCCCGAAAAGACGGTTTCAGTACTTGCAATCATAGACTCTGGGGCCTGCAGCTGTTTTGTGGACTCTGCATTTGCTTCTCTTCAGCAGCTGCCCTTGGGTACCAAGAGGCAAGGGTTCCATGTCCATCTGGCTGACGGCTCCGGTATTAAATCAGGCCCGGTTACTCAAGAGACCTTGCCTATTCTCTGCCAGACTTCTTCAGGCCATAGCGAACTCCTCCGTTTGGATGTCATAGCTTCTCCCATGTTTCCCGTTATCCTCGGCATTCCATGGTTGAAGGCACACAACCCTCACGTTGAC
Source organism: Rana muscosa (assembly GCA_029206835.1). Taxonomy (NCBI): domain Eukaryota; kingdom Metazoa; phylum Chordata; class Amphibia; order Anura; family Ranidae; genus Rana; species Rana muscosa. The sequence goes on along the minus strand of JARGYO010000206.1, from coordinate 4,952,669 downwards.
TGGCTTACCGGAGATATATATTTTTTTCGTCCAACTACTGCCAGACGCACTGCCTCTTGGGAGGAACTGTCAACTCCACGCCCCTCCTGGGTATCCACCCTGACCATGAAGCCTCTAAACTGATCCCGGTTGCTTATCACTAATTTCTGGACGTCTTTAATAAAAAGGGTGCAGACACTCTTCCACCTCATAGAACTTACGATTGCCCCATTGAACTTCTACCGGGAGCCGAGATCCCGTTTGGTCGGATTTACCCTCTCTCTGAGCCTGAATTGGAAGCCCTGCGTACCTATATCGACGAGAGCCTTGAAAAGCAGTTCATTCGGCCTTCCACTTCACCAGCAGGAGCCGGTATTTTCTTCGTTGAGAAAAAAGACCACACCTTGAGGCCCTGTGTGGACTATCGTGACCTTAACAGGGTCACTGTCAAAAATCGGTACCCTCTTCCTCTGATTCCCGAACTATTCCAGAGGCTGCGAGGGGCACGAGTGTTCTCCAAACTGGACTTGAGGGGTGCCTATAATCTTGTCAGAATCAGGGAGGGAGACGAATGGAAGACGGCCTTCCGGACACGCTTAGGCCACTTTGAGTATTTAGTCATGCCATTCGGGCTCTGCAATGCTCCAGCCACATTCCAGCATCTGGTAAACGATGTTTTTCGGGACTTTCTTGATTTATTCGTCATCGTGTATCTGGATGACATCCTTGTATTCTCTGAAACTTTAGAATCCCATCGGACTCATGTAAAAAAGGTATTAGCTCGATTGCGGGAACACCGACTTTACGCAAAGGCTGAAAAATGCGACTTTGAAAAGCAAGTTGTGCATTTCCTAGGGCTTGTCATCTTCGCCGAGGGAATCTCAATGGACCCTCAGAAAGTCGCTTCTGTCTTGGAATGGCCTGCTCCTACTGACAGAAAAGCTGCACAGAGGTTCGTGGGGTTTGCTAACCCTGGGAAGGATCAGTCACATGTCTCTCTTCCCATCAAGCTTCAGCTCCCCGAAAAGACGGTTTCAGTACTTGCAATCATAGACTCTGGGGCCTGCAGCTGTTTTGTGGACTCTGCATTTGCTTCTCTTCAGCAGCTGCCCTTGGGTACCAAGAGGCAAGGGTTCCATGGCCATCTGGCTGACGGCTCCGGTATTAAATCAGGCCCGGTTACTCAAGAGACCTTGCCTATTCTCTGCCAGACTTCTTCAGGCCATAGCGAACTCCTCCGTTTGGATGTCATAGCTTCTCCCATGTTTCCCGTTATCCTCGGCATTCCATGGTTGAAGGCACACAACCCTCACGTTGACTGGCTTACCGGAGATATATATTTTTTTCGTCCAACTACTGCCAGACGCACTGCCTCTTGGGAGGAACTGTCAACTCCACGCCCCTCCTGGGTAACCACCCTGACCATGAAGCCTCTAAACTGATCCCGGTTGCTTATCACTAATTTCTGGACGTCTTTAATAAAAAGGGTGCAGACACTCTTCCACCTCATAGAACTTACGATTGCCCCATTGAACTTCTACCGGGAGCCGAGATCCCGTTTGGTCGGATTTACCCTCTCTCTGAGCCTGAATTGGAAGCCCTGCGTACCTATATCGACGAGAGCCTTGAAAAGCAGTTCATTCGGCCTTCCACTTCACCAGCAGGAGCCGGTATTTTCTTCGTTGAGAAAAAAGACCACACCTTGAGGCCCTGTGTGGACTATCGTGACCTTAACAGGGTCACTGTCAAAAATCGGTACCCTCTTCCTCTGATTCCCGAACTTTTCCAGAGGCTGCGAGGGGCACGAGTGTTCTCCAAACTGGACTTGAGGGGTGCCTATAATCTTGTCAGAATCAGGGAGGGAGACGAATGGAAGACGGCCTTCCGGACACGCTTAGGCCAGTTTGAGTATTTAGTCATGCCATTCGGGCTCTGCAATGCTCCAGCCACATTCCAGCATCTGGTAAACGATGTTTTTCGGGACTTTCTTGATTTATTCGTCATCGTGTATCTGGATGACATCCTTGTATTCTCTGAAACTTTAGAATCCCATCGGACTCATGTAAAAAAGGTATTAGCTCGATTGCGGGAACACCGACTTTACGCAAAGACTGAAAAATGCGACTTTGAAAAGCAAGTTGTGCATTTCCTAGGGCTTGTCATCTTCGCCGAGGGAATCTCAATGGACCCTCAGAAAGTCGCTTCTGTCTTGGAATGGCCTGCTCCTACTGACAGAAAAGCTGTACAGAGGTTCGTGGGGTTTGCTAACCCTGGGAAGGATCAGTCACATGTCTCTCTTCCCATCAAGCTTCAGCTCCCCGAAAAGACGGTTTCAGTACTTGCAATTATAGACTCTGGGGCCTGCAGCTGTTTTGTGGACTCTGCATTTGCTTCTCTTCAGCAGCTGCCCTTGGGTACCAAGAGGCAAGGGTTCCATGTCCATCTGGCTGACGGCTCTGGTATTAAATCAGGCCCGGTTACTCAAGAGACCTTGCCTATTCTCTGCCAGACTTCTTCAGGCCATAGCGAACTCCTCCGTTTGGATGTCATAGCTTCTCCCATGTTTCCCGTTATCCTCGGCATTCCATGGTTGAAGGCACACAACCCTCACGTTGACTGGCTTCCCGGAGATATATATTTTTTTCGTCCAACTACTGCCAGACGCACTGCCTCTTGGGAGGAACTGTCAACTCCACGCCCCTCCTGGGTATCCACCCTGACCATGAAGCCTCTAAACTGATCCCGGTTACTTATCACGAATTTCTGGACGTCTTTAATAAAAAGGGTGCAGACACTCTTCCACCTCATAGAAATTACGATTGCCCCATTGAACTTCTACCGGGAGCCGAGATCCCGTTTGGTCGGATTTACCCTCTCTCTGAGCCTGAATTGGAAGCCCTGCGTACCTATATCGACGAGAGCCTTGAAAAGCAGTTCATTCGGCCTTCCACTTCACCAGCAGGAGCCGGTATTTTCTTCGTTGAGAAAAAAGACCACACCTTGAGGCCCTGTGTGGACTATCGTGACCTTAACAGGGTCACTGTCAAGAATCGGTACCCTCTTCCTCTGATTCCCGAACTATTCCAGAGGCTGCGAGGGGCACGAGTGTTCTCCAAACTGGACTTGAGGGGTGCCTATAATCTTGTCAGAATCAGGGAGGGAGACGAATGGAAGACGGCCTTCCGGACACGCTTAGGCCACTTTGAGTATTTAGTCATGCCATTCGGGCTCTGCAATGCTCCAGCCACATTCCAGCATCTGGTAAACGATGTTTTTCGGGACTTTCTTGATTTATTCGTCATCGTGTATCTGGATGACATCCTTGTATTCTCTGAAACTTTAGAATCCCATCGGACTCATGTAAAAAAGGTATTAGCTCGATTGCGGGAACACCGACTTTACGCAAAGGCTGAAAAATGCGACTTTGAAAAGCAAGTTGTGCATTTCCTAGGGCTTGTCATCTTCGCCGAGGGAATCTCCATGGACCCTCAGAAAGTCGCTTCTGTCTTGGAATGGCCTGCTCCTACTGACAGAAAAGCTGTACAGAGGTTCGTGGGGTTTGCTAACCCTGGGAAGGATCAGTCACATGTCTGTCTTCCCATCAAGCTTCAGCTCCCCGAAAAGACGGTTTCAGTACTTGCAATCATAGACTCTGGGGCCTGCAGCTGTTTTGTGGACTCTGCATTTGCTTCTCTTCAGCAGCTGCCCTTGGGTACCAAGAGGCAAGGGTTCCATGTCCATCTGGCTGACGGCTCCGGTATTAAATCAGGCCCGGTTACTCAAGAGACCTTGCCTATTCTCTGCCAGACTTCTTCAGGCCATAGCGAACTCCTCCGTTTGGATGTCATAGCTTCTCCCATGTTTCCCGTTATCCTCGGCATTCCATGGTTGAAGGCACACAACCCTCACGTTGACTGGCTTACCGGAGATATATATTTTTTTCGTCCAACTACTGCCAGACGCACTGCCTCTTGGGAGGAACTGTCAACTCCACGCCCCTCCTGGGTATCCACCCTGACCATGAAGCCTCTAAACTGATCCCGGTTGCTTATCACTAATTTCTGGACGTCTTTAATAAAAAGGGTGCAGACACTCTTCCACCTCATAGAACTTACGATTGCCCCATTGAACTTCTACCGGGAGCCGAGATCCCGTTTGGTCGGATTTACCCTCTCTCTGAGCCTGAATTGGAAGCCCTGCGTACCTATATCGACGAGAGCCTTGAAAAGCAGTTCATTCGGCCTTCCACTTCACCAGCAGGAGCCGGTATTTTCTTCGTTGAGAAAAAAGACCACACCTTGAGGCCCTGTGTGGACTATCGTGACCTTAACAGGGTCACTGTCAAAAATCGGTACCCTCTTCCTCTGATTCCCGAACTATTCCAGAGGCTGCGAGGGGCACGAGTGTTCTCCAAACTGGACTTGAGGGGTGCCTATAATCTTGTCAGAATCAGGGAGGGAGACGAATGGAAGACGGCCTTCCGGACACGCTTAGGCCACTTTGAGTATTTAGTCATGCCATTCGGGCTCTGCAATGCTCCAGCCACATTCCAGCATCTGGTAAACGATGTTTTTCGGGACTTTCTTGATTTATTCGTCATCGTGTATCTGGATGACATCCTTGTATTCTCTGAAACTTTAGAATCCCATCGGACTCATGTAAAAAAGGTATTAGCTCGATTGCGGGAACACCGACTTTACGCAAAGGCTGAAAAATGCGACTTTGAAAAGCAAGTTGTGCATTTCCTAGGGCTTGTCATCTTCGCCGAGGGAATCTCAATGGACCCTCAGAAAGTCGCTTCTGTCTTGGAATGGCCTGCTCCTACTGACAGAAAAGCTGCACAGAGGTTCGTGGGGTTTGCTAACCCTGGGAAGGATCAGTCACATGTCTCTCTTCCCATCAAGCTTCAGCTCCCCGAAAAGACGGTTTCAGTACTTGCAATCATAGACTCTGGGGCCTGCAGCTGTTTTGTGGACTCTGCATTTGCTTCTCTTCAGCAGCTGCCCTTGGGTACCAAGAGGCAAGGGTTCCATGTCCATCTGGCTGACGGCTCCGGTATTAAATCAGGCCCGGTTACTCAAGAGACCTTGCCTATTCTCTGCCAGACTTCTTCAGGCCATAGCGAACTCCTCCGTTTGGATGTCATAGCTTCTCCCATGTTTCCCGTTATCCTCGGCATTCCATGGTTGAAGGCACACAACCCTCACGTTGACTGGCTTACCGGAGATATATATTTTTTTCGTCCAACTACTGCCAGACGCACTGCCTCTTGGGAGGAACTGTCAACTCCACGCCCCTCCTGGGTATCCACCCTGACCATGAAGCCTCTAAACTGATCCCGGTTGCTTATCACGAATTTCTGGACGTCTTTAATAAAAAGGGTGCAGACACTCTTCCACCTCATAGAACTTACGATTGCCCCATTGAACTTCTACCGGGAGCCGAGATCCCGTTTGGTCGGATTTACCCTCTCTCTGAGCCTGAATTGGAAGCCCTGCGTACCTATATCGACGAGAGCCTTGAAAAGCAGTTCATTCGGCCTTCCACTTCACCAGCAGGAGCCGGTATTTTCTTCGTTGAGAAAAAAGACCACACCTTGAGGCCCTGTGTGGACTATCGTGACCTTAACAGGGTCACTGTCAAGAATCGGAACCCTCTTCCTCTGATTCCCGAACTATTCCAGAGGCTGCGAGGGGCACGAGTGTTCTCCAAACTGGACTTGAGGGGTGCCTATAATCTTGTCAGAATCAGGGAGGGAGACGAATGGAAGACGGCCTTCCGGACACGCTTTGGCCAGTTTGAGTATTTAGTCATGCCATTCGGGCTCTGCAATGCTCCAGCCACATTCCAGCATCTGGTAAACGATGTTTTTCGGGACTTTCTTGATTTATTCGTCATCGTGTATCTGGATGACATCCTTGTATTCTCTGAAACTTTAGAATCCCATCGGACTCATGTAAAAAAGGTATTAGCTCGATTGCGGGAACACCGACTTTACGCAAAGGCTGAAAAATGCGACTTTGAAAAGCAAGTTGTGCATTTCCTAGGGCTTGTTATCTCCGCCGAGGGAATCTCCATGGACCCTCAGAAAGTCGCTTCTGTCTTGGAATGGCCTGCTCCTACTGACAGAAAAGCTGTACAGAGGTTCGTGGGGTTTGCTAACCCTGGGAAGGATCAGTCACATGTCTCTCTTCCCATCAAGCTTCAGCTCCCCGAAAAGACGGTTTCAGTACTTGCAATCATAGACTCTGGGGCCTGCAGCTGTTTTGTGGACTCTGCATTTGCTTCTCTTCAGCAGCTGCCCTTGGGTACCAAGAGGCAAGGGTTCCATGTCCATCTGGCTGACGGCTCCGGTATTAAATCAGGCCCGGTTACTCAGGGGACCTTGCCTATTCTCTGCCAGACTTCTTCAGGTCATAGCGAACTCCTCCGTTTGGATGTCATAGCTTCTCCCATGTTTCCCGTTATCCTCGGCATTCCATGGTTGAAGGCACACAACCCTCACGTTGACTGGCTTACCGGAGATATCTCTTTTTCGTCCAACTACTGTCAGACGCACTGCCTCTTGGGAGGAACTGTCAACTCCACGCCCCTCCTGGGTAACCACCCTGACCATGAAGCCTCTAAACTGATCCCGGTTGCTTATCACTAATTTCTGGACGTCTTTAATAAAAAGGGTGCAGACACTCTTCCACCTCATAGAACTTACGATTGCCCCATTGAACTTCTACCGGGAGCCGAGATCCCGTTTGGTCGGATTTACCCTCTCTCTGAGCCTGAATTGGAAGCCCTGCGTACCTATATCGACGAGAGCCTTGAAAAGCAGTTCATTCGGCCTTCCACTTCACCAGCAGGAGCCGGTATTTTCTTCGTTGAGAAAAAAGACCACACCTTGAGGCCCTGTGTGGACTATCGTGACCTTAACAGGGTCACTGTCAAAAATCGGTACCCTCTTCCTCTGATTCCCGAACTTTTCCAGAGGCTGCGAGGGGCACGAGTGTTCTCCAAACTGGACTTGAGGGGTGCCTATAATCTTGTCAGAATCAGGGAGGGAGACGAATGGAAGACGGCCTTCCGGACACGCTTAGGCCAGTTTGAGTATTTAGTCATGCCATTCGGGCTCTGCAATGCTCCAGCCACATTCCAGCATCTGGTAAACGATGTTTTTCGGGACTTTCTTGATTTATTCGTCATCGTGTATCTGGATGACATCCTTGTATTCTCTGAAACTTTAGAATCCCATCGGACTCATGTAAAAAAGGTATTAGCTCGATTGCGGGAACACCGACTTTACGCAAAGACTGAAAAATGCGACTTTGAAAAGCAAGTTGTGCATTTCCTAGGGCTTGTCATCTTCGCCGAGGGAATCTCAATGGACCCTCAGAAAGTCGCTTCTGTCTTGGAATGGCCTGCTCCTACTGACAGAAAAGCTGTACAGAGGTTCGTGGGGTTTGCTAACCCTGGGAAGGATCAGTCACATGTCTCTCTTCCCATCAAGCTTCAGCTCCCCGAAAAGACGGTTTCAGTACTTGCAATTATAGACTCTGGGGCCTGCAGCTGTTTTGTGGACTCTGCATTTGCTTCTCTTCAGCAGCTGCCCTTGGGTACCAAGAGGCAAGGGTTCCATGTCCATCTGGCTGACGGCTCTGGTATTAAATCAGGCCCGGTTACTCAAGAGACCTTGCCTATTCTCTGCCAGACTTCTTCAGGCCATAGCGAACTCCTCCGTTTGGATGTCATAGCTTCTCCCATGTTTCCCGTTATCCTCGGCATTCCATGGTTGAAGGCACACAACCCTCACGTTGACTGGCTTCCCGGAGATATATATTTTTTTCGTCCAACTACTGCCAGACGCACTGCCTCTTGGGAGGAACTGTCAACTCCACGCCCCTCCTGGGTATCCACCCTGACCATGAAGCCTCTAAACTGATCCCGGTTACTTATCACGAATTTCTGGACGTCTTTAATAAAAAGGGTGCAGACACTCTTCCACCTCATAGAAATTACGATTGCCCCATTGAACTTCTACCGGGAGCCGAGATCCCGTTTGGTCGGATTTACCCTCTCTCTGAGCCTGAATTGGAAGCCCTGCGTACCTATATCGACGAGAGCCTTGAAAAGCAGTTCATTCGGCCTTCCACTTCACCAGCAGGAGCCGGTATTTTCTTCGTTGAGAAAAAAGACCACACCTTGAGGCCCTGTGTGGACTATCGTGACCTTAACAGGGTCACTGTCAAGAATCGGTACCCTCTTCCTCTGATTCCCGAACTATTCCAGAGGCTGCGAGGGGCACGAGTGTTCTCCAAACTGGACTTGAGGGGTGCCTATAATCTTGTCAGAATCAGGGAGGGAGACGAATGGAAGACGGCCTTCCGGACACGCTTAGGCCACTTTGAGTATTTAGTCATGCCATTCGGGCTCTGCAATGCTCCAGCCACATTCCAGCATCTGGTAAACGATGTTTTTCGGGACTTTCTTGATTTATTCGTCATCGTGTATCTGGATGACATCCTTGTATTCTCTGAAACTTTAGAATCCCATCGGACTCATGTAAAAAAGGTATTAGCTCGATTGCGGGAACACCGACTTTACGCAAAGGCTGAAAAATGCGACTTTGAAAAGCAAGTTGTGCATTTCCTAGGGCTTGTCATCTTCGCCGAGGGAATCTCCATGGACCCTCAGAAAGTCGCTTCTGTCTTGGAATGGCCTGCTCCTACTGACAGAAAAGCTGTACAGAGGTTCGTGGGGTTTGCTAACCCTGGGAAGGATCAGTCACATGTCTGTCTTCCCATCAAGCTTCAGCTCCCCGAAAAGACGGTTTCAGTACTTGCAATCATAGACTCTGGGGCCTGCAGCTGTTTTGTGGACTCTGCATTTGCTTCTCTTCAGCAGCTGCCCTTGGGTACCAAGAGGCAAGGGTTCCATGTCCATCTGGCTGACGGCTCCGGTATTAAATCAGGCCCGGTTACTCAAGAGACCTTGCCTATTCTCTGCCAGACTTCTTCAGGCCATAGCGAACTCCTCCGTTTGGATGTCATAGCTTCTCCCATGTTTCCCGTTATCCTCGGCATTCCATGGTTGAAGGCACACAACCCTCACGTTGACTGGCTTACCGGAGATATATATTTTTTTCGTCCAACTACTGCCAGACGCACTGCCTCTTGGGAGGAACTGTCAACTCCACGCCCCTCCTGGGTATCCACCCTGACCATGAAGCCTCTAAACTGATCCCGGTTGCTTATCACTAATTTCTGGACGTCTTTAATAAAAAGGGTGCAGACACTCTTCCACCTCATAGAACTTACGATTGCCCCATTGAACTTCTACCGGGAGCCGAGATCCCGTTTGGTCGGATTTACCCTCTCTCTGAGCCTGAATTGGAAGCCCTGCGTACCTATATCGACGAGAGCCTTGAAAAGCAGTTCATTCGGCCTTCCACTTCACCAGCAGGAGCCGGTATTTTCTTCGTTGAGAAAAAAGACCACACCTTGAGGCCCTGTGTGGACTATCGTGACCTTAACAGGGTCACTGTCAAAAATCGGTACCCTCTTCCTCTGATTCCCGAACTATTCCAGAGGCTGCGAGGGGCACGAGTGTTCTCCAAACTGGACTTGAGGGGTGCCTATAATCTTGTCAGAATCAGGGAGGGAGACGAATGGAAGACGGCCTTCCGGACACGCTTAGGCCACTTTGAGTATTTAGTCATGCCATTCGGGCTCTGCAATGCTCCAGCCACATTCCAGCATCTGGTAAACGATGTTTTTCGGGACTTTCTTGATTTATTCGTCATCGTGTATCTGGATGACATCCTTGTATTCTCTGAAACTTTAGAATCCCATCGGACTCATGTAAAAAAGGTATTAGCTCGATTGCGGGAACACCGACTTTACGCAAAGGCTGAAAAATGCGACTTTGAAAAGCAAGTTGTGCATTTCCTAGGGCTTGTCATCTTCGCCGAGGGAATCTCAATGGACCCTCAGAAAGTCGCTTCTGTCTTGGAATGGCCTGCTCCTACTGACAGAAAAGCTGCACAGAGGTTCGTGGGGTTTGCTAACCCTGGGAAGGATCAGTCACATGTCTCTCTTCCCATCAAGCTTCAGCTCCCCGAAAAGACGGTTTCAGTACTTGCAATCATAGACTCTGGGGCCTGCAGCTGTTTTGTGGACTCTGCATTTGCTTCTCTTCAGCAGCTGCCCTTGGGTACCAAGAGGCAAGGGTTCCATGTCCATCTGGCTGACGGCTCCGGTATTAAATCAGGCCCGGTTACTCAAGAGACCTTGCCTATTCTCTGCCAGACTTCTTCAGGCCATAGCGAACTCCTCCGTTTGGATGTCATAGCTTCTCCCATGTTTCCCGTTATCCTCGGCATTCCATGGTTGAAGGCACACAACCCTCACGTTGACTGGCTTACCGGAGATATATATTTTTTTCGTCCAACTACTGCCAGACGCACTGCCTCTTGGGAGGAACTGTCAACTCCACGCCCCTCCTGGGTATCCACCCTGACCATGAAGCCTCTAAACTGATCCCGGTTGCTTATCACGAATTTCTGGACGTCTTTAATAAAAAGGGTGCAGACACTCTTCCACCTCATAGAACTTACGATTGCCCCATTGAACTTCTACCGGGAGCCGAGATCCCGTTTGGTCGGATTTACCCTCTCTCTGAGCCTGAATTGGAAGCCCTGCGTACCTATATCGACGAGAGCCTTGAAAAGCAGTTCATTCGGCCTTCCACTTCACCAGCAGGAGCCGGTATTTTCTTCGTTGAGAAAAAAGACCACACCTTGAGGCCCTGTGTGGACTATCGTGACCTTAACAGGGTCACTGTCAAGAATCGGAACCCTCTTCCTCTGATTCCCGAACTATTCCAGAGGCTGCGAGGGGCACGAGTGTTCTCCAAACTGGACTTGAGGGGTGCCTATAATCTTGTCAGAATCAGGGAGGGAGACGAATGGAAGACGGCCTTCCGGACACGCTTTGGCCAGTTTGAGTATTTAGTCATGCCATTCGGGCTCTGCAATGCTCCAGCCACATTCCAGCATCTGGTAAACGATGTTTTTCGGGACTTTCTTGATTTATTCGTCATCGTGTATCTGGATGACATCCTTGTATTCTCTGAAACTTTAGAATCCCATCGGACTCATGTAAAAAAGGTATTAGCTCGATTGCGGGAACACCGACTTTACGCAAAGGCTGAAAAATGCGACTTTGAAAAGCAAGTTGTGCATTTCCTAGGGCTTGTTATCTCCGCCGAGGGAATCTCCATGGACCCTCAGAAAGTCGCTTCTGTCTTGGAATGGCCTGCTCCTACTGACAGAAAAGCTGTACAGAGGTTCGTGGGGTTTGCTAACCCTGGGAAGGATCAGTCACATGTCTCTCTTCCCATCAAGCTTCAGCTCCCCGAAAAGACGGTTTCAGTACTTGCAATCATAGACTCTGGGGCCTGCAGCTGTTTTGTGGACTCTGCATTTGCTTCTCTTCAGCAGCTGCCCTTGGGTACCAAGAGGCAAGGGTTCCATGTCCATCTGGCTGACGGCTCCGGTATTAAATCAGGCCCGGTTACTCAGGGGACCTTGCCTATTCTCTGCCAGACTTCTTCAGGTCATAGCGAACTCCTCCGTTTGGATGTCATAGCTTCTCCCATGTTTCCCGTTATCCTCGGCATTCCATGGTTGAAGGCACACAACCCTCACGTTGACTGGCTTACCGGAGATATCTCTTTTTCGTCCAACTACTGTCAGACGCACTGCCTCTTGGGAGGAACTGTCAACTCCACGCACCTCCTGGGTATCCACCCTGACCATGAAGCCTCTAAACTGATCCCGGTTGCTTATCACGAATTTCTGGACGTCTTTAATAAAAAGGGTGCAGACACTCTTCCACCTCATAAACCTTACGATTGCCCCATTGAACTTCTACCGGGAGCCGAGATCCCGTTTGGTCGGATTTACCCTCTCTCTGAGCCTGAATTGGAAGCCCTGCGTACCTATATCGACGAGAGCCTTGAAAAGCAGTTCATTCGGCCTTCCACTTCACCAGCAGGAGCCGGTATTTTCTTCGTTGAGAAAAAAGACCACACCTTGAGGCCCTGTGTGGACTATCGTGACCTTAACAGGGTCACTGTCAAGAATCGGTACCCTCTTCCTCTGATTCCCGAACTATTCCAGAGGCTGCGAGGGGCACGAGTGTTCTCCAAACTGGACTTGAGGGGTGCCTATAATCTTGTCAGAATCAGGGAGGGAGACGAATGGAAGACGGCCTTCTGGACACGTTTTGGCCACTTTGAGTATTTAGTCATGCCATTCGGGCTCTGCAATGCTCCAGCCACATTCCAGCATCTGGTAAACGATTTTTTTCGGGACTTTCTTGATTTATTCGTCATCGTGTATCTGGATGACATCCTTGTATTCTCTGAAACTTTAGAATCCCATCGGACTCATGTAAAAAAGGTATTAGCTCGATTGCGGGAACACTGACTTTACGCAAAGGCTGAAAAATGCGACTTTGAAAAGCAAGTTGTGCATTTCCTAGGGCTTGTCATCTCCGCCGAGGGAATCTCCATGGACCCTTAGAAAGTCGCTTCTGTCTTGGAATGGTCTGCTCCCACTGACAGAAAAGCTGTACAGAGGTTCGTGGGGTTTGCTAACTTTTATAGAACATTTATTAAGGACTTTTCTGGCATCATCACTCCCATTACTCAGCTAACGAAACAGCATGTTCCCTTTCGATGGACCCCAGAGGCTCAGACAGCGTTTGAACAGTTGAAAGCCTTATTCACCTCAGCTCCCATCTTGAAACATCCCGATCCCTCCTTAGCTTATGTTTTGGAGGTAGACGCCTCGGAAAATGCAGTTGAGGCTATTATATCCCAACGCCAAGGGCCCAAATCATTGCTCCACCCTGTGGCTTTCTTCTCTAAAAGAATTAAATCCTTCCGAAAGGAATTATGATGTTGGTGACCGAGAGCTACTGGCTATCAAGGCCGCTCTTGAAGAATGGCATTACCTTTTGGAGGGAGCTTCTCACCCAATTCTTATCTTCACAGATCACAAGAATCTTGAGTATTTGAAGACAGCTAAACGCCTAAGACCTCGGCAGGCAAGATGGGCACTTTTTTTCTCTCGTTTCATGTTTCATATAACCTACCGTCCTGGCTCAAAGAACGGGAAACCAGATGCCTTGTCCCGCATGTTCAGTGATCCAGTTGTATCCTCGGAACCTGATACTATTCTACCAGCCAATAATTTTTTACTTCTTCAGGCGGATCTGATGTCACAAATAAGAAAATATGTGGAAGACCAACCGCCTTCCAAGGACCTGGCTCTTCAACTAAGGGATGGCCTGTACTAAGAGGCCTATTTGTCTAAGAGGCAAATCTTTATCCCAGAACAGTTCAGAGTTGCCGTCCTAGGGCGATGTCATGATCATCCCCTAGCGGGTCACTTTGGGATTCACAAGACGGCTAATTCGATCTCCCGTACATTCTGGTGGCCAAACTTGATGAACGACTGCAAGAAATATGTAAGATCTTGTATTTCATGCCTTCGGAATAAGACAGACAGAGCCAGAACTTGGGGTCTACTTGAGCCCCTTCCTGTACCTGAGAAACCATGGAGCATGATCTCCATGGATTTTACAGTAGAACTTCCCCCATCTGAAGACTTCACTACCATTTTCGTTGTGGTTGATCGTTTGACCAAAATGGCCCACTTTGTACCTCTGCAAGGAACTCCTTCTGCCCCGGAGACTGCCTCAACTTTTATCAAGGAGATTGTAAGGTTGCATGGCATCCCTGACAGCATAGTTTCTGATCGAGGGGTGCAGTTCACTTCTAGATGTTGGAGGGCCTTATGTGAAACTTTGAACATTGAACTCCGCCTCTCCACAGCTTATCACCCACAAACTAATGGACAGACTGAAAGGGTCAATCAAACCCTTGAACAGTACCTACGATGCTTTTCTTCTTTTGCGCAGGATGACTGGCTATCACTTCTCCCACTCGCGGAATTTTCATACAATAATTCCACCCATTCGGCAACCAAACAGTCACCTTTTTTCGCCAATTATGGATACCATCCTTCTTTCTTGCCTGAGCTGCCTATTGATTCTTCTGTACCTGCCGTACAAGACAGGTTGAACTTCCTTAACTCAAACTACCAATTACTGCAGGATACAATCTCCAAGACCCAGGCAGATAATAAAAAGTTCTTCGACAAGAAGAGAAGAGGCAATTTGAATCTTGAACCTTTTCCAGTACCTCGCTGCCCGTCTGCTACCGAACCCGGCCACCCTTGTGATCCTGCACCAGTTTCCTGCTTGGCTTAACGCTGTCTCCAGTGCCTGTGCTAGCTGTCCATCCTACCAGCTTTCCTGAGTCCAGTTCCTTACCAGATGCTCTGCCTGCATCTCCACGTCTGCAACTCAGCTGACAAGTTCTGTACGCAACTACAGGCACTCGTGTAACTCCTCACCCTAGGTCTGTCCCATCCTCAGTGGGGCTTGGGTTGGAGATACAAGGGAGGCCGACCTCGTCATTCCAGACTCCTACCAGGTACGTGACAGTACCAGTCAGCCAGAGATGGAGTCTGGAAGGGAGGCCTCTCCACCGAAGGACATTTACCAAACTATTTCTGCGCTCTCAAATATTGTGCAGAAGTTACAAGAGCGGGTCACTTTGGGATTCACAAGACGGCCAATTTGATCTCCCGTACATTCTGGTGGCCAAATTTGATGAACGACTGCAAGAAATATGTAAGATCTTGTATTTCATGACTTCGGAATAAGACAGACAGAGCCAGATCTTGGGGTCTACTTGAGCCCCTTCCTGTACCTGAGAAACCATGGAGCATGATCTCCATGGATTTTATAGTAGAACTTCCCCCATCTGCAGACTTCACTACCATTTTCGTTGTGGTTGATCGTTTGACCAAAATGGCCCACTTTGTACCTCTGCAAGGAACTCCTTCTGCCCCGGAGACTGCCTCAACTTTTATCAAGGAGATTGTAAGGTTGCATGGCATCCCTGACAGCATAGTTTCTGATCGAGGGGTGCAGTTCACTTCTAGATTTTGGAGGGCCTTATGTGAAACTTTGAACATTGAACTCCGCCTCTCCACAGCTTATCACCCACAAACTAATGGACAGACTGAAAGGGTCAATCAAACCCTTGAACAGTACCTACGATGCTTTTCTTCTTTTGCACAGGATGACTGGCTATCACTTCTCCCACTCGTGGAATTTTCATACAATAATTCCACCCATTCGGTAACCAAACAGTCACCTTTTTTCGCCAATTATGGATACCATCCTTCTTTCTTGCCTGAGCTGCCTATTGGTTCTTCTGTACCTGCCGTACAAGACAGGTTGAACTTCCTTAACTCCAACTACCAATTACTGCAGGTCCCAGAACAGTTCAGAGTTGCCGTCCTAGGGCGATGTCATGATCATCCCCTAGCGGGTCACTTTGGGATTCACAAGACGGCTAATTTGATCACCCGTACATTCTGGTGGCCAAACTTGATGAACGACTGCAAGAAATATGTAAGATCTTGTATTTCATGCCTTCGGAATAAGACAGACAGAGCCAGAACTTGGGGTCTACTTGAGCCCCTTCCTGTACCTGAGAAACCATGGAGCATGATCTCCATGGATTTTATAGTAGAACTTCCCCATCTGAAGACTTCACTACCATTTTCGTTGTGGTTGATCGTTTGACCAAAATGGCCCACTTTGTACCTCTGCAAGGAACTCCTTCTGCCCCGAGACTGCCTCAACTTTTATCAAGGAGATTGTAAGGTTGCATGGCATCCCTGACAGCATAATTTCTGATCGAGGGGTGCAGTTCACTTCTAGATTTTGGAGGGCCTTATGTGAAACTTTGAACATTGAACTCCGCCTCTCCACATCTTATCACCCACAAACTAATGGACAGACTGAAAGGGTCAATCAAACCCTTGAACAGTACCTACGATGCTTTTCTTCTTTTGCACAGGATGACTGGCTATCACTTCTCCCACTCGCGGAATTTTCATACAATAATTCCACCCATTCGGCAACCAAACAGTCACCTTTTTTCGCCAATTATGGATACTATCCTTCTTTCTTGCCTGAGCTGCCTATTGATTCTTCTGTACCTGCCGTACAAGACAGGTTGAACTTCCTTAACTCCAACTACCAATTACTGCAGGATACAATCTCCAGACCCAGGCAGATAATAAAAAGTTCTTCGACAAGAAGAGAAGAGGCAATTTGAATCTTGAACCTTTTCCAGTACCTCGCTGCCCGTCTGCTACCGAACCCGGCCACCCTTGTGATCCTGCACAGCCTCCTGCTTGGCTTAACGCTTTCTCCAGTGCCTGTGCTAGCTGTCCATCCTACCAGCTTTCCTGAGTCCAGTTCCTTACCAGATGCTCTGCCTGCATCTCCACGTCTGCAACTCAGCTGACAAGTTCTGCACGCAACTACAGGCACTCGTGTAACTCCTCACCCTAGGTCTGTCCCATTCTCAGTGGGGCTTGGGTTGGAGATACAAGGGAGGCCGACCTCGTCATTCCAGACTCCTACCAGGTACGTGACAGTACCAGTCAGCCAGAGATGGAGTCTGGAAGGGAGGCCTCTCCACCGAAGGACATTTAGAAAACTATTTCTGCGCTCTCAAATATTGTGCAGAAGTTACAAGAGCGGGTCACTTTGGGATTCACAAGACGGCTAATTTGATCTCCCGTACATTCTGGTGGCCAAACTTGATGAACGACTGCAAGAAATATGTAAGATCTTGTATTTCATGCCTTCGGAATAAGACAGACAGAGCCAGAACTTGGGGTCTACTTGAGCCCCTTCCTGTACCTGAGAAACCATGGAGCATGATCTCCATGGATTTTATAGTAGAACTTCCCCCATCTGAAGACATTACTACCATTTTTGTTGTGGTTGATCGTTTGACCAAAATGGCCCACTTTGTACCTCTGCAAGGAACTCCTTCTGCCCCGGAGACTGCCTCAACTTTTATCAAGGAGATTGTAAGGTTGCATGGCATCCCTGACAGCATAGTTTCTGATCGAGGGGTGCAGTTCACTTCTAGATTTTGGAGGGCCTTATGTGAAACATTGAACATTGAACTCCGCCTCTCCACAGCTTATCACCCACAAACTAATGGACAGACTGAAAGGGTCAATCAAACCCTTGAACAGTACCTACGATGCTTTTCTTCTTTTGCACAGGATGACTGGCTATCACTTCTCCCACTCGCGGAATTTTCATACAATAATTCCACCCATTCGGTAACCAAACAGTCACCTTTTTTCGCCAATTATGGATACCATCCTTCTTTCTTGCCTGAGCTGCCTATTGATTCTTCTGTACCTGCCGTACAAGACAGGTTGAACTTCCTTAACTCCAACTACCAATTACTGCAGGTCCCAGAACAGTTCAGAGTTGCCGTCCTAGGGCGATGTCATGATCATCCCCTAGCGGGTCACTTTGGGATTCACAAGACGGCTAATTTGATCTCTCGTACATTCTGGTGGCCAAACTTGATGAACGACTGCAAGAAATATGTAAGATCTTGTATTTCATGCCTTCGGAATAAGACAGACAGAGCCAGAACTTGGGGTCTACTTGAGCCCCTTCCTGTACCTGAGAAACCATGGAGCATGATCTCCATGGATTTTATAGTAGAACTTCCCCCATCTGAAGACTTCACTACCATTTTCGTTGTGGTTGATCGTTTGACCAAAATGGCCCACTTTGTACCTCTGCAAGGAACTCCTTCTGCCCCGGAGACTGCCTCAACTTTTATCAAGGAGATTGTAAGGTTGCATGGCATCCCTGACAGCATAGTTTCTGATCGAGGGGTGCAGTTCACTTCTAGATTTTGGAGGGCCTTATGTGAAACTTTGAACATTGAACTCCGCCTCTCCACAGCTTATCACCCACAAACTAATGGACAGACTGAAAGGGTCAATCAAACCCTTGAACAGTACCTACGATGCTTTTCTTCTTTTGCACAGGATGACTGGCTATCACTTCTCCCACTCGCGGAATTTTCATACAATAATTCCACCCATTCGGCAACCAAACAGTCACCTTTTTTCGCCAATTATGGACACCATCCTTCTTTCTTGCCTGAGCTGCCTATTGATTCTTCTGTACCTGCCGTACAAGACAGGTTGAACTTCCTTAACTCCAACTACCAATTACTGCAGGATACAATCTCCAAGACCCAGGCAGATAATAAAAAGTTCTTCGACAAGAACAGAAGAGGCAATTTGAATCTTGAACCTGGAGATAAGGTCTGGCTTTCCACAGCGAACTTGAAACTAAGTTGCCCCTCGAGGAAGCTTGGCCCAAGATTTTTGGGGCCTTTTCCAGTACCTCGCTGCCCGTCTGCTACCGAACCCGGTCACCCTTTTGATCCTGCACCAGCCTCCTGCTTGGCTTAACGCTGTCTCCAGTGCCTGTGCTAGCTGTCCATCCTACCAGCTTTCCTGAGTCCAGTTCCTTACCAGATGCTCTGCCTGCATCTCCACGTCTGCAACTCAGCTGACAAGTTCTGCACGCAACTACAGGCTCTCGTGTAACTCCTCACCCTTGGTCTGTCCCATCCTCAGTGGGGCTTGGGTTGGAGATACAAGGGAGGCCGACCTCGTCATTCCAGACTCCTACCAGGTACGTGACAGTACCAGTCAGCCAGAGATGGAGTCTGGAAGGGAGGCCTCTCCACCGAAGGACATTTACCAAACTATTTCTGCGCTCTCAAATATTGTGCAGAAGTTACAAGAGCGGGTCACTTTGGGATTCACAAGACGGCTAATTTGATCTCCCGTACATTCTAGTGGACAAACTTGATGAACGACTGCAAGAAATATGTAAGATCTTGTATTTCATGCCTTCGGAATAAGACAGACAGAGCCAGAACTTGGGGTCTACTTGAGCCCCTTCCTGTACCTGAGAAACCATGGAGCATGATCTCCATGGATTTTATAGTAGAACTTCCCCCATCTGAAGACTTTACTACCATTTTCGTTGTGGTTGATCGTTTGACCAAAATGGCCCACTTTGTACCTCTGCAAGGAACTCCTTCTGCCCCGGAGACTGCCTCAACTTTTATCAAGGAGATTGTAAGGTTGCATGGCATCCCTGACAGCATAGTTTCTGATCGAGGGGTGCAGTTCACTTCTAGATTTTGGAGGGCCTTATGTGAAACTTTGAACATTGAACTCCGCCTCTCCACAGCTTATCACCCACAAACTAATGGACAGACTGAAAGGGTCAATCAAACCCTTGAACAGTACCTATGATGCTTTTCTTCTATTGCACAGGATGACTGGCTATCACTTCTCCCACTCGCGGAATTTTCATACAATAATTCCACCCATTCGGTAAACAAACAGTCACCTTTTTTCGCCAATTATGGATACCATCCTTCTTTCTTGCCTGAGCTGCCTATTGATTCTTCTGTACCTGCCGTACAAGACAGGTTGAACTTCCTTAACTCCAACTACCAATTACTGCAGGTCCCAGAACAGTTCAGAGTTGCCGTCCTAGGGCGATGTCATGATCATCCCCTAGCGGGTCACTTTGGGATTCACAAGACGGCTAATTTGATCTCCCGTACATTCTGGCGGTCAAACTTGATGAACGACTGCAAGAAATATGTAAGATCTTGTATTTCATGCCTTCGGAATAAGACAGACAGAGCCAGAACTTGGGGTCTACTTGAGCCCCTTCCTGTACCTGAGAAACCATGGAGCATGATCTCCATGGATTTTATAGTAGAACTTCCCCCATCTGAAGACTTCACTACCATTTTCGTTGTGGTTGATCGTTTGACCAAAATGGCCCACTTTGTACCTCTGCAAGGAACTCCTTCTGTTCCGGAGACTGCCTCAACTTTTATCAAGGAGATTGTAAGGTTGCATGGCATCCCTGACAGCATAGTTTCTGATCGAGGGGTGCAGTTCACTTCTAGATTTTGGAGGGCCTTATGTGAAACTTTGAACATTGAACTCCGCCTCTCCACAGCTTATCACCCACAAACTAATGGACAGACTGAAAGGGTCAATCAAACCCTTGAACAGTACCTACGATGCTTTTCTTCTTTTGCACAGGATGACTGGCTATCACTTCTCCCACTCGCGGAATTTTCATACAATAATTCCACCCATTCGGCAACCAAACAGTCACCTTTTTTCGCCAATTATGGACACCATCCTTCTTTCTTGCCTGAGCTGCCTATTGATTCTTCTGTACCTGCCGTACAAGACAGGTTGAACTTCCTTAACTCCAACTACCAATTACTGCAGGATACAATCTCCAAGACCCAGGCAGATAATAAAAAGTTCTTCGACAAGAACAGAAGAGGCAATTTGAATCTTGAACCTGGAGATAAGGTCTGGCTTTCCACAGCGAACTTGAAACTAAGTTGCCCCTCGAGGAAGCTTGGCCCAAGATTTTTGGGGCCTTTTCCAGTACCTCGCTGCCCGTCTGCTACCGAACCCGGTCACCCTTTTGATCCTGCACCAGCCTCCTGCTTGGCTTAACGCTGTCTCCAGTGCCTGTGCTAGCTGTCCATCCTACCAGCTTTCCTGAGTCCAGTTCCTTACCAGATGCTCTGCCTGCATCTCCACGTCTGCAACTCAGCTGACAAGTTCTGCACGCAACTACAGGCTCTCGTGTAACTCCTCACCCTTGGTCTGTCCCATCCTCAGTGGGGCTTGGGTTGGAGATACAAGGGAGGCCGACCTCGTCATTCCAGACTCCTACCAGGTACGTGACAGTACCAGTCAGCCAGAGATGGAGTCTGGAAGGGAGGCCTCTCCACCGAAGGACATTTACCAAACTATTTCTGCGCTCTCAAATATTGTGCAGAAGTTACAAGAGCGGGTCACTTTGGGATTCACAAGACGGCTAATTTGATCTCCCGTACATTCTAGTGGACAAACTTGATGAACGACTGCAAGAAATATGTAAGATCTTGTATTTCATGCCTTCGGAATAAGACAGACAGAGCCAGAACTTGGGGTCTACTTGAGCCCCTTCCTGTACCTGAGAAACCATGGAGCATGATCTCCATGGATTTTATAGTAGAACTTCCCCCATCTGAAGACTTTACTACCATTTTCGTTGTGGTTGATCGTTTGACCAAAATGGCCCACTTTGTACCTCTGCAAGGAACTCCTTCTGCCCCGGAGACTGCCTCAACTTTTATCAAGGAGATTGTAAGGTTGCATGGCATCCCTGACAGCATAGTTTCTGATCGAGGGGTGCAGTTCACTTCTAGATTTTGGAGGGCCTTATGTGAAACTTTGAACATTGAACTCCGCCTCTCCACAGCTTATCACCCACAAACTAATGGACAGACTGAAAGGGTCAATCAAACCCTTGAACAGTACCTATGATGCTTTTCTTCTATTGCACAGGATGACTGGCTATCACTTCTCCCACTCGCGGAATTTTCATACAATAATTCCACCCATTCGGTAAACAAACAGTCACCTTTTTTCGCCAATTATGGATACCATCCTTCTTTCTTGCCTGAGCTGCCTATTGATTCTTCTGTACCTGCCGTACAAGACAGGTTGAACTTCCTTAACTCCAACTACCAATTACTGCAGGTCCCAGAACAGTTCAGAGTTGCCGTCCTAGGGCGATGTCATGATCATCCCCTAGCGGGTCACTTTGGGATTCACAAGACGGCTAATTTGATCTCCCGTACATTCTGGTGGTCAAACTTGATGAACGACTGCAAGAAATATGTAAGATCTTGTATTTCATGCCTTCGGAATAAGACAGACAGAGCCAGAACTTGGGGTCTACTTGAGCCCCTTCCTGTACCTGAGAAACCATGGAGCATGATCTCCATGGATTTTATAGTAGAACTTCCCCCATCTGAAGACTTCACTACCATTTTCGTTGTGGTTGATCGTTTGACCAAAATGGCCCACTTTGTACCTCTGCAAGGAACTCCTTCTGCCCCGGAGACTGCCTCAACTTTTATCAAGGAGATTGTAAGGTTGCATGGCATCCCTGACAGCATAGTTTCTGATCGAGGGGTGCAGTTCACTTCTAGATGTTGGAGGTCCTTATGTGAAACTTTGAACATTGAACTCCGCCTCTCCACAGCTTATCACCCACAAACTAATGGACAGACTGAAAGGGTCAATCAAACCCTTGAACAGTACCTACGATGCTTTTCTTCTTTTGCACAGGATGACTGGCTATCACTTCTCCCACTCGCGGAATTTTCATACAATAATTCCACCCATCGGCAACCAAACAGTCACCTTTTTTCGTAAATTATGGACACCATCCTTCTTTCTTGCCTGAGCTGCCTATTGATTCTTCTGTACCTGCCGTACAAGACAGGTTGAACTTCCTTAACTCCAACTACCAATTACTGCAGGATACAATCTCCAAGACCCAGGCAGATAATAAAAAGTTATTCGACAAGAACAGAAGAGGCAATTTGAATCTTGAACCTGGAGATAAGGTCTGGCTTTCCACAGCGAACTTGAAACTAAGTTGCCCCTCGAGGAAGCTTGGCCCAAGATTTTTGGGGCCTTTTCCAGTACCTCGCTGCCCGTCTGCTACCGAACCCGGTCACCCTTTTGATCCTGCACCAGCCTCCTGCTTGGCTTAACGCTGTCTCCAGTGCCTGTGCTAGCTGTCCATCCTACCAGCTTTCCTGAGTCCAGTTCCTTACCAGATGCTCTGCCTGCATCTCCACGTCTGCAACTCAGCTGACAAGTTCTGCACGCAACTACAGGCTCTCGTGTAACTCCTCACCCTTGGTCTGTCCCATCCTCAGTGGGGCTTGGGTTGGAGATACAAGGGAGGCCGACCTCGTCATTCCAGACTCCTACCAGGTACGTGACAGTACCAGTCAGCCAGAGATGGAGTCTGGAAGGGAGGCCTCTCCACCGAAGGACATTTACCAAACTATTTCTGCGCTCTCAAATATTGTGCAGAAGTTACAAGAGCGGGTCACTTTGGGATTCACAAGACGACTAATTTGATCTCCCGTACATTCTAGTGGACAAACTTGATGAACGACTGCAAGAAATATGTAAGATCTTGTATTTCATGCCTTCGGAATAAGACAGACAGAGCCAGAACTTGGGGTCTACTTGAGCCCCTTCCTGTACCTGAGAAACCATGGAGCATGATCTCCATGGATTTTATAGTAGAACTTCCCCCATCTGAAGACTTTACTACCATTTTCGTTGTGGTTGATCGTTTGACCAAAATGGCCCACTTTGTACCTCTGCAAGGAACTCCTTCTGCCCCGGAGACTGCCTCAACTTTTATCAAGGAGATTGTAAGGTTGCATGGCATCCCTGACAGCATAGTTTCTGATCGAGGGGTGCAGTTCACTTCTAGATTTTGGAGGGCCTTATGTGAAACTTTGAACATTGAACTCCGCCTCTCCACAGCTTATCACCCACAAACTAATGGACAGACTGAAAGGGTCAATCAAACCCTTGAACAGTACCTATGATGCTTTTCTTCTATTGCACAGGATGACTGGCTATCACTTCTCCCACTCGCGGAATTTTCATACAATAATTCCACCCATTCGGTAAACAAACAGTCACCTTTTTTCGCCAATTATGGATACCATCCTTCTTTCTTGCCTGAGCTGCCTATTGATTCTTCTGTACCTGCCGTACAAGACAGGTTGAACTTCCTTAACTCCAACTACCAATTACTGCAGGTCCCAGAACAGTTCAGAGTTGCCGTCCTAGGGCGATGTCATGATCATCCCCTAGCGGGTCACTTTGGGATTCACAAGACGGCTAATTTGATCTCCCGTACATTCTGGTGGTCAAACTTGATGAACGACTGCAAGAAATATGTAAGATCTTGTATTTCATGCCTTCGGAATAAGACAGACAGAGCCAGAACTTGGGGTCTACTTGAGCCCCTTCCTGTACCTGAGAAACCATGGAGCATGATCTCCATGGATTTTATAGTAGAACTTCCCCCATCTGAAGACTTCACTACCATTTTCGTTGTGGTTGATCGTTTGACCAAAATGGCCCACTTTGTACCTCTGCAAGGAACTCCTTCTGCCCCGGAGACTGCCTCAACTTTTATCAAGGAGATTGTAAGGTTGCATGGCATCCCTGACAGCATAGTTTCTGATCGAGGGGTGCAGTTCACTTCTAGATGTTGGAGGTCCTTATGTGAAACTTTGAACATTGAACTCCGCCTCTCCACAGCTTATCACCCACAAACTAATGGACAGACTGAAAGGGTCAATCAAACCCTTGAACAGTACCTACGATGCTTTTCTTCTTTTGCACAGGATGACTGGCTATCACTTCTCCCACTCGCGGAATTTTCATACAATAATTCCACCCATCGGCAACCAAACAGTCACCTTTTTTCGTAAATTATGGACACCATCCTTCTTTCTTGCCTGAGCTGCCTATTGATTCTTCTGTACCTGCCGTACAAGACAGGTTGAACTTCCTTAACTCCAACTACCAATTACTGCAGGATACAATCTCCAAGACCCAGGCAGATAATAAAAAGTTATTCGACAAGAACAGAAGAGGCAATTTGAATCTTGAACCTGGAGATAAGGTCTGGCTTTCCACAGCGAACTTGAAACTAAGTTGCCCCTCGAGGAAGCTTGGCCCAAGATTTTTGGGGCCTTTTCCAGTACCTCGCTGCCCGTCTGCTACCGAACCCGGTCACCCTTTTGATCCTGCACCAGCCTCCTGCTTGGCTTAACGCTGTCTCCAGTGCCTGTGCTAGCTGTCCATCCTACCAGCTTTCCTGAGTCCAGTTCCTTACCAGATGCTCTGCCTGCATCTCCACGTCTGCAACTCAGCTGACAAGTTCTGCACGCAACTACAGGCTCTCGTGTAACTCCTCACCCTTGGTCTGTCCCATCCTCAGTGGGGCTTGGGTTGGAGATACAAGGGAGGCCGACCTCGTCATTCCAGACTCCTACCAGGTACGTGACAGTACCAGTCAGCCAGAGATGGAGTCTGGAAGGGAGGCCTCTCCACCGAAGGACATTTACCAAACTATTTCTGCGCTCTCAAATATTGTGCAGAAGTTACAAGAGCGGGTCACTTTGGGATTCACAAGACGACTAATTTGATCTCCCGTACATTCTAGTGGCCAAACTTGATGAACGACTGCAAGAAATATGTAAGATCTTGTATTTCATGCCTTCGGAATAAGACAGACAGAGCCAGAACTTGGGGTCTACTTGAGCCCCTTCCTGTACCTGAGAAACCATGGAGCATGATCTCCATGGATTTTATAGTAGAACTTCCCCCATCTGAAGACTTTACTACCATTTTCGTTGTGGTTGATCGTTTGACCAAAATGGCCCACTTTGTACCTCTGCAAGGAACTCCTTCTGCCCCGGAGACTGCCTCAACTTTTATCAAGGAGATTGTAAGGTTGCATGGCATCCCTGACAGCATAGTTTCTGATCGAGGGGTGCAGTTCACTTCTAGATTTTGGAGGGCCTTATGTGAAACTTTGAACATTGAACTCCGCCTCTCCACAGCTTATCACCCACAAACTAATGGACAGACTGAAAGGGTCAATCAAACCCTTGAACAGTACCTACGATGCTTTTCTTCTATTGCACAGGATGACTGGCTATCACTTCTCCCACTCGCGGAATTTTCATACAATAATTCCACCCATTCGGTAACCAAACAGTCACCTTTTTTCGCCAATTATGGACACCATCCTTCTTTCTTGCCTGAGCTGCCTATTGATTCTTCTGTACCTGCCGTACAAGACAGGTTGAACTTCCTTAACTCCAACTACCAATTACTGCAGGATACAATCTCCAAGACCCAGGCAGATAATAAAAAGTTCTTCGACAAGAACAGAAGAGGCAATTTGAATCTTGAACCTGGAGATAAGGTCTGGCTTTCCACAGCGAACTTGAAACTAAGTTGCCCCTCGAGGAAGCTTGGCCCAAGATTTTTGGGGCCTTTTCCAGTACCTCGCTGCCCGTCTGCTACCGAACCCGGTCACCCTTTTGATCCTGCACCAGCCTCCTGCTTGGCTTAACGCTGTCTCCAGTGCCTGTGCTAGCTGTCCATCCTACCAGCTTTCCTGAGTCCAGTTCCTTACCAGATGCTCTGCCTGCATCTCCACGTCTGCAACTCAGCTGACAAGTTCTGCACGCAACTACAGGCTCTCGTGTAACTCATCACCCTTGGTCTGTCCCATCCTCAGTGGGGCTTGGGTTGGAGATACAAGGGAGGCCGACCTCGTCATTCCAGACTCCTACCAGGTACGTGACAGTACCAGTCAGCCAGAGATGGAGTCTGGAAGGGAGGCCTCTCCACCGAAGGACATTTACCAAACTATTTCTGCGCTCTCAAATATTGTGCAGAAGTTACAAGAGCGGGTCACTTTGGGATTCACAAGACGGCTAATTTGATCTCCCGTACAATCTAGTGGCCAAACTTGATGAACGACTGCAAGAAATATGTAAGATCTTGTATTTCATGCCTTCGGAATAAGACAGACAGAGCCAGAACTTGGGGTCTACTTGAGCCCCTTCCTGTACCTGAGAAACCATGGAGCATGATCTCCATGGATTTTATAGTAGAACTTCCCCCATCTGAAGACTTTACTACCATTTTCGTTGTGGTTGATCGTTTGACCAAAATGGCCCACTTTGTACCTCTGCAAGGAACTCCTTCTGCCCCGGAGACTGCCTCAACTTTTATCAAGGAGATTGTAAGGCTGCATGGCATCCCTGACAGCATAGTTTCTGATCGAGGGGTGCAGTTCACTTCTAGATTTTGGAGGGCCTTATGTGAAACTTTGAACATTGAACTCCGCCTCTCCACAGCTTATCACCCACAAACTAATGGACAGACTGAAAGGGTCAATCAAACCCTTGAACAGTACCTACGATGCTTTTCTTCTATTGCACAGGATGACTGGCTATCACTTCTCCCACTCGCGGAATTTTCATACAATAATTCCACCCATTCGGTAAACAAACAGTCACCTTTTTTCGCCAATTATGGATACCATCCTTCTTTCTTGCCTGAAATGCCTATTGATTCTTCTGTACCTGCCGTACAAGACAGGTTGAACTTCCTTAACTCCAACTACCAATTACTGCAGGTCCCAGAACAGTTCAGAGTTGCCGTCCTAGGGCGATGTCATGATCATCCCCTAGCGGGTCACTTTGGGATTCACAAGACGGCTAATTTGATCTCCCGTACATTCTGGTGGCCAAACTTGATGAACGACTGCAAGAAATATGTAAGATCTTGTATTTCATGCCTTCGGAATAAGACAGACAGAGCCAGAACTTGGGGTCTACTTGAGCCCCTTCCTGTACCTGAGAAACCATGGAGCATGATCTCCATGGATTTTATAGTAGAACTTCCCCCATCTGAAGACTTTACTACCATTTTCGTTGTGGTTGATCGTTTGACCAAAATGGCCCACTTTGTACCTCTGCAAGGAACTCCTTCTGCCCCGGAGACTGCCTCAACTTTTATCAAGGAGATTGTAAGGCTGCATGGCATCCCTGACAGCATAGTTTCTGATCGAGGGGTGCAGTTCACTTCTAGATTTTGGAGGGCCTTATGTGAAACTTTGAACATTGAACTCCGCCTCTCCACAGCTTATCACCCACAAACTAATGGACAGACTGAAAGGGTCAATCAAACCCTTGAACAGTACCTACGATGCTTTTCTTCTATTGCACAGGATGACTGGCTATCACTTCTCCCACTCGCGGAATTTTCATACAATAATTCCACCCATTCGGTAAACAAACAGTCACCTTTTTTCGCCAATTATGGATACCATCCTTCTTTCTTGCCTGAAATGCCTATTGATTCTTCTGTACCTGCCGTACAAGACAGGTTGAACTTCCTTAACTCCAACTACCAATTACTGCAGGTCCCAGAACAGTTCAGAGTTGCCGTCCTAGGGCGATGTCATGATCATCCCCTAGCGGGTCACTTTGGGATTCACAAGACGGCTAATTTGATCTCCCGTACATTCTGGTGGCCAAACTTGATGAACGACTGCAAGAAATATGTAAGATCTTGTATTTCATGCCTTCGGAATAAGACAGACAGAGCCAGAACTTGGGGTCTACTTGAGCCCCTTCCTGTACCTGAGAAACCATGGAGCATGATCTCCATGGATTTTATAGTAGAACTTCCCCCATCTGAAGACTTCACTACCATTTTCGTTGTGGTTGATCGTTTGACCAAAATGGCCCACTTTGTACCTCTGCAAGGAACTCCTTCTGCCCCGGAGACTGCCTCAACTTTTATCAAGGAGATTGTAAGGTTGCATGGCATCCCTGACAGCATAGTTTCTGATCGAGGGGTGCAGTTCACTTCTAGATGTTGGAGGGCCTTATGTGAAACTTTGAACATTGAACTCCGCCTCTCCACAGCTTATCACCCACAAACTAATGGACAGACTGAAAGGGTCAATCAAACCCTTGAACAGTACCTACAATGCTTTTCTTCTTTTGCACAGGATGACTGGCTATCACTTCTCCCACTCGCGGAATTTTCATACAATAATTCCACCCATTCGGCAACCAAACAGTCACCTTTTTACGCCAATTATGGATACCATCCTTCTTTCTTGCCTGAGCTGCCTATTGGTTCTTCTGTACCTGCCGTACAAGACAGGTTGAACTTCCTTAACTCCAACTACCAATCACTGCAGGTCCCAGAACAGTTCAGAGTTGCCGTCCTAGGGCGATGTCATGATCATCCCCTAGCGGGTCACTTTGGGATTCACAAGACGGCTAATTTGATCTCCCGTACATTCTGGTGGCCAAACTTGATTAACGACTGCAAGAAATATGGAAGATCTTGTATTTCATGCCTTCGGAATAAGACAGACAGAGCCAGAACTTGGGGTCTACTTGAGCCCCTTCCTGTACCTGAGAAACCATGGAGCATGATCTCCATGGATTTTATAGTAGAACTTCCCCCATCTGAAGACTTCACTACCATTTTCGTTGTGGTTGATCGTTTGACCAAAATGGCCCACTTTGTACCTCTGCAAGGAACTCCTTCTGCCCCGAAGACTGCCTCAACTTTTATCAAGGAGATTGTAAGGTTGCATGGCATCCCTGACAGCATAGTTTCTGATCGAGGGGTGCAGTTCACTTCTAGATTTTGGAGGGCCTTATGTGAAACTTTGAACATTGAACTCCGCCTCTCCACAGCTTATCACCCACAAACTAATGGACAGACTGAAAGGGTCAATCAAACCCTTGAACAGTACCTACGATGCTTTTCTTCTTTTGCACAGGATGACTGGCTATCACTTCTCCCACTCGCGGAATTTTCATACAATAATTCCACCCATTCGGCAACCAAACAGTCACCTTTTTTCGCCAATTATGGACACCATCCTTCTTTCTTGCCTGATCTGCCTATTGATTCTTCTGTACCTGCCGTACAAGACAGGTTGAACTTCCTTAACTCCAACTACCAATTACTGCAGGATACAATCTCCAAGACCCAGGCAGATAATAAAAAGTTCTTCGACAAGAACAGAAGAGGCAATTTGAATCTTGAACCTGGAGATAAGGTCTGGCTTTCCACAGCGAACTTGAAACTAAGTTGCCCCTCGAGGAAGCTTGGCCCAAGATTTTTGGGGCCTTTTCCAGTACCTCGCTGCCCTTCTGCTACCGAACCCGGCCACCCTTTTGATCCTGCACCAGCCTCCTGCTTGGCTTAACGCTGTCTCCAGTGCCTGTGCTAGCTGTCCATCCTACCAGCTTTCCTGAGTCCAGTTCCTTACCAGATGCTCTGCCTGCATCTCCACGTCTGCAACTCAGCTGACAAGTTCTGCACGCAACTACAGGCTCTCGTGTAACTCCTCACCCTTGGTCTGTCCCATCCTCAGTGGGGCTTGGGTTGGAGATACAAGGGAGGCCGACCTCGTCATTCCAGACTCCTACCAGGTACGTGACAGTACCAGTCAGCCAGAGATGGAGTCTGGAAGGGAGGCCTCTCCACCGAAGGACATTTACCAAACTATTTCTGCGCTCTCAAATATTGTGCAGAAGTTACAAGAGCGGGTCACTTTGGGATTCACAAGACGGCTAATTTGATCTCCCGTACATTCTAGTGGCCAAACTTGATGAACGACTGCAAGAAATATGTAAGATCTTGTATTTCATGCCTTCGGAATAAGACAGACAGAGCCAGAACTTGGGGTCTACTTGAGCCCCTTCCTGTACCTGAGAAACCATGGAGCATGATCTCCATGGATTTTATAGTAGAACTTCCCCCATCTGAAGACTTTACTACCATTTTCGTTGTGGTTGATCGTTTGACCAAAATGGCCCACTTTGTACCTCTGCAAGGAACTCCTTCTGCCCCGGAGACTGCCACAACTTTTATCAAGGAGATTGTAAGGTTGCATGGCATCCCTGACAGCATAGTTTCTGATCGAGGGGTGCAGTTCAATTCTAGATTTTGGAGGGCCTTATGTGAAACTTTGAACATTGAACTCCGCCTCTCCACAGCTTATCACCCACAAACTAATGGACAGACTGAAAGGGTCAATCAAACCCTTGAACAGTACCTACGATGCTTTTCTTCTTTTGCACAGGATGACTGGCTATCACTTCTCCCACTCGCGGAATTTTCATACAATAATTCCACCCATTCGGCAACCAAACAGTCACCTTTTTTCGCCAATTATGGACACCATCCTTCTTTCTTGCCTGAGCTGCCTATTGATTCTTCTGTACCTGCCGTACAAGACAGGTTGAACTTCCTTAACTCCAACTACCAATTACTGCAGGATACAATCTCCAAGACCCAGGCAGATAATAAAAAGTTCTTCGACAAGAACAGAAGAGGCAATTTGAATCTTGAACCTGGAGATAAGGTCTGGCTTTCCACAGCGAACTTGAAACTAAGTTGCCCCTCGAGGAAGCTTGGCCCAAGATTTTTGGGGCCTTTTCCAGTACCTCCCTGCCCGTCTGCTACCGAACCCGGCCACCCTTTTGATCTTGCACCAGCCTCCTGCTTGGCTTAACGCTGTCTCCAGTGTTTGTGCTAGCTGTCCATCCTACCAGCTTTCCTGAGTCCAGTTCCTTACCAGATGCTCTGCCTGCATCTCCACGTCTGCAACTCAGCTGACAAGTTCTGCACGCAACTACAGGCTCTCGTGTAACTCCTCACCCTAGGTCTGTCCCATCCTCAGTGGGGCTTGGGTTGGAGATACAAGGGAGGCCGACCTCGTCATTCCAGACTCCTACCAGGTACGTGACAGTACCAGTCAGCCAGAGATAGAGTCTGGAAGGGAGGCCTCTCCACCGAAGGACATTTACCAAACTATTTCTGCGCTCTCAAATATTGTGCAGAAGTTACAAGAGCGGGTCACTTTGGGATTCACAAGACGGCTAATTTGATCTCCCGTACATTCTAGTGGCCAAACTTGATGAACGACTGCAAGAAATATTTAAGATCTTGTATTTCATGCCTTCGGAATAAGACAGGCAGAGCCAGAACTTGGGGTCTACTTGAGCCCCTTCCTGTACCTGAGAAACCATGGAGCATGATCTCCATGGATTTTATAGTAGAACTTCCCCCATCTGAAGACTTCACTACCATTTTCGTTGTGGTTGATCGTTTGACCAAAATGGCCCACTTTGTACCTCTGCAAGGAACTCCTTCTGCCCCGAAGACTGCCTCAACTTTTATCAAGGAGATTGTAAGGTTGCATGGCATCCCTGACAGCATAGTTTCTGATCGAGGGGTGCAATTCACTTCTAGATTTTGGAGGGCCTTATGTGAAACTTTGAACATTGAACTCCGCCTCTCCACAGCTTATCACCCACAAACTAATGGACAGACTGAAAGGGTCAATCAAACCCTTGAACAGTACCTACGATGCTTTTCTTCTTTTGCACAGGATGACTGGCTATCACTTCTCCCACTCGCGGAATTTTCATACAATAATTCCACCCATTCGGCAACCAAACAGTCACCTTTTTTCGCCAATTATGGATACCATCCTTCTTTCTTGCCTGAGCTGCCTATTGATTCTTCTGTACCTGCCGTACAAGACAGGTTGAACTTCCTTAACTCCAACTACCAATTACTGCAGGTCCCAGAACAGTTCAGAGTTGCCGTCCTAGGGCGATGTCATGATCATCCCCTAGCGGGTCACTTTGGGATTCACAAGACGGCTAATTTGATCTCCCGTACATTCTGGTGGCCAAACTTGATGAACGACTGCAAGAAATATGTAAGATCTTGTATTTCATGCCTTCGGAATAAGACAGACAGAGCCAGAACTTGGGGTCTACTTGAGCCCCTTCCTGTACCTGAGAAACCATGGAGCATGATCTCCATGGATTTTATAGTAGAACTTCCCCCATCTGAAGACTTCACTACCATTTTCGTTGTGGTTGATCGTTTGACCAAAATGGCCCACTTTGTACCTCTGCAAGGAACTCCTTCTGCCCCGGAGACTGCCTCAACTTTTATCAAGGAGATTGTAAGGTTGCATGGCATCCCTGACAGCATAGTTTCTGATCGAGGGGTGCAGTTCACTTCTAGATTTTGGAGGGCCTTATGTGAAACTTTGAACATTGAACTCCGCCTCTCCACAGCTTATCACCCACAAACTAATGGACAGACTGAAAGGGTCAATCAAACCCTTGAACAGTACCTACGATGCTTTTCTTCTTTTGCACAGGATGACTGGCTATCACTTCTCCCACTAGCGGAATTTTCATACAATAATTCCACCCATTCGGCAACCAAACAGTCACCTTTTTTCGCCAATTACGGATACCATCCTTCTTTCTTGCCTGAGCTGCCTATTGATTCTTCTGTACCTGCCGTACAAGACAGGTTGAACTTCCTTAACTCCAACTACCAATTACTGCAGGATACAATCTCCAAGACCCAGGCAGATAATAAAAAGTTCTTTGACAAGAACAGAAGAGGCAATTTGAATCTTGAACCTTTTCCAGTACCTCGCTGCCCGTCTGCTACCGAACCCGGCCACCCTTGTGATCCTGCACCAGCCTCCTGCTTGGCTTAACGCTGTCTCCAGTGCCTGTGCTAGCTGTCCATCCTACCAGCTTTCCTGAGTCCAGTTCCTTACCAGATGCTCTGCCTGCATCTCCACGTCAAACTCGTGTAACTCCTCACCCTAGGTCTGTCCCATCCTCAGTGGGGCTTGGGTTGGAGATACAAGGGAGGCCGACCTCGTCATTCCAGAATCCTACCAGGTCACTGTCGAGAATCGGTACCCTCTTCCTCTGATTCCCGAACTATTCCAGAGGCTGCGAGGGGCACGAGTGTTCTCCAAACTGGACTTGAGGGGTGCCTATAATCTTGTCAGAATCAGGGAGGGAGACGAATGGAAGACGGCCTTCCGGACACGCTTTGGCCACTTTGAGTATTTAGTCATGCCATTCGGGCTCTGCAATGCTCCAGCCACATTCCAGCATCTGGTAAACGATGTTTTTCGGGACTTTCTTGATTTATTCGTCATCGTGTATCTGGATGACATCCTTGTATTCTCTGAAACTTTAGAATCCCATCGGACTCATGTAAAAAAGGTATTAGCTCGATTGCGGGAACACCGACTTTACGCAAAGGCTGAAAAATGCGACTTTGAAAAGCAAGTTGTGCATTTCCTAGGGCTTGTCATCTCCGCCGAGGGAATCTCCATGGACCCTCAGAAAGTCGCTTCTGTCTTGGAATGGCCTGCTCCTACTGACAGAAAAGCTGTACAGAGGTTCGTGGGGTTTGCTAACCCTGGGAAGGATCAGTCATATGTCTCTCTTCCCATCAAGCTTCAGCTCCCCGAAAAGACGGTTTCAGTACTTGCAATCATAGACTCTGGGGCCTGCAGCTGTTTTGTGGACTCTGCATTTGCTTCTCTTCAGCAGCTGCCCTTGGGTACCAAGAGGCAAGGGTTCCATGTCCATCTGGCTGACGGCTCCGGTATTAAATCAGGCCCGGTTACTCAAGAGACCTTGCCTATTCTCTGCCAGACTTCTTCAGGCCATAGCGAACTCCTCCGTTTGGATGTCATAGCTTCTCCCATGTTTCCCGTTATCCTCGGCATTCCATGGTTGAAGGCACACAACCCTCACGTTGACTGGCTTACCGGAGATATATATTTTTTTCGTCCAACTACTGCCAGACGCACTGCCTCTTGGGAGGAACTATCAACTCCACGCCCCTCCTGGGTATCCACCCTGACCATGAAGCCTCTAAACTGATCCCGGTTGCTTATCACGAATTTCTGGACGTCTTTAATAAAAAGGGTGCAGACACTCTTCCACCTCATAGAACTTACGATTGCCCCATTGAACTTCTACCGGGAGCCGAGATCCCGTTTGGTCGGATTTACCCTCTCTCTGAGCCTGAATTGGAAGCCCTGCGTACCTATATCGACGAGAGCCTTGAAAAGCAGTTCATTCGGCCTTCCACTTCACCAGCAGGAGCCGGTATTTTCTTCGTTGAGAAAAAAGACCACACCTTGAGGCCCTGTGTGGACTATCGTGACCTTAACAGGGTCACTGTCAAGAATCGGTACCCTCTTCCTCTGATTCCCGAACTATTCCAGAGGCTGCGAGGGGCACGAGTGTTCTCCAAACTGGACTTGAGGGGTGCCTATAATCTTGTCAGAATCAGGGAGGGAGACGAATGGAAGACGGCCTTCCGGACACGCTTTGGCCACTTTGAGTATTTAGTCATGCCATTCGGGCTCTGCAATGCTCCAGCCACATTCCAGCATCTGGTAAACGATGTTTTTCGGGACTTTCTTGATTTATTCGTCATCGTGTATCTGGATGACATCCTTGTATTCTCTGAAACTTTAGAATCCCATCGGACTCATGTAAAAAAGGTATTAGCTCGATTGCGGGAACACCGACTTTAAGCAAAGGCTGAGAAATGCGACTTTGAAAAGCAAGTTGTGCATTTCCTAGGGCTTGTCATCTCCGCCGAGGGAATCTCCATGGAACCTCAGAAAGTCGCTTCTGTCTTGGAATGGCCTGCTCCTACTGACAGAAAAGCTGTACAGAGGTTCGTGGGGTTTGCTAACCCTGGGAAGGATCAGTCACATGTCTGTCTTCCCATCAAGCTTCAGCTCCCCGAAAAGATGGTTTCAGTACTTGCAATCATAGACTCTGGGGCCTGCAGCTGTTTTGTGGACTCTGCATTTGCTTCTCTTCAGCAGCTGCCCTTGAGTACCAAGAGGCAAGGGTTCCATGGCCATCTGGCTGACGGCTCCGGTATTAAATCAGGCCCGGTTACTCAAGAGACCTTGCCTATTCTCTGCCAGACTTCTTCAGGCCATAGCGAACTCCTCCGTTTGGATGTCATAGCTTCTCCCATGTTTCCCGTTATCCTCGGCATTCCATGGTTGAAGGCACACAACCCTCACGTTGACTGGCTTACCGGAGATATATATTTTTTTCGTCCAACTACTGCCAGACGCACTGCCTCTTGGGATGAACTGTCAACTCCACGCCCCTCCTGGGTATCCACCCTGACCATGAAGCCTCTAAACTGATCCCGGTTGCTTATCACTAATTTCTGGACGTCTTTAATAAAAAGGGTGCAGACACTCTTCCACCTCATAGAACTTACTGTGGCTGGAGCATTGCAGAGCCCGAATCAGAGGAAGAGGGTACCGATTCTTGTTAGTGACCCTGTTACAAATTTGATGAACGACTGCAAGAAATATGTAAGATCTTGTATTTCATGCCTTCGGAATAAGACAGACAGAGCCAGAACTTGGGGTCTACTTGAGCCCCTTCCTGTACCTGAGAAACCATGGAGCATGATCTCCATGGATTTTATAGTAGAACTTCCCCCATCTGAAGACTTCACTACCATTTTCGTTGTGGTTGATCGTTTGACCAAAATGGCCCACTTTGTACCTCTGCAAGGAACTCCTTCTGCCCCGGAGACTGCCTCAACTTTTATCAAGGAGATTGTAAGGTTGCATGGCATCCCTGACAGCATAGTTTCTGATCGAGGGGTGCAGTTCACTTCTAGATTTTGGAGGGCCTTATGTGAAACTTTGAACATTGAACTCCGCCTCTCCACAGCTTATCACCCACAAACTAATGGACAGACTGAAAGGGTCAATCAAACCCTTGAACAGTACCTACGATGCTTTTCTTCTTTTGCACAGGATGACTGGCTATCACTTCTCCCACTCGTGGAATTTTCATACAATAATTCCACCCATTCGGTAACCAAACAGTCACCTTTTTTCGCCAATTATGGATACCATCCTTCTTTCTTGCCTGAGCTGCCTATTGGTTCTTCTGTACCTGCCGTACAAGACAGGTTGAACTTCCTTAACTCCAACTACCAATTACTGCAGGTCCCAGAACAGTTCAGAGTTGCCGTCCTAGGGCGATGTCATGATCATCCCCTAGCGGGTCACTTTGGGATTCACAAGACGGCTAATTTGATCTCCCGTACATTCTGGTGGCCAAACTTGATGAACGACTGCAAGAAATATGTAAGATCTTGTATTTCATGCCTTCGGAATAAGACAGACAGAGCCAGAACTTGGGGTCTACTTGAGCCCCTACCTGTACCTGAGAAACCATGGAGCATGATCTCCATGGATTTTATAGTAGAACTTCCCCCATCTGAAGACTTCACTACCATTTTCGTTGTGGTTGATCGTTTGACCAAAATGGCCCACTTTGTACCTCTGCAAGGAACTCCTTCTGCCCCGAGACTGCCTCAACTTTTATCAAGGAGATTGTAAGGTTGCATGGCATCCCTGACAGCATAATTTCTGATCGAGGGGTGCAGTTCACTTCTAGATTTTGGAGGGCCTTATGTGAAACTTTGAACATTGAACTCCGCCTCTCCACAGCTTATCACCCACAAACTAATGGACAGACTGAAAGGGTCAATCAAACCCTTGAACAGTACCTACGATGCTTTTCTTCTTTTGCACAGGATGACTGGCTATCACTTCTCCCACTCGTGGAATTTTCATACAATAATTCCACCCATTCGGTAACCAAACAGTCACCTTTTTTCGCCAATTATGGATACCATACTTCTTTCTTGCCTGAGCTGCCTATTGGTTCTTCTGTACCTGCCGTACAAGACAGGTTGAACTTCCTTAACTCCAACTACCAATTACTGCAGGTCCCAGAACAGTTCAGAGTTGCCGTCCTAGGGCGATGTCATGATCATCCCCTAGCGGGTCACTTTGGGATTCACAAGACGGCTAATTTGATCTCCCGTACATTCTGGTGGCCAAACTTGATGAACGACTGCAAGAAATATGTAAGATCTTGTATTTCATGCCTTCGGAATAAGACAGACAGAGCCAGAACTTGGGGTCTACTTGAGCCCCTTCCTGTACCTGAGAAACCATGGAGCATGATCTCCATGGATTTTATAGTAGAACTTCCCCCATCTGAAGACTTCACTACCATTTTCGTTGTGGTTGATCGTTTGACCAAAATGGCCCACTTTGTACCTCTGCAAGGAACTCCTTCTGCCCCGAGACTGCCTCAACTTTTATCAAGGAGATTGTAAGGTTGCATGGCATCCCTGACAGCATAATTTCTGATCGAGGGGTGCAGTTCACTTCTAGATTTTGGAGGGCCTTATGTGAAACTTTGAACATTGAACTCCGCCTCTCCACAGCTTATCACCCACAAACTAATGGACAGACTGAAAGGGTCAATCAAACCCTTGAACAGTACCTACGATGCTTTTCTTCTTTTGCACAGGATGACTGGCTATCACTTCTCCCACTCGCGGAATTTTCATACAATAATTCCACCCATTCGGCAACCAAACAGTCACCTTTTTTCGCCAATTATGGACACCATCCTTCTTTCTTGCCTGATCTGCCTATTGATTCTTCTGTACCTGCCGTACAAGACAGGTTGAACTTCCTTAACTCCAACTACCAATTACTGCAGGATACAATCTCCAAGACCCAGGCAGATAATAAAAAGTTCTTCGACAAGAACAGAAGAGGCAATTTGAATCTTGAACCTGGAGATAAGGTCTGGCTTTCCACAGCGAACTTGAAACTAAGTTGCCCCTCGAGGAAGCTTGGCCCAAGATTTTTGGGGCCTTTTCCAGTACCTCGCTGCCCTTCTGCTACCGAACCCGGCCACCCTTTTGATCCTGCACCAGCCTCCTGCTTGGCTTAACGCTGTCTCCAGTGCCTGTGCTAGCTGTCCATCCTACCAGCTTTCCTGAGTCCAGTTCCTTACCAGATGCTCTGCCTGCATCTCCACGTCTGCAACTCAGCTGACAAGTTCTGCACGCAACTACAGGCTCTCGTGTAACTCCTCACCCTTGGTCTGTCCGATCCTCAGTGGGGCTTGGGTTGGAGATACAAGGGAGGCCGACCTCGTCATTCCAGACTCCTACCAGGTACGTGACAGTACCAGTCAGCCAGAGATGGAGTCTGGAAGGGAGGCCTCTCCACCGAAGGACATTTACCAAACTATTTCTGCGCTCTCAAATATTGTGCAGAAGTTACAAGAGCGGGTCACTTTGGGATTCACAAGACGGCTAATTTGATCTCCCGTACATTCTAGTGGCCAAACTTGATGAACGACTGCAAGAAATATGTAAGATCTTGTATTTCATGCCTTCGGAATAAGACAGACAGAGCCAGAACTTGGGGTCTACTTGAGCCCCTTCCTGTACCTGAGAAACCATGGAGCATGATCTCCATGGATTTTATAGTAGAACTTCCCCCATCTGAAGACTTTACTACCATTTTCGTTGTGGTTGATCGTTTGACCAAAATGGCCCACTTTGTACCTCTGCAAGGAACTCCTTCTGCCCCGGAGACTGCCACAACTTTTATCAAGGAGATTGTAAGGTTGCATGGCATCCCTGACAGCATAGTTTCTGATCGAGGGGTGCAGTTCAATTCTAGATTTTGGAGGGCCTTATGTGAAACTTTGAACATTGAACTCCGCCTCTCCACAGCTTATCACCCACAAACTAATGGACAGACTGAAAGGGTCAATCAAACCCTTGAACAGTACCTACGATGCTTTTCTTCTTTTGCACAGGATGACTGGCTATCACTTCTCCCACTCGCGGAATTTTCATACAATAATTCCACCCATTCGGCAACCAAACAGTCACCTTTTTTCGCCAATTATGGACACCATCCTTCTTTCTTGCCTGAGCTGCCTATTGATTCTTCTGTACCTGCCGTACAAGACAGGTTGAACTTCCTTAACTCCAACTACCAATTACTGCAGGATACAATCTCCAAGACCCAGGCAGATAATAAAAAGTTCTTCGACAAGAACAGAAGAGGCAATTTGAATCTTGAACCTGGAGATAAGGTCTGGCTTTCCACAGCGAACTTGAAACTAAGTTGCCCCTCGAGGAAGCTTGGCCCAAGATTTTTGGGGCCTTTTCCAGTACCTCCCTGCCCGTCTGCTACCGAACCCGGCCACCCTTTTGATCTTGCACCAGCCTCCTGCTTGGCTTAACGCTGTCTCCAGTGTTTGTGCTAGCTGTCCATCCTACCAGCTTTCCTGAGTCCAGTTCCTTACCAGATGCTCTGCCTGCATCTCCACGTCTGCAACTCAGCTGACAAGTTCTGCACGCAACTACAGGCTCTCGTGTAACTCCTCACCCTAGGTCTGTCCCATCCTCAGTGGGGCTTGGGTTGGAGATACAAGGGAGGCCGACCTCGTCATTCCAGACTCCTACCAGGTACGTGACAGTACCAGTCAGCCAGAGATAGAGTCTGGAAGGGAGGCCTCTCCACCGAAGGACATTTACCAAACTATTTCTGCGCTCTCAAATATTGTGCAGAAGTTACAAGAGCGGGTCACTTTGGGATTCACAAGACGGCTAATTTGATCTCCCGTACATTCTAGTGGCCAAACTTGATGAACGACTGCAAGAAATATTTAAGATCTTGTATTTCATGCCTTCGGAATAAGACAGGCAGAGCCAGAACTTGGGGTCTACTTGAGCCCCTTCCTGTACCTGAGAAACCATGGAGCATGATCTCCATGGATTTTATAGTAGAACTTCCCCCATCTGAAGACTTCACTACCATTTTCGTTGTGGTTGATCGTTTGACCAAAATGGCCCACTTTGTACCTCTGCAAGGAACTCCTTCTGCCCCGAAGACTGCCTCAACTTTTATCAAGGAGATTGTAAGGTTGCATGGCATCCCTGACAGCATAGTTTCTGATCGAGGGGTGCAATTCACTTCTAGATTTTGGAGGGCCTTATGTGAAACTTTGAACATTGAACTCCGCCTCTCCACAGCTTATCACCCACAAACTAATGGACAGACTGAAAGGGTCAATCAAACCCTTGAACAGTACCTACGATGCTTTTCTTCTTTTGCACAGGATGACTGGCTATCACTTCTCCCACTCGCGGAATTTTCATACAATAATTCCACCCATTCGGCAACCAAACAGTCACCTTTTTTCGCCAATTATGGATACCATCCTTCTTTCTTGCCTGAGCTGCCTATTGATTCTTCTGTACCTGCCGTACAAGACAGGTTGAACTTCCTTAACTCCAACTACCAATTACTGCAGGTCCCAGAACAGTTCAGAGTTGCCGTCCTAGGGCGATGTCATGATCATCCCCTAGCGGGTCACTTTGGGATTCACAAGACGGCTAATTTGATCTCCCGTACATTCTGGTGGCCAAACTTGATGAACGACTGCAAGAAATATGTAAGATCTTGTATTTCATGCCTTCGGAATAAGACAGACAGAGCCAGAACTTGGGGTCTACTTGAGCCCCTTCCTGTACCTGAGAAACCATGGAGCATGATCTCCATGGATTTTATAGTAGAACTTCCCCCATCTGAAGACTTCACTACCATTTTCGTTGTGGTTGATCGTTTGACCAAAATGGCCCACTTTGTACCTCTGCAAGGAACTCCTTCTGCCCCGGAGACTGCCACAACTTTTATCAAGGAGATTGTAAGG
Organism: Rana muscosa; assembly: GCA_029206835.1. NCBI lineage: Eukaryota > Metazoa > Chordata > Amphibia > Anura > Ranidae > Rana > Rana muscosa. The sequence goes on along the minus strand of JARGYO010000206.1, from coordinate 4,911,722 downwards.
TTGCATGGCATCCCTGACAGCATAGTTTCTGATCGAGGGGTGCAGTTCACTTCTAGATTTTGGAGGGCCTTATGTGAAACTTTGAACATTGAACTCCGCCTCTCCACAGCTTATCACCCACAAACTAATGGACAGACTGAAAGGGTCAATCAAACCCTTGAACAGTACCTACGATGCTTTTCTTCTTTTGCACAGGATGACTGGCTATCACTTCTCCCACTAGCGGAATTTTCATACAATAATTCCACCCATTCGGCAACCAAACAGTCACCTTTTTTCGCCAATTATGGATACCATCCTTCTTTCTTGCCTGAGCTGCCTATTGATTCTTCTGTACCTGCCGTACAAGACAGGTTGAACTTCCTTAACTCCAACTACCAATTACTGCAGGATACAATCTCCAAGACCCAGGCAGATAATAAAAAGTTCTTCGACAAGAACAGAAGAGGCAATTTGAATCTTGAACCTGGAGATAAGGTCTGGCTTTCCACAGCGAACTTGAAACTAAGTTGCCCCTCGAGGAAGCTTGGCCCAAGATTTTTGGGGCCTTTTCCAGTACCTCGCTGCCCGTCTGCTACCGAACCCGGCCACCCTTTTGATCCTGCACCAGCCTCCTGCTTGGCTTAACGCTGTCTCCAGTGCCTGTGCTAGCTGTCCATCCTACCAGCTTTCCTGAGTCCAGTTCCTTACCAGATGCTCTGCCTGCATCTCCACGTCTGCAACTCAGCTGACAAGTTCTGCACGCAACTACAGGCTCTCGTGTAACTCCTCACCCTAGGTCTGTCCCATCCTCAGTGGGGCTTGGGTTGGAGATACAAGGGAGGCCGACCTCGTCATTCCAGACTCCTACCAGGTACGTGACAGTACCAGTCAGCCAGAGATAGAGTCTGGAAGGGAGGCCTCTCCACCGAAGGACATTTACCAAACTATTTCTGCGCTCTCAAATATTGTGCAGAAGTTACAAGAGCGGGTCACTTTGGGATTCACAAGACGGCTAATTTGATCTCCCGTACATTCTAGTGGCCAAACTTGATGAACGACTGCAAGAAATATTTAAGATCTTGTATTTCATGCCTTCGGAATAAGACAGGCAGAGCCAGAACTTGGGGTCTACTTGAGCCCCTTCCTGTACCTGAGAAACCATGGAGCATGATCTCCATGGATTTTATAGTAGAACTTCCCCCATCTGAAGACTTCACTACCATTTTCGTTGTGGTTGATCGTTTGACCAAAATGGCCCACTTTGTACCTCTGCAAGGAACTCCTTCTGCCCCGAAGACTGCCTCAACTTTTATCAAGGAGATTGTAAGGTTGCATGGCATCCCTGACAGCATAGTTTCTGATCGAGGGGTGCAATTCACTTCTAGATTTTGGAGGGCCTTATGTGAAACTTTGAACATTGAACTCCGCCTCTCCACAGCTTATCACCCACAAACTAATGGACAGACTGAAAGGGTCAATCAAACCCTTGAACAGTACCTACGATGCTTTTCTTCTTTTGCACAGGATGACTGGCTATCACTTCTCCCACTCGCGGAATTTTCATACAATAATTCCACCCATTCGGCAACCAAACAGTCACCTTTTTTCGCCAATTATGGATACCATCCTTCTTTCTTGCCTGAGCTGCCTATTGATTCTTCTGTACCTGCCGTACAAGACAGGTTGAACTTCCTTAACTCCAACTACCAATTACTGCAGGTCCCAGAACAGTTCAGAGTTGCCGTCCTAGGGCGATGTCATGATCATCCCCTAGCGGGTCACTTTGGGATTCACAAGACGGCTAATTTGATCTCCCGTACATTCTGGTGGCCAAACTTGATGAACGACTGCAAGAAATATGTAAGATCTTGTATTTCATGCCTTCGGAATAAGACAGACAGAGCCAGAACTTGGGGTCTACTTGAGCCCCTTCCTGTACCTGAGAAACCATGGAGCATGATCTCCATGGATTTTATAGTAGAACTTCCCCCATCTGAAGACTTCACTACCATTTTCGTTGTGGTTGATCGTTTGACCAAAATGGCCCACTTTGTACCTCTGCAAGGAACTCCTTCTGCCCCGGAGACTGCCTCAACTTTTATCAAGGAGATTGTAAGGTTGCATGGCATCCCTGACAGCATAGTTTCTGATCGAGGGGTGCAGTTCACTTCTAGATTTTGGAGGGCCTTATGTGAAACTTTGAACATTGAACTCCGCCTCTCCACAGCTTATCACCCACAAACTAATGGACAGACTGAAAGGGTCAATCAAACCCTTGAACAGTACCTACGATGCTTTTCTTCTTTTGCACAGGATGACTGGCTATCACTTCTCCCACTAGCGGAATTTTCATACAATAATTCCACCCATTCGGCAACCAAACAGTCACCTTTTTTCGCCAATTATGGATACCATCCTTCTTTCTTGCCTGAGCTGCCTATTGATTCTTCTGTACCTGCCGTACAAGACAGGTTGAACTTCCTTAACTCCAACTACCAATTACTGCAGGATACAATCTCCAAGACCCAGGCAGATAATAAAAAGTTCTTTGACAAGAACAGAAGAGGCAATTTGAATCTTGAACCTTTTCCAGTACCTCGCTGCCCGTCTGCTACCGAACCCGGCCACCCTTGTGATCCTGCACCAGCCTCCTGCTTGGCTTAACGCTGTCTCCAGTGCCTGTGCTAGCTGTCCATCCTACCAGCTTTCCTGAGTCCAGTTCCTTACCAGATGCTCTGCCTGCATCTCCACGTCAAACTCGTGTAACTCCTCACCCTAGGTCTGTCCCATCCTCAGTGGGGCTTGGGTTGGAGATACAAGGGAGGCCGACCTCGTCATTCCAGAATCCTACCAGGTCACTGTCGAGAATCGGTACCCTCTTCCTCTGATTCCCGAACTATTCCAGAGGCTGCGAGGGGCACGAGTGTTCTCCAAACTGGACTTGAGGGGTGCCTATAATCTTGTCAGAATCAGGGAGGGAGACGAATGGAAGACGGCCTTCCGGACACGCTTTGGCCACTTTGAGTATTTAGTCATGCCATTCGGGCTCTGCAATGCTCCAGCCACATTCCAGCATCTGGTAAACGATGTTTTTCGGGACTTTCTTGATTTATTCGTCATCGTGTATCTGGATGACATCCTTGTATTCTCTGAAACTTTAGAATCCCATCGGACTCATGTAAAAAAGGTATTAGCTCGATTGCGGGAACACCGACTTTACGCAAAGGCTGAAAAATGCGACTTTGAAAAGCAAGTTGTGCATTTCCTAGGGCTTGTCATCTCCGCCGAGGGAATCTCCATGGACCCTCAGAAAGTCGCTTCTGTCTTGGAATGGCCTGCTCCTACTGACAGAAAAGCTGTACAGAGGTTCGTGGGGTTTGCTAACCCTGGGAAGGATCAGTCATATGTCTCTCTTCCCATCAAGCTTCAGCTCCCCGAAAAGACGGTTTCAGTACTTGCAATCATAGACTCTGGGGCCTGCAGCTGTTTTGTGGACTCTGCATTTGCTTCTCTTCAGCAGCTGCCCTTGGGTACCAAGAGGCAAGGGTTCCATGTCCATCTGGCTGACGGCTCCGGTATTAAATCAGGCCCGGTTACTCAAGAGACCTTGCCTATTCTCTGCCAGACTTCTTCAGGCCATAGCGAACTCCTCCGTTTGGATGTCATAGCTTCTCCCATGTTTCCCGTTATCCTCGGCATTCCATGGTTGAAGGCACACAACCCTCACGTTGACTGGCTTACCGGAGATATATTTTTTTTTCGTCCAACTACTGCCAGACGCACTGCCTCTTGGGAGGAACTATCAACTCCACGCCCCTCCTGGGTATCCACCCTGACCATGAAGCCTCTAAACTGATCCCGGTTGCTTATCACGAATTTCTGGACGTCTTTAATAAAAAGGGTGCAGACACTCTTCCACCTCATAGAACTTACGATTGCCCCATTGAACTTCTACCGGGAGCCGAGATCCCGTTTGGTCGGATTTACCCTCTCTCTGAGCCTGAATTGGAAGCCCTGCGTACCTATATCGACGAGAGCCTTGAAAAGCAGTTCATTCGGCCTTCCACTTCACCAGCAGGAGCCGGTATTTTCTTCGTTGAGAAAAAAGACCACACCTTGAGGCCCTGTGTGGACTATCGTGACCTTAACAGGGTCACTGTCAAGAATCGGTACCCTCTTCCTCTGATTCCCGAACTATTCCAGAGGCTGCGAGGGGCACGAGTGTTCTCCAAACTGGACTTGAGGGGTGCCTATAATCTTGTCAGAATCAGGGAGGGAGACGAATGGAAGACGGCCTTCCGGACACGCTTTGGCCACTTTGAGTATTTAGTCATGCCATTCGGGCTCTGCAATGCTCCAGCCACATTCCAGCATCTGGTAAACGATGTTTTTCGGGACTTTCTTGATTTATTCGTCATCGTGTATCTGGATGACATCCTTGTATTCTCTGAAACTTTAGAATCCCATCGGACTCATGTAAAAAAGGTATTAGCTCGATTGCGGGAACACCGACTTTAAGCAAAGGCTGAGAAATGCGACTTTGAAAAGCAAGTTGTGCATTTCCTAGGGCTTGTCATCTCCGCCGAGGGAATCTCCATGGAACCTCAGAAAGTCGCTTCTGTCTTGGAATGGCCTGCTCCTACTGACAGAAAAGCTGTACAGAGGTTCGTGGGGTTTGCTAACCCTGGGAAGGATCAGTCACATGTCTGTCTTCCCATCAAGCTTCAGCTCCCCGAAAAGATGGTTTCAGTACTTGCAATCATAGACTCTGGGGCCTGCAGCTGTTTTGTGGACTCTGCATTTGCTTCTCTTCAGCAGCTGCCCTTGAGTACCAAGAGGCAAGGGTTCCATGGCCATCTGGCTGACGGCTCCGGTATTAAATCAGGCCCGGTTACTCAAGAGACCTTGCCTATTCTCTGCCAGACTTCTTCAGGCCATAGCGAACTCCTCCGTTTGGATGTCATAGCTTCTCCCATGTTTCCCGTTATCCTCGGCATTCCATGGTTGAAGGCACACAACCCTCACGTTGACTGGCTTACCGGAGATATATATTTTTTTCGTCCAACTACTGCCAGACGCACTGCCTCTTGGGATGAACTGTCAACTCCACGCCCCTCCTGGGTATCCACCCTGACCATGAAGCCTCTAAACTGATCCCGGTTGCTTATCACTAATTTCTGGACGTCTTTAATAAAAAGGGTGCAGACACTCTTCCACCTCATAGAACTTACTGTGGCTGGAGCATTGCAGAGCCCGAATCAGAGGAAGAGGGTACCGATTCTTGTTAGTGACCCTGTTACAAATTTGATGAACGACTGCAAGAAATATGTAAGATCTTGTATTTCATGCCTTCGGAATAAGACAGACAGAGCCAGAACTTGGGGTCTACTTGAGCCCCTTCCTGTACCTGAGAAACCATGGAGCATGATCTCCATGGATTTTATAGTAGAACTTCCCCCATCTGAAGACTTCACTACCATTTTCGTTGTGGTTGATCGTTTGACCAAAATGGCCCACTTTGTACCTCTGCAAGGAACTCCTTCTGCCCCGGAGACTGCCTCAACTTTTATCAAGGAGATTGTAAGGTTGCATGGCATCCCTGACAGCATAGTTTCTGATCGAGGGGTGCAGTTCACTTCTAGATTTTGGAGGGCCTTATGTGAAACTTTGAACATTGAACTCCGCCTCTCCACAGCTTATCACCCACAAACTAATGGACAGACTGAAAGGGTCAATCAAACCCTTGAACAGTACCTACGATGCTTTTCTTCTTTTGCACAGGATGACTGGCTATCACTTCTCCCACTCGTGGAATTTTCATACAATAATTCCACCCATTCGGTAACCAAACAGTCACCTTTTTTCGCCAATTATGGATACCATCCTTCTTTCTTGCCTGAGCTGCCTATTGGTTCTTCTGTACCTGCCGTACAAGACAGGTTGAACTTCCTTAACTCCAACTACCAATTACTGCAGGTCCCAGAACAGTTCAGAGTTGCCGTCCTAGGGCGATGTCATGATCATCCCCTAGCGGGTCACTTTGGGATTCACAAGACGGCTAATTTGATCTCCCGTACATTCTGGTGGCCAAACTTGATGAACGACTGCAAGAAATATGTAAGATCTTGTATTTCATGCCTTCGGAATAAGACAGACAGAGCCAGAACTTGGGGTCTACTTGAGCCCCTACCTGTACCTGAGAAACCATGGAGCATGATCTCCATGGATTTTATAGTAGAACTTCCCCCATCTGAAGACTTCACTACCATTTTCGTTGTGGTTGATCGTTTGACCAAAATGGCCCACTTTGTACCTCTGCAAGGAACTCCTTCTGCCCCGAGACTGCCTCAACTTTTATCAAGGAGATTGTAAGGTTGCATGGCATCCCTGACAGCATAATTTCTGATCGAGGGGTGCAGTTCACTTCTAGATTTTGGAGGGCCTTATGTGAAACTTTGAACATTGAACTCCGCCTCTCCACAGCTTATCACCCACAAACTAATGGACAGACTGAAAGGGTCAATCAAACCCTTGAACAGTACCTACGATGCTTTTCTTCTTTTGCACAGGATGACTGGCTATCACTTCTCCCACTCGTGGAATTTTCATACAATAATTCCACCCATTCGGTAACCAAACAGTCACCTTTTTTCGCCAATTATGGATACCATCCTTCTTTCTTGCCTGAGCTGCCTATTGGTTCTTCTGTACCTGCCGTACAAGACAGGTTGAACTTCCTTAACTCCAACTACCAATTACTGCAGGTCCCAGAACAGTTCAGAGTTGCCGTCCTAGGGCGATGTCATGATCATCCCCTAGCGGGTCACTTTGGGATTCACAAGACGGCTAATTTGATCTCCCGTACATTCTGGTGGCCAAACTTGATGAACGACTGCAAGAAATATGTAAGATCTTGTATTTCATGCCTTCGGAATAAGACAGACAGAGCCAGAACTTGGGGTCTACTTGAGCCCCTTCCTGTACCTGAGAAACCATGGAGCATGATCTCCATGGATTTTATAGTAGAACTTCCCCCATCTGAAGACTTCACTACCATTTTCGTTGTGGTTGATCGTTTGACCAAAATGGCCCACTTTGTACCTCTGCAAGGAACTCCTTCTGCCCCGAGACTGCCTCAACTTTTATCAAGGAGATTGTAAGGTTGCATGGCATCCCTGACAGCATAATTTCTGATCGAGGGGTGCAGTTCACTTCTAGATTTTGGAGGGCCTTATGTGAAACTTTGAACATTGAACTCCGCCTCTCCACATCTTATCACCCACAAACTAATGGACAGACTGAAAGGGTCAATCAAACCCTTGAACAGTACCTACGATGCTTTTCTTCTTTTGCACAGGATGACTGGCTATCACTTCTCCCACTCGCGGAATTTTCATACAATAATTCCACCCATTCGGCAACCAAACAGTCACCTTTTTTCGCCAATTATGGATACTATCCTTCTTTCTTGCCTGAGCTGCCTATTGATTCTTCTGTACCTGCCGTACAAGACAAGTTGAACTTCCTTAACTCCAACTACCAATTACTGCAGGATACAATCTCCAAGACCCAGGCAGATAATAAAAAGTTCTTCGACAAGAAGAGAAGAGGCAATTTGAATCTTGAACCTTTTCCAGTACCTCGCTGCCCGTCTGCTACCGAACCCGGCCACCCTTGTGATCCTGCACAGCCTCCTGCTTGGCTTAACGCTTTCTCCAGTGCCTGTGCTAGCTGTCCATCCTACCAGCTTTCCTGAGTCCAGTTCCTTACCAGATGCTCTGCCTGCATCTCCACGTCTGCAACTCAGCTGACAAGTTCTGCACGCAACTACAGGCACTCGTGTAACTCTTCACCCTAGGTCTGTCCCATTCTCAGTGGGGCTTGGGTTGGAGATACAAGGGAGGCCGACCTCGTCATTCCAGACTCCTACCAGGTACGTGACAGTACCCGTCAGCCAGAGATGGAGTCTGGAAGGGAGGCCTCTCCACCGAAGGACATTTAGAAAACTAGTTCTGCGCTCTCAAATATTGTGCAGAAGTTACAAGAGCGGGTCACTTTGGGATTCACAAGACGGCTAATTTGATCTCCCGTACATTCTGGTGGCCAAACTTGATGAACGACTGCAAGAAATATGTAAGATCTTGTATTTCATGCCTTCGGAATAAGACAGACAGAGCCAGAACTTGGGGTCTACTTGAGCCCCTTCCTGTACCTGAGAAACCATGGAGCATGATCTCCATGGATTTTATAGTAGAACTTCCCCCATCTGAAGACTTTACTACCATTTTTGTTGTGGTTGATCGTTTGACCAAAATGGCCCACTTTGTACCTCTGCAAGGAACCCCTTCTGCCCCGGAGACTGCCTCAACTTTTATCAAGGAGATTCTAAGGTTGCATGGCATCCCTGACAGCATAGTTTCTGATCGAGGGGTGCAGTTCACCCTTAGATTTTGGAGGGCCTTATGTGAAACTTTGAACATTGAACTCCGCCTCTCCACAGCTTATCACCCACAAACTAATGGACAGACTGAAAGGGTCAATCAAACCCTTGAACAGTACCTACGATGCTTTTCTTCTTTTGCACAGGATGACTGGCTATCACTTCTCCCACTCGCGGAATTTTCATACAATAATTCCACCCATTCGGTAACCAAACAGTCACCTTTTTTCGCCAATTATGGATACCATCCTTCTTTCTTGCCTGAGCTGCCTATTGGTTCTTCTGTACCTGCCGTACAAGACAGGTTGAACTTCCTTAACTCCAACTACCAATTACTGCAGGTCCCAGAACAGTTCAGAGTTGCCGTCCTAGGGCGATGTCATGATCATCCCCTAGCGGGTCACTTTGGGATTCACAAGACGGCTAATTTGATCTCCCGTACATTCTGGTGGCCAAACTTGATTAACGACTGCAAGAAATATGTAAGATCTTGTATTTCATGCCTTCGGAATAAGACAGACAGAGCCAGAACTTGGGGTCTACTTGAGCCCCTTCCTGTACCTGAGAAACCATGGAGCATGATCTCCATGGATTTTATAGTAGAACTTCCCCCATCTGAAGACTTCACTACCATTTTCGTTGTGGTTGATCGTTTGACCAAAATTGCCCACTTTGTACCTCTGCAAGGAACTCCTTCTGCCCCGGAGACTGCCTCAAATTTTATCAAGGCGATTGTAAGGTTGCATGGCATCCCTGACAGCATAGTTTCTGATCGAGGGGTGCAGTTCACTTCTAGGTTTTGGAGGGCCTTATGTGAAACTTTGAACATTGAACTCCGCGTCTCCACAGCTTATCACCCACAAACTAATGGACAGACTGAAAGGGTCAATCAAACCCTTGAACAGTACCTACGATGCTTTTCTTCTTTTGCACAGGATGACTGGCTATCACTTCTCCCACTCGCGGAATTTTCATACAATAATTCCACCCATTCGGCAACCAAACAGTCACCTTTTTTCGCCAATTATGGACACCATCCTTCTTTCTTGCCTGAGCTGCCTATTGATTCTTCTGTACCTGCCGTACAAGACAGGTTGAACTTCCTTAACTCCAACTACCAATTACTGCAGGATACAATCTCCAAGACCCAGGCAGATAATAAAAAGTTCTTCGACAAGAACAGAAGAGGCAATTTGAATCTTGAACCTGGAGATAAGGTCTGGCTTTCCACAGCGAACTTGAAACTAAGTTGCCCCTCGAGGAAGCTTGGCCCAAGATTTTTGGGGCCTTTTCCAGTACCTCGCTGCCCGTCTGCTACCGAACCCGGCCACCCTTTTGATCCTGCACCAGCCTCCTGCTTGGCTTAACGCTGTCTCCAGTGCCTGTGCTAGCTGTCCATCCTACCAGCTTTCCTGAGTCCAGTTCCTTACCAGATGCTCTGCCTGCATCTCCACGTCTGCAACTCAGCTGACAAGTTCTGCACGCAACTACAGGCTCTCGTGTAACTCCTCACCCTTGGTCTGTCCCATCCTCAGTGGGGCTTGGGTTGGAGATACAAGGGAGGCCGACCTCGTCATTCCAGACTCCTACCAGGTACGTGACAGTACCAGTCAGCCAGAGATGGAGTCTGGAAGGGAGGCCTCTCCACCGAAGGACATTTACCAAACTATTTCTGCGCTCTCAAATATTGTGCAGAAGTTACAAGAGCGGGTCACTTTGGGATTCACAAGACGGCTAATTTGATCTCCCGTACATTCTAGTGGCCAAACTTGATGAACGACTGCAAGAAATATGTAAGATCTTGTATTTCATGCCTTCGGAATAAGACAGACAGAGCCAGAACTTGGGGTCTACTTGAGCCCCTTCCTGTACCTGAGAAACCATGGAGCATGATCTCCATGGATTTTATAGTAGAACTTCCCCCATCTGAAGACTTTACTACCATTTTCGTTGTGGTTGATCGTTTGACCAAAATGGCCCACTTTGTACCTCTGCAAGGAACTCCTTCTGCCCCGGAGACTGCCTCAACTTTTATCAAGGAGATTGTAAGGTTGCATGGCATCCCTGACAGCATAGTTTCTGATCGAGGGGTGCAGTTCACTTCTAGATTTTGGAGGGCCTTATGTGAAACTTTGAACATTGAACTCCGCCTCTCCACAGCTTATCACCCACAAACTAATGGACAGACTGAAAGGGTCAATCAAACCCTTGAACAGTACCTACGATGCTTTTCTTCTATTGCACAGGATGACTGGCTATCACTTCTCCCACTCGCGGAATTTTCATACAATAATTCCACCCATTCGGTAACCAAACAGTCACCTTTTTTCGCCAATTATGGATACCATCCTTCTTTCTTGCCTGAGCTGCCTATTGATTCTTCTGTACCTGCCGTACAAGACAGGTTGAACTTCCTTAACTCCAACTACCAATTACTGCAGGTCCCAGAACAGTTCAGAGTTGCCGTCCTAGGGCGATGTCATGATCATCCCCTAGCGGGTCACTTTGGGATTCACAAGACGGCTAATTTGATCTCCCGTACATTCTGGTGGCCAAACTTGATGAACGACTGCAAGAAATATGTAAGATCTTGTATTTCATGCCTTCGGAATAAGACAGACAGAGCCAGAACTTGGGGTCTACTTGAGCCCCTTCCTGTACCTGAGAAACCATGGAGCATGATCTCCATGGATTTTATAGTAGAACTTCCCCCATCTGAAGACTTCACTACCATTTTCGTTGTGGTTGATCGTTTGACCAAAATGGCCCACTTTGTACCTCTGCAAGGAACTCCTTCTGCCCCGGAGACTGCCTCAACTTTCATCAAGGAGATTGTAAGGTTGCATGGCATCCCTGACAGCATAGTTTCTGATGGAGGGGTGCAGTTCACTTCTAGATGTTGGAGGGCCTTATGTGAAACTTTGAACATTGAACTCCGCCTCTCCACAGCTTATCACCCACAAACTAATGGACAGACTGAAAGGGTCAATCAAACCCTTGAACAGTACCTACGATGCTTTTCTTCTTTTGCACAGGATGACTGGCTATCACTTCTCCCACTCGCGGAATTTCCATACAATAATTCCACCCATTCGGCAACCAAACAGTCACTTTTTTTCGCCAATTATGGATACCATCCTTCTTTCTTGCCTGAGCTGCCTATTGATTCTTCTGTACCTGCCGTACAAGACAGGTTGAAGTTCCTTAACTCCAACTACCAATTACTGCAGGATACAATCTCCAAGACCCAGGCAGATAATAAAAAGTTCTTCGACAAGAACAGAAGAGGCAATTTGAATCTTGAACCTTTTCCAGTACCTCGCTGCCCGTCTGCTACCGAACCCGGCCACCCTTGTGATCCTGCACCAGCCTCCTGCTTGGCTTAACGCTGTCTCCAGTGCCTGTGCTAGCTGTCCATCCTACCAGCTTTCCTGAGTCCAGTTCCTTACCAGATGCTCTGCCTGCATCTCCACGTCTCACTCGTGTAACTCCTCACCCTAGGTCTGTCCCATCCTCAGTGGGGCTTGGGTTGGAGATACAAGGGAGGCCGACCTCGTCATTCCAGAATCCTACCAGGTCACTGTCGAGAATCGGTACCCTCTTCCTCTGATTCCCGAACTATTCCAGAGGCTGCGAGGGGCACGAGTGTTCTCCAAACTGGACTTGAGGGGTGCCTATAATCTTGTCAGAATCAGGGAGGGAGACGAATGGAAGACGGCCTTCCGGACACGCTTTGGCCACTTTGAGTATTTGAGTCATGCCATTTGGGCTCTGCAATGCTCCAGCCACATTCCAGCATCTGGTAAACAATGTTTTTCGGGACTTTCTTGATTTATTCGTCATCGTGTATCTGGATGACATCCTTGTATTCTCTGAAACTTTAGAATCCCATCGGACTCATGTAAAAAAGGTATTTGCTCGATTGCGGGAACACCGACTTTACGCAAAGGCTGAAAAATGCGACTTTGAAAAGCAAGTTGTGCATTTCCTAGGGCTTGTCATCTTCGCCGAGGGAATCTCCATGGACCCTCAGAAAGTCGCTTCTGTCTTGGAATGGCCTGCTCCTACTGACAGAAAAGCTGTACAGAGGTTTGTGGGGTTTGCTAACCCTGGGAAGGATCAGTCATATGTCTCTCTTCCCATCAAGCTTCAGCTCCCCGAAAAGACGGTTTCAGTACTTGCAATCATAGACTCTGGGGCCTGCAGCTGTTTTGTGGACTCTGCATTTGCTTCTCTTCAGCAGCTGCCCTTGGGTACCAAGAGGCAAGGGTTCCATGTCCATCTGACTGACGGCTCCGGTATTAAATCAGGCCCGGTTACTCAAGAGACCTTGCCTATTCTCTGCCAGACTTCTTCAGGCCGAAGCGAACTCCTCCGTTTGGATGTCATAGCTTCTCCCATGTTTCCCGTTATCCTCGGCATTCCATGGTTGAAGGCACACAACCCTCACGTTGACTGGCTTACCGGAGATATATTTTTTTTTCGTCCAACTACTGCCAGACGCACTGCCTCTTGGGAGGAACTGTCAACTCCATGCCCCTCCTGGGTATCCACCCTGACCATGAAGCCTCTAAACTGATCCCGGTTGCTTATCACGAATTTCTGGACGTCTTTAATAAAAAGGGTGCAGACACTCTTCCACCTCATAGAACTTACGATTGCCCCATTGAACTTCTACCGGGAGCCGAGATCCCGTTTGGTCGGATTTACCCTCTCTCTGAGCCTGAATTGGAAGCCCTGCGTACCTATATCGACGAGAGCCTTGAAAAGCAGTTCATTCGGCCTTCCACTTCACCAGCAGGAGCCGGTATTTTCTTCGTTGAGAAAAAAGACCACACCTTGAGGCCCTGTGTGGACTATCGTGACCTTAACAGGGTCACTGTCAAGAATCGGTACCCTCTTCCTCTGATTCCCGAACTATTCCAGAGGCTGCGAGGGGCACGAGTGTTCTCCAAACTGGACTTGAGGGGTGCCTATAATCTTGTCAGAATCAGGGAGGGAGACGAATGGAAGATGGCCTTCCGGACACGCTTAGGCCACTTTGAGTATTTAGTCATGCCATTCGGGCTCTGCAATGCTCCAGCCACATTCCAGCATCTGGTAAACGATGTTTTTCGGGACTTTCTTGATTTATTCGTCATCGTGTATCTGGATGACATCCTTGTATTCTCTGAAACTTTAGAATCCCATCGGACTCATGTAAAAAAGGTATTAGCTCGATTGCGGGAACACCGACTTTAAGCAAAGGCTGAGAAATGCGACTTTGAAAAGCAAGTTGTGCATTTCCTAGGGCTTGTCATCTCCGCCAAGGGAATCTCCATGGAACCTCAGAAAGTCGCTTCTGTCTTGGAATGGCCTGCTCCTACTGGCAGAAAAGCTGTACAGAGGTTCGTGGGGTTTGCTAACCCTGGGAAGGATCAGTCACATGTCTGTCTTCCCATCAAGCTTCAGCTCCCCGAAAAGACGGTTTCAGTACTTGCAATCATAAACTCTGGGGCCTGCAGCTGTTTTGTGGACTCTGCATTTGCTTCTCTTCAGCAGCTGCCCTTGGGTACCAAGAGGCAAGGGTTCCATGGCCATCTGGCTGACGGCTCCGGTATTAAATCAGGCCCGGTTACTCAAGAGACCTTGCCTATTCTCTGCCAGACTTCTTCAGGCCATAGCGAACTCCTCCGTTTGGATGTCATAGCTTCTCCCATGTTTCCCGTTATCCTCGGCATTCCATGGTTGAAGGCACACAACCCTCACGTTGACTGGCTTACCGGAGATATATTTTTTTTTCGTCCAACTACTGCCAGACGCACTGCCTCTTGGGAGGAACTGTCAACTCCACGCCCCTCCTGGGTAACCACCCTGACCATGAAGCCTCTAAACTGATCCCGGTTGCTTATCACTAATTTCTGGACGTCTTTAATAAAAAGGGTGCAGACACTCTTCCACCTCATAGAACTTACGATTGCCCCATTGAACTTCTACCGGGAGCCGAGATCCCGTTTGGTCGGATTTACCCTCTCTCTGAGCCTGAATTGGAAGCCCTGCGTACCTATATCGACGAGAGCCTTGAAAAGCAGTTCATTCGGCCTTCCACTTCACCAGCAGGAGCCGGTATTTTCTTCGTTGAGAAAAAAGACCACACCTTGAGGCCCTGTGTGGACTATCGTGACCTTAACAGGGTCACTGTCAAAAATCGGTACCCTCTTCCTCTGATTCCCGAACTTTTCCAGAGGCTGCGAGGGGCACGAGTGTTCTCCAAACTGGACTTGAGGGGTGCCTATAATCTTGTCAGAATCAGGGAGGGAGACGAATGGAAGACGGCCTTCCGGACACGCTTAGGCCAGTTTGAGTATTTAGTCATGCCATTCGGGCTCTGCAATGCTCCAGCCACATTCCAGCATCTGGTAAACGATGTTTTTCGGGACTTTCTTGATTTATTCGTCATCGTGTATCTGGATGACATCCTTGTATTCTCTGAAACTTTAGAATCCCATCGGACTCATGTAAAAAAGGTATTAGCTCGATTGCGGGAACACCGACTTTACGCAAAGACTGAAAAATGCGACTTTGAAAAGCAAGTTGTGCATTTCCTAGGGCTTGTCATCTTCGCCGAGGGAATCTCAATGGACCCTCAGAAAGTCGCTTCTGTCTTGGAATGGCCTGCTCCTACTGACAGAAAAGCTGTACAGAGGTTCGTGGGGTTTGCTAACCCTGGGAAGGATCAGTCACATGTCTCTCTTCCCATCAAGCTTCAGCTCCCCGAAAAGACGGTTTCAGTACTTGCAATCATAGACTCTGGGGCCTGCAGCTGTTTTGTGGACTCTGCATTTGCTTCTCTTCAGCAGCTGCCCTTGGGTACCAAGAGGCAAGGGTTCCATGTCCATCTGGCTGACGGCTCTGGTATTAAATCAGGCCCGGTTACTCAAGAGACCTTGCCTATTCTCTGCCAGACTTCTTCAGGCCATAGCGAACTCCTCCGTTTGGATGTCATAGCTTCTCCCATGTTTCCCGTTATCCTCGGCATTCCATGGTTGAAGGCACACAACCCTCACGTTGACTGGCTTACCGGAGATATATATTTTTTTCGTCCAACTACTGCCAGACGCACTGCCTCTTGGGAGGAACTGTCAACTCCACGCCCCTCCTGGGTATCCACCCTGACCATGAAGCCTCTAAACTGATCCCGGTTACTTATCACGAATTTCTGGACGTCTTTAATAAAAAGGGTGCAGACACTCTTCCACCTCATAGAAATTACGATTGCCCCATTGAACTTCTACCGGGAGCCGAGATCCCGTTTGGTCGGATTTACCCTCTCTCTGAGCCTGAATTGGAAGCCCTGCGTACCTATATCGACGAGAGCCTTGAAAAGCAGTTCATTCGGCCTTCCACTTCACCAGCAGGAGCCGGTATTTTCTTCGTTGAGAAAAAAGACCACACCTTGAGGCCCTGTGTGGACTATCGTGACCTTAACAGGGTCACTGTCAAGAATCGGTACCCTCTTCCTCTGATTCCCGAACTATTCCAGAGGCTGCGAGGGGCACGAGTGTTCTCCAAACTGGACTTGAGGGGTGCCTATAATCTTGTCAGAATCAGGGAGGGAGACGAATGGAAGACGGCCTTCCGGACACGCTTAGGCCACTTTGAGTATTTAGTCATGCCATTCGGGCTCTGCAATGCTCCAGCCACATTCCAGCATCTGGTAAACGATGTTTTTCGGGACTTTCTTGATTTATTCGTCATCGTGTATCTGGATGACATCCTTGTATTCTCTGAAACTTTAGAATCCCATCGGACTCATGTAAAAAAGGTATTAGCTCGATTGCGGGAACACCGACTTTACGCAAAGGCTGAAAAATGCGACTTTGAAAAGCAAGTTGTGCATTTCCTAGGGCTTGTCCTCTTCGCCGAGGGAATCTCCATGGACCCTCAGAAAGTCGCTTCTGTCTTGGAATGGCCTGCTCCTACTGACAGAAAAGCTGTACAGAGGTTCGTGGGGTTTGCTAACCCTGGGAAGGATCAGTCACATGTCTGTCTTCCCATCAAGCTTCAGCTCCCCGAAAAGACGGTTTCAGTACTTGCAATCATAGACTCTGGGGCCTGCAGCTGTTTTGTGGACTCTGCATTTGCTTCTCTTCAGCAGCTGCCCTTGGGTACCAAGAGGCAAGGGTTCCATGTCCATCTGGCTGACGGCTCCGGTATTAAATCAGGCCCGGTTACTCAAGAGACCTTGCCTATTCTCTGCCAGACTTCTTCAGGCCATAGCGAACTCCTCCGTTTGGATGTCATAGCTTCTCCCATGTTTCCCGTTATCCTCGGCATTCCATGGTTGAAGGCACACAACCCTCACGTTGACTGGCTTACCGGAGATATATATTTTTTTCGTCCAACTACTGCCAGACGCACTGCCTCTTGGGAGGAACTGTCAACTCCACGCCCCTCCTGGGTATCCACCCTGACCATGAAGCCTCTAAACTGACCCCGGTTGCTTATCACTAATTTCTGGACGTCTTTAATAAAAAGGGTGCAGACACTCTTCCACCTCATAGAACTTACGATTGCCCCATTGAACTTCTACCGGGAGCCGAGATCCCGTTTGGTCGGATTTACCCTCTCTCTGAGCCTGAATTGGAAGCCCTGCGTACCTATATCGACGAGAGCCTTGAAAAGCAGTTCATTCGGCCTTCCACTTCACCAGCAGGAGCCGGTATTTTCTTCGTTGAGAAAAAAGACCACACCTTGAGGCCCTGTGTGGACTATCGTGACCTTAACAGGGTCACTGTCAAAAATCGGTACCCTCTTCCTCTGATTCCCGAACTATTCCAGAGGCTGCGAGGGGCACGAGTGTTCTCCAAACTGGACTTGAGGGGTGCCTATAATCTTGTCAGAATCAGGGAGGGAGACGAATGGAAGACGGCCTTCCGGACACGCTTAGGCCACTTTGAGTATTTAGTCATGCCATTCGGGCTCTGCAATGCTCCAGCCACATTCCAGCATCTGGTAAACGATGTTTTTCGGGACTTTCTTGATTTATTCGTCATCGTGTATCTGGATGACATCCTTGTATTCTCTGAAACTTTAGAATCCCATCGGACTCATGTAAAAAAGGTATTAGCTCGATTGCGGGAACACCGACTTTACGCAAAGGCTGAAAAATGCGACTTTGAAAAGCAAGTTGTGCATTTCCTAGGGCTTGTCATCTCCGCCGAGGGAATCTCCATGGACCCTTAGAAAGTCGCTTCTGTCTTGGAATGGTCTGCTCCCACTGACAGAAAAGCTGTACAGAGGTTCGTGGGGTTTGCTAACTTTTATAGAACATTTATTAAGGACTTTTCTGGCATCATCACTCCCATTACTCAGCTAACGAAACAGCATGTTCCCTTTCGATGGACCCCAGAGGCTCAGACAGCGTTTGAACAGTTGAAAGCCTTATTCACCTCAGCTCCCATCTTGAAACATCCCGATCCCTCCTTAGCTTATGTTTTGGAGGTAGACGCCTCGGAAAATGCAGTTGAGGCTATTATATCCCAACGCCAAGGGCCCAAATCATTGCTCCACCCTGTGGCTTTCTTCTCTAAAAGAATTAAATCCTTCCGAAAGGAATTATGATGTTGGTGACCGAGAGCTACTGGCTATCAAGGCCGCTCTTGAAGAATGGCGTTACCTTTTGGAGGGAGCTTCTCACCCAATTCTTATCTTCACAGATCACAAGAATCTTGAGTATTTGAAGACAGCTAAACGCCTAAGACCTCGGCAGGCAAGATGGGCACTTTTTTTCTCTCGTTTCATGTTTCATATAACCTACCGTCCTGGCTCAAAGAACGGGAAACCAGATGCCTTGTCCCGCATGTTCAGTGATCCAGTTGTATCCTCGGAACCTGATACTATTCTACCAGCCAATAATTTTTTACTTCTTCAGGCGGATCTGATGTCACAAATAAGAAAATATGTGGAAGACCAACCGCCTTCCAAGGACCTGGCTCTTCAACTAAGGGATGGCCTGTACTAAGAGGCCTATTTGTCTAAGAGGCAAATCTTTATCCCAGAACAGTTCAGAGTTGCCGTCCTAGGGCGATGTCATGATCATCCCCTAGCGGGTCACTTTGGGATTCACAAGACGGCTAATTTGATCTCCCGTACATTCTGGTGGCCAAACTTGATGAACGACTGCAAGAAATATGTAAGATCTTGTATTTCATGCCTTCGGAATAAGACAGACAGAGCCAGAACTTGGGGTCTACTTGAGCCCCTTCCTGTACCTGAGAAACCATGGAGCATGATCTCCATGGATTTTATAGTAGAACTTCCCCCATCTGAAGACTTCACTACCATTTTCGTTGTGGTTGATCGTTTGACCAAAATGGCCCACTTTGTACCTCTGCAAGGAACTCCTTCTGCCCCGGAGACTGCCTCAACTTTTATCAAGGAGATTGTAAGGTTGCATGGCATCCCTGACAGCATAGTTTCTGATCGAGGGGTGCAGTTCACTTCTAGATTTTGGAGGGCCTTATGTGAAACTTTGAACATTGAAGTCCGCCTCTCCACAGCTTATCACCAACAAACTAATGGACAGACTGAAAGGGTCAATCAAACCCTTGAACAGTACCTACGATGCTTTTCTTCTTTTGCACAGGATGACTGGCTATCACTTCTCCCACTAGCGGAATTTTCATACAATAATTCCACCCATTCGGCAACCAAACAGTCACCTTTTTTCGCCAATTATGGATACCATCCTTCTTTCTTGCCTGAGCTGCCTATTGATTCTTCTGTACCTGCCGTACAAGACAGGTTGAACTTCCTTAACTCCAACTACCAATTACTGCAGGATACAATCTCCAAGACCCAGGCAGATAATAAAAAGTTCTTTGACAAGAACAGAAGAGGCAATTTGAATCTTGAACCTTTTCCAGTACCTCGCTGCCCGTCTGCTACCGAACCCGGCCACCCTTGTGATCCTGCACCAGCCTCCTGCTTGGCTTAACGCTGTCTCCAGTGCCTGTGCTAGCTGTCCATCCTACCAGCTTTCCTGAGTCCAGTTCCTTACCAGATGCTCTGCCTGCATCTCCACGTCAAACTCGTGTAACTCCTCACCCTAGGTCTGTCCCATCCTCAGTGGGGCTTGGGTTGGAGATACAAGGGAGGCCGACCTCGTCATTCCAGAATCCTACCAGGTCACTGTCGAGAATCGGTACCCTCTTCCTCTGATTCCCGAACTATTCCAGAGGCTGCGAGGGGCACGAGTGTTCTCCAAACTGGACTTGAGGGGTGCCTATAATCTTGTCAGAATCAGGGAGGGAGACGAATGGAAGACGGCCTTCCGGACACGCTTTGGCCACTTTGAGTATTTAGTCATGCCATTCGGGCTCTGCAATGCTCCAGCCACATTCCAGCATCTGGTAAACGATGTTTTTCGGGACTTTCTTGATTTATTCGTCATCGTGTATCTGGATGACATCCTTGTATTCTCTGAAACTTTAGAATCCCATCGGACTCATGTAAAAAAGGTATTAGCTCGATTGCGGGAACACCGACTTTACGCAAAGGCTGAAAAATGCGACTTTGAAAAGCAAGTTGTGCATTTCCTAGGGCTTGTCATCTCCGCCGAGGGAATCTCCATGGACCCTCAGAAAGTCGCTTCTGTCTTGGAATGGCCTGCTCCTACTGACAGAAAAGCTGTACAGAGGTTCGTGGGGTTTGCTAACCCTGGGAAGGATCAGTCATATGTCTCTCTTCCCATCAAGCTTCAGCTCCCCGAAAAGACGGTTTCAGTACTTGCAATCATAGACTCTGGGGCCTGCAGCTGTTTTGTGGACTCTGCATTTGCTTCTCTTCAGCAGCTGCCCTTGGGTACCAAGAGGCAAGGGTTCCATGTCCATCTGGCTGACGGCTCCGGTATTAAATCAGGCCCGGTTACTCAAGAGACCTTGCCTATTCTCTGCCAGACTTCTTCAGGCCATAGCGAACTCCTCCGTTTGGATGTCATAGCTTCTCCCATGTTTCCCGTTATCCTCGGCATTCCATGGTTGAAGGCACACAACCCTCACGTTGACTGGCTTACCGGAGATATATTTTTTTTTCGTCCAACTACTGCCAGACGCACTGCCTCTTGGGAGGAACTATCAACTCCACGCCCCTCCTGGGTATCCACCCTGACCATGAAGCCTCTAAACTGATCCCGGTTGCTTATCACGAATTTCTGGACGTCTTTAATAAAAAGGGTGCAGACACTCTTCCACCTCATAGAACTTACGATTGCCCCATTGAACTTCTACCGGGAGCCGAGATCCCGTTTGGTCGGATTTACCCTCTCTCTGAGCCTGAATTGGAAGCCCTGCGTACCTATATCGACGAGAGCCTTGAAAAGCAGTTCATTCGGCCTTCCACTTCACCAGCAGGAGCCGGTATTTTCTTCGTTGAGAAAAAAGACCACACCTTGAGGCCCTGTGTGGACTATCGTGACCTTAACAGGGTCACTGTCAAGAATCGGTACCCTCTTCCTCTGATTCCCGAACTATTCCAGAGGCTGCGAGGGGCACGAGTGTTCTCCAAACTGGACTTGAGGGGTGCCTATAATCTTGTCAGAATCAGGGAGGGAGACGAATGGAAGACGGCCTTCCGGACACGCTTTGGCCACTTTGAGTATTTAGTCATGCCATTCGGGCTCTGCAATGCTCCAGCCACATTCCAGCATCTGGTAAACGATGTTTTTCGGGACTTTCTTGATTTATTCGTCATCGTGTATCTGGATGACATCCTTGTATTCTCTGAAACTTTAGAATCCCATCGGACTCATGTAAAAAAGGTATTAGCTCGATTGCGGGAACACCGACTTTAAGCAAAGGCTGAGAAATGCGACTTTGAAAAGCAAGTTGTGCATTTCCTAGGGCTTGTCATCTCCGCCGAGGGAATCTCCATGGAACCTCAGAAAGTCGCTTCTGTCTTGGAATGGCCTGCTCCTACTGACAGAAAAGCTGTACAGAGGTTCGTGGGGTTTGCTAACCCTGGGAAGGATCAGTCACATGTCTGTCTTCCCATCAAGCTTCAGCTCCCCGAAAAGATGGTTTCAGTACTTGCAATCATAGACTCTGGGGCCTGCAGCTGTTTTGTGGACTCTGCATTTGCTTCTCTTCAGCAGCTGCCCTTGAGTACCAAGAGGCAAGGGTTCCATGGCCATCTGGCTGACGGCTCCGGTATTAAATCAGGCCCGGTTACTCAAGAGACCTTGCCTATTCTCTGCCAGACTTCTTCAGGCCATAGCGAACTCCTCCGTTTGGATGTCATAGCTTCTCCCATGTTTCCCGTTATCCTCGGCATTCCATGGTTGAAGGCACACAACCCTCACGTTGACTGGCTTACCGGAGATATATATTTTTTTCGTCCAACTACTGCCAGACGCACTGCCTCTTGGGATGAACTGTCAACTCCACGCCCCTCCTGGGTATCCACCCTGACCATGAAGCCTCTAAACTGATCCCGGTTGCTTATCACTAATTTCTGGACGTCTTTAATAAAAAGGGTGCAGACACTCTTCCACCTCATAGAACTTACTGTGGCTGGAGCATTGCAGAGCCCGAATCAGAGGAAGAGGGTACCGATTCTTGTTAGTGACCCTGTTACAAATTTGATGAACGACTGCAAGAAATATGTAAGATCTTGTATTTCATGCCTTCGGAATAAGACAGACAGAGCCAGAACTTGGGGTCTACTTGAGCCCCTTCCTGTACCTGAGAAACCATGGAGCATGATCTCCATGGATTTTATAGTAGAACTTCCCCCATCTGAAGACTTCACTACCATTTTCGTTGTGGTTGATCGTTTGACCAAAATGGCCCACTTTGTACCTCTGCAAGGAACTCCTTCTGCCCCGGAGACTGCCTCAACTTTTATCAAGGAGATTGTAAGGTTGCATGGCATCCCTGACAGCATAGTTTCTGATCGAGGGGTGCAGTTCACTTCTAGATTTTGGAGGGCCTTATGTGAAACTTTGAACATTGAACTCCGCCTCTCCACAGCTTATCACCCACAAACTAATGGACAGACTGAAAGGGTCAATCAAACCCTTGAACAGTACCTACGATGCTTTTCTTCTTTTGCACAGGATGACTGGCTATCACTTCTCCCACTCGTGGAATTTTCATACAATAATTCCACCCATTCGGTAACCAAACAGTCACCTTTTTTCGCCAATTATGGATACCATCCTTCTTTCTTGCCTGAGCTGCCTATTGGTTCTTCTGTACCTGCCGTACAAGACAGGTTGAACTTCCTTAACTCCAACTACCAATTACTGCAGGTCCCAGAACAGTTCAGAGTTGCCGTCCTAGGGCGATGTCATGATCATCCCCTAGCGGGTCACTTTGGGATTCACAAGACGGCTAATTTGATCTCCCGTACATTCTGGTGGCCAAACTTGATGAACGACTGCAAGAAATATGTAAGATCTTGTATTTCATGCCTTCGGAATAAGACAGACAGAGCCAGAACTTGGGGTCTACTTGAGCCCCTACCTGTACCTGAGAAACCATGGAGCATGATCTCCATGGATTTTATAGTAGAACTTCCCCCATCTGAAGACTTCACTACCATTTTCGTTGTGGTTGATCGTTTGACCAAAATGGCCCACTTTGTACCTCTGCAAGGAACTCCTTCTGCCCCGAGACTGCCTCAACTTTTATCAAGGAGATTGTAAGGTTGCATGGCATCCCTGACAGCATAATTTCTGATCGAGGGGTGCAGTTCACTTCTAGATTTTGGAGGGCCTTATGTGAAACTTTGAACATTGAACTCCGCCTCTCCACAGCTTATCACCCACAAACTAATGGACAGACTGAAAGGGTCAATCAAACCCTTGAACAGTACCTACGATGCTTTTCTTCTTTTGCACAGGATGACTGGCTATCACTTCTCCCACTCGTGGAATTTTCATACAATAATTCCACCCATTCGGTAACCAAACAGTCACCTTTTTTCGCCAATTATGGATACCATCCTTCTTTCTTGCCTGAGCTGCCTATTGGTTCTTCTGTACCTGCCGTACAAGACAGGTTGAACTTCCTTAACTCCAACTACCAATTACTGCAGGTCCCAGAACAGTTCAGAGTTGCCGTCCTAGGGCGATGTCATGATCATCCCCTAGCGGGTCACTTTGGGATTCACAAGACGGCTAATTTGATCTCCCGTACATTCTGGTGGCCAAACTTGATGAACGACTGCAAGAAATATGTAAGATCTTGTATTTCATGCCTTCGGAATAAGACAGACAGAGCCAGAACTTGGGGTCTACTTGAGCCCCTTCCTGTACCTGAGAAACCATGGAGCATGATCTCCATGGATTTTATAGTAGAACTTCCCCCATCTGAAGACTTCACTACCATTTTCGTTGTGGTTGATCGTTTGACCAAAATGGCCCACTTTGTACCTCTGCAAGGAACTCCTTCTGCCCCGAGACTGCCTCAACTTTTATCAAGGAGATTGTAAGGTTGCATGGCATCCCTGACAGCATAATTTCTGATCGAGGGGTGCAGTTCACTTCTAGATTTTGGAGGGCCTTATGTGAAACTTTGAACATTGAACTCCGCCTCTCCACATCTTATCACCCACAAACTAATGGACAGACTGAAAGGGTCAATCAAACCCTTGAACAGTACCTACGATGCTTTTCTTCTTTTGCACAGGATGACTGGCTATCACTTCTCCCACTCGCGGAATTTTCATACAATAATTCCACCCATTCGGCAACCAAACAGTCACCTTTTTTCGCCAATTATGGATACTATCCTTCTTTCTTGCCTGAGCTGCCTATTGATTCTTCTGTACCTGCCGTACAAGACAAGTTGAACTTCCTTAACTCCAACTACCAATTACTGCAGGATACAATCTCCAAGACCCAGGCAGATAATAAAAAGTTCTTCGACAAGAAGAGAAGAGGCAATTTGAATCTTGAACCTTTTCCAGTACCTCGCTGCCCGTCTGCTACCGAACCCGGCCACCCTTGTGATCCTGCACAGCCTCCTGCTTGGCTTAACGCTTTCTCCAGTGCCTGTGCTAGCTGTCCATCCTACCAGCTTTCCTGAGTCCAGTTCCTTACCAGATGCTCTGCCTGCATCTCCACGTCTGCAACTCAGCTGACAAGTTCTGCACGCAACTACAGGCACTCGTGTAACTCTTCACCCTAGGTCTGTCCCATTCTCAGTGGGGCTTGGGTTGGAGATACAAGGGAGGCCGACCTCGTCATTCCAGACTCCTACCAGGTACGTGACAGTACCCGTCAGCCAGAGATGGAGTCTGGAAGGGAGGCCTCTCCACCGAAGGACATTTAGAAAACTAGTTCTGCGCTCTCAAATATTGTGCAGAAGTTACAAGAGCGGGTCACTTTGGGATTCACAAGACGGCTAATTTGATCTCCCGTACATTCTGGTGGCCAAACTTGATGAACGACTGCAAGAAATATGTAAGATCTTGTATTTCATGCCTTCGGAATAAGACAGACAGAGCCAGAACTTGGGGTCTACTTGAGCCCCTTCCTGTACCTGAGAAACCATGGAGCATGATCTCCATGGATTTTATAGTAGAACTTCCCCCATCTGAAGACTTTACTACCATTTTTGTTGTGGTTGATCGTTTGACCAAAATGGCCCACTTTGTACCTCTGCAAGGAACCCCTTCTGCCCCGGAGACTGCCTCAACTTTTATCAAGGAGATTCTAAGGTTGCATGGCATCCCTGACAGCATAGTTTCTGATCGAGGGGTGCAGTTCACCCTTAGATTTTGGAGGGCCTTATGTGAAACTTTGAACATTGAACTCCGCCTCTCCACAGCTTATCACCCACAAACTAATGGACAGACTGAAAGGGTCAATCAAACCCTTGAACAGTACCTACGATGCTTTTCTTCTTTTGCACAGGATGACTGGCTATCACTTCTCCCACTCGCGGAATTTTCATACAATAATTCCACCCATTCGGTAACCAAACAGTCACCTTTTTTCGCCAATTATGGATACCATCCTTCTTTCTTGCCTGAGCTGCCTATTGGTTCTTCTGTACCTGCCGTACAAGACAGGTTGAACTTCCTTAACTCCAACTACCAATTACTGCAGGTCCCAGAACAGTTCAGAGTTGCCGTCCTAGGGCGATGTCATGATCATCCCCTAGCGGGTCACTTTGGGATTCACAAGACGGCTAATTTGATCTCCCGTACATTCTGGTGGCCAAACTTGATTAACGACTGCAAGAAATATGTAAGATCTTGTATTTCATGCCTTCGGAATAAGACAGACAGAGCCAGAACTTGGGGTCTACTTGAGCCCCTTCCTGTACCTGAGAAACCATGGAGCATGATCTCCATGGATTTTATAGTAGAACTTCCCCCATCTGAAGACTTCACTACCATTTTCGTTGTGGTTGATCGTTTGACCAAAATTGCCCACTTTGTACCTCTGCAAGGAACTCCTTCTGCCCCGGAGACTGCCTCAAATTTTATCAAGGCGATTGTAAGGTTGCATGGCATCCCTGACAGCATAGTTTCTGATCGAGGGGTGCAGTTCACTTCTAGGTTTTGGAGGGCCTTATGTGAAACTTTGAACATTGAACTCCGCGTCTCCACAGCTTATCACCCACAAACTAATGGACAGACTGAAAGGGTCAATCAAACCCTTGAACAGTACCTACGATGCTTTTCTTCTTTTGCACAGGATGACTGGCTATCACTTCTCCCACTCGCGGAATTTTCATACAATAATTCCACCCATTCGGCAACCAAACAGTCACCTTTTTTCGCCAATTATGGACACCATCCTTCTTTCTTGCCTGAGCTGCCTATTGATTCTTCTGTACCTGCCGTACAAGACAGGTTGAACTTCCTTAACTCCAACTACCAATTACTGCAGGATACAATCTCCAAGACCCAGGCAGATAATAAAAAGTTCTTCGACAAGAACAGAAGAGGCAATTTGAATCTTGAACCTGGAGATAAGGTCTGGCTTTCCACAGCGAACTTGAAACTAAGTTGCCCCTCGAGGAAGCTTGGCCCAAGATTTTTGGGGCCTTTTCCAGTACCTCGCTGCCCGTCTGCTACCGAACCCGGCCACCCTTTTGATCCTGCACCAGCCTCCTGCTTGGCTTAACGCTGTCTCCAGTGCCTGTGCTAGCTGTCCATCCTACCAGCTTTCCTGAGTCCAGTTCCTTACCAGATGCTCTGCCTGCATCTCCACGTCTGCAACTCAGCTGACAAGTTCTGCACGCAACTACAGGCTCTCGTGTAACTCCTCACCCTTGGTCTGTCCCATCCTCAGTGGGGCTTGGGTTGGAGATACAAGGGAGGCCGACCTCGTCATTCCAGACTCCTACCAGGTACGTGACAGTACCAGTCAGCCAGAGATGGAGTCTGGAAGGGAGGCCTCTCCACCGAAGGACATTTACCAAACTATTTCTGCGCTCTCAAATATTGTGCAGAAGTTACAAGAGCGGGTCACTTTGGGATTCACAAGACGGCTAATTTGATCTCCCGTACATTCTAGTGGCCAAACTTGATGAACGACTGCAAGAAATATGTAAGATCTTGTATTTCATGCCTTCGGAATAAGACAGACAGAGCCAGAACTTGGGGTCTACTTGAGCCCCTTCCTGTACCTGAGAAACCATGGAGCATGATCTCCATGGATTTTATAGTAGAACTTCCCCCATCTGAAGACTTTACTACCATTTTCGTTGTGGTTGATCGTTTGACCAAAATGGCCCACTTTGTACCTCTGCAAGGAACTCCTTCTGCCCCGGAGACTGCCTCAACTTTTATCAAGGAGATTGTAAGGTTGCATGGCATCCCTGACAGCATAGTTTCTGATCGAGGGGTGCAGTTCACTTCTAGATTTTGGAGGGCCTTATGTGAAACTTTGAACATTGAACTCCGCCTCTCCACAGCTTATCACCCACAAACTAATGGACAGACTGAAAGGGTCAATCAAACCCTTGAACAGTACCTACGATGCTTTTCTTCTATTGCACAGGATGACTGGCTATCACTTCTCCCACTCGCGGAATTTTCATACAATAATTCCACCCATTCGGTAACCAAACAGTCACCTTTTTTCGCCAATTATGGATACCATCCTTCTTTCTTGCCTGAGCTGCCTATTGATTCTTCTGTACCTGCCGTACAAGACAGGTTGAACTTCCTTAACTCCAACTACCAATTACTGCAGGTCCCAGAACAGTTCAGAGTTGCCGTCCTAGGGCGATGTCATGATCATCCCCTAGCGGGTCACTTTGGGATTCACAAGACGGCTAATTTGATCTCCCGTACATTCTGGTGGCCAAACTTGATGAACGACTGCAAGAAATATGTAAGATCTTGTATTTCATGCCTTCGGAATAAGACAGACAGAGCCAGAACTTGGGGTCTACTTGAGCCCCTTCCTGTACCTGAGAAACCATGGAGCATGATCTCCATGGATTTTATAGTAGAACTTCCCCCATCTGAAGACTTCACTACCATTTTCGTTGTGGTTGATCGTTTGACCAAAATGGCCCACTTTGTACCTCTGCAAGGAACTCCTTCTGCCCCGGAGACTGCCTCAACTTTCATCAAGGAGATTGTAAGGTTGCATGGCATCCCTGACAGCATAGTTTCTGATGGAGGGGTGCAGTTCACTTCTAGATGTTGGAGGGCCTTATGTGAAACTTTGAACATTGAACTCCGCCTCTCCACAGCTTATCACCCACAAACTAATGGACAGACTGAAAGGGTCAATCAAACCCTTGAACAGTACCTACGATGCTTTTCTTCTTTTGCACAGGATGACTGGCTATCACTTCTCCCACTCGCGGAATTTCCATACAATAATTCCACCCATTCGGCAACCAAACAGTCACTTTTTTTCGCCAATTATGGATACCATCCTTCTTTCTTGCCTGAGCTGCCTATTGATTCTTCTGTACCTGCCGTACAAGACAGGTTGAAGTTCCTTAACTCCAACTACCAATTACTGCAGGATACAATCTCCAAGACCCAGGCAGATAATAAAAAGTTCTTCGACAAGAACAGAAGAGGCAATTTGAATCTTGAACCTTTTCCAGTACCTCGCTGCCCGTCTGCTACCGAACCCGGCCACCCTTGTGATCCTGCACCAGCCTCCTGCTTGGCTTAACGCTGTCTCCAGTGCCTGTGCTAGCTGTCCATCCTACCAGCTTTCCTGAGTCCAGTTCCTTACCAGATGCTCTGCCTGCATCTCCACGTCTCACTCGTGTAACTCCTCACCCTAGGTCTGTCCCATCCTCAGTGGGGCTTGGGTTGGAGATACAAGGGAGGCCGACCTCGTCATTCCAGAATCCTACCAGGTCACTGTCGAGAATCGGTACCCTCTTCCTCTGATTCCCGAACTATTCCAGAGGCTGCGAGGGGCACGAGTGTTCTCCAAACTGGACTTGAGGGGTGCCTATAATCTTGTCAGAATCAGGGAGGGAGACGAATGGAAGACGGCCTTCCGGACACGCTTTGGCCACTTTGAGTATTTGAGTCATGCCATTTGGGCTCTGCAATGCTCCAGCCACATTCCAGCATCTGGTAAACAATGTTTTTCGGGACTTTCTTGATTTATTCGTCATCGTGTATCTGGATGACATCCTTGTATTCTCTGAAACTTTAGAATCCCATCGGACTCATGTAAAAAAGGTATTTGCTCGATTGCGGGAACACCGACTTTACGCAAAGGCTGAAAAATGCGACTTTGAAAAGCAAGTTGTGCATTTCCTAGGGCTTGTCATCTTCGCCGAGGGAATCTCCATGGACCCTCAGAAAGTCGCTTCTGTCTTGGAATGGCCTGCTCCTACTGACAGAAAAGCTGTACAGAGGTTTGTGGGGTTTGCTAACCCTGGGAAGGATCAGTCATATGTCTCTCTTCCCATCAAGCTTCAGCTCCCCGAAAAGACGGTTTCAGTACTTGCAATCATAGACTCTGGGGCCTGCAGCTGTTTTGTGGACTCTGCATTTGCTTCTCTTCAGCAGCTGCCCTTGGGTACCAAGAGGCAAGGGTTCCATGTCCATCTGACTGACGGCTCCGGTATTAAATCAGGCCCGGTTACTCAAGAGACCTTGCCTATTCTCTGCCAGACTTCTTCAGGCCGAAGCGAACTCCTCCGTTTGGATGTCATAGCTTCTCCCATGTTTCCCGTTATCCTCGGCATTCCATGGTTGAAGGCACACAACCCTCACGTTGACTGGCTTACCGGAGATATATTTTTTTTTCGTCCAACTACTGCCAGACGCACTGCCTCTTGGGAGGAACTGTCAACTCCATGCCCCTCCTGGGTATCCACCCTGACCATGAAGCCTCTAAACTGATCCCGGTTGCTTATCACGAATTTCTGGACGTCTTTAATAAAAAGGGTGCAGACACTCTTCCACCTCATAGAACTTACGATTGCCCCATTGAACTTCTACCGGGAGCCGAGATCCCGTTTGGTCGGATTTACCCTCTCTCTGAGCCTGAATTGGAAGCCCTGCGTACCTATATCGACGAGAGCCTTGAAAAGCAGTTCATTCGGCCTTCCACTTCACCAGCAGGAGCCGGTATTTTCTTCGTTGAGAAAAAAGACCACACCTTGAGGCCCTGTGTGGACTATCGTGACCTTAACAGGGTCACTGTCAAGAATCGGTACCCTCTTCCTCTGATTCCCGAACTATTCCAGAGGCTACGAGGGGCACGAGTGTTCTCCAAACTGGACTTGAGGGGTGCCTATAATCTTGTCAGAATCAGGGAGGGAGACGAATGGAAGACGGCCTTCCGGACACGCTTTGGCCACTTTGAGTATTTAGTCATGCCATTCGGGCTCTGCAATGCTCCAGCCACATTCCAGCATCTGGTAAACGATGTTTTTCGGGACTTTCTTGATTTATTCGTCATCGTGTATCTGGATGACATCCTTGTATTCTCTGAAACTTTAGAATCCCATCGGACTCATGTAAAAAAGGTATTAGCTCGATTGCGGGAACACCGACTTTAAGCAAAGGCTGAGAAATGCGACTTTGAAAAGCAAGTTGTGCATTTCCTAGGGCTTGTCATCTCCGCCGAGGGAATCTCCATGGAACCTCAGAAAGTCGCTTCTGTCTTGGAATGGCCTGCTCCTACTGACAGAAAAGCTGTACAGAGGTTCGTGGGGTTTGCTAACCCTGGGAAGGATCAGTCACATGTCTGTCTTCCCATCAAGCTTCAGCTCCCCGAAAAGACGGTTTCAGTACTTGCAATCATAAACTCTGGGGCCTGCAGCTGTTTTGTGGACTCTGCATTTGCTTCTCTTCAGCAGCTGCCCTTGGGTACCAAGAGGCAAGGGTTCCATGGCCATCTGGCTGACGGCTCCGGTATTAAATCAGGCCCGGTTACTCAAGAGACCTTGCCTATTCTCTGCCAGACTTCTTCAGGCCATAGCGAACTCCTCCGTTTGGATGTCATAGCTTCTCCCATGTTTCCCGTTATCCTCGGCATTCCATGGTTGAAGGCACACAACCCTCACGTTGACTGGCTTACCGGAGATATATATTTTTTTCGTCCAACTACTGCCAGACGCACTGCCTCTTGGGAGGAACTGTCAACTCCACGCCCCTCCTGGGTAACCACCCTGACCATGAAGCCTCTAAACTGATCCCGGTTGCTTATCACTAATTTCTGGACGTCTTTAATAAAAAGGGTGCAGACACTCTTCCACCTCATAGAACTTACGATTGCCCCATTGAACTTCTACCGGGAGCCGAGATCCCGTTTGGTCGGATTTACCCTCTCTCTGAGCCTGAATTGGAAGCCCTGCGTACCTATATCGACGAGAGCCTTGAAAAGCAGTTCATTCGGCCTTCCACTTCACCAGCAGGAGCCGGTATTTTCTTCGTTGAGAAAAAAGACCACACCTTGAGGCCCTGTGTGGACTATCGTGACCTTAACAGGGTCACTGTCAAGAATCGGTACCCTCTTCCTCTGATTCCCGAACTATTCCAGAGGCTGCGAGGGGCACGAGTGTTCTCCAAACTGGACTTGAGGGGTGCCTATAATCTTGTCAGAATCAGGGAGGGAGACGAATGGAAGATGGCCTTCCGGACACGCTTAGGCCACTTTGAGTATTTAGTCATGCCATTCGGGCTCTGCAATGCTCCAGCCACATTCCAGCATCTGGTAAACGATGTTTTTCGGGACTTTCTTGATTTATTCGTCATCGTGTATCTGGATGACATCCTTGTATTCTCTGAAACTTTAGAATCCCATCGGACTCATGTAAAAAAGGTATTAGCTCGATTGCGGGAACACCGACTTTAAGCAAAGGCTGAGAAATGCGACTTTGAAAAGCAAGTTGTGCATTTCCTAGGGCTTGTCATCTCCGCCAAGGGAATCTCCATGGAACCTCAGAAAGTCGCTTCTGTCTTGGAATGGCCTGCTCCTACTGGCAGAAAAGCTGTACAGAGGTTCGTGGGGTTTGCTAACCCTGGGAAGGATCAGTCACATGTCTGTCTTCCCATCAAGCTTCAGCTCCCCGAAAAGACGGTTTCAGTACTTGCAATCATAAACTCTGGGGCCTGCAGCTGTTTTGTGGACTCTGCATTTGCTTCTCTTCAGCAGCTGCCCTTGGGTACCAAGAGGCAAGGGTTCCATGGCCATCTGGCTGACGGCTCCGGTATTAAATCAGGCCCGGTTACTCAAGAGACCTTGCCTATTCTCTGCCAGACTTCTTCAGGCCATAGCGAACTCCTCCGTTTGGATGTCATAGCTTCTCCCATGTTTCCCGTTATCCTCGGCATTCCATGGTTGAAGGCACACAACCCTCACGTTGACTGGCTTACCGGAGATATATATTTTTTTCGTCCAACTACTGCCAGACGCACTGCCTCTTGGGAGGAACTGTCAACTCCACGCCCCTCCTGGGTAACCACCCTGACCATGAAGCCTCTAAACTGATCCCGGTTGCTTATCACTAATTTCTGGACGTCTTTAATAAAAAGGGTGCAGACACTCTTCCACCTCATAGAACTTACGATTGCCCCATTGAACTTCTACCGGGAGCCGAGATCCCGTTTGGTCGGATTTACCCTCTCTCTGAGCCTGAATTGGAAGCCCTGCGTACCTATATCGACGAGAGCCTTGAAAAGCAGTTCATTCGGCCTTCCACTTCACCAGCAGGAGCCGGTATTTTCTTCGTTGAGAAAAAAGACCACACCTTGAGGCCCTGTGTGGACTATCGTGACCTTAACAGGGTCACTGTCAAAAATCGGTACCCTCTTCCTCTGATTCCCGAACTTTTCCAGAGGCTGCGAGGGGCACGAGTGTTCTCCAAACTGGACTTGAGGGGTGCCTATAATCTTGTCAGAATCAGGGAGGGAGACGAATGGAAGACGGCCTTCCGGACACGCTTAGGCCAGTTTGAGTATTTAGTCATGCCATTCGGGCTCTGCAATGCTCCAGCCACATTCCAGCATCTGGTAAACGATGTTTTTCGGGACTTTCTTGATTTATTCGTCATCGTGTATCTGGATGACATCCTTGTATTCTCTGAAACTTTAGAATCCCATCGGACTCATGTAAAAAAGGTATTAGCTCGATTGCGGGAACACCGACTTTACGCAAAGACTGAAAAATGCGACTTTGAAAAGCAAGTTGTGCATTTCCTAGGGCTTGTCATCTTCGCCGAGGGAATCTCAATGGACCCTCAGAAAGTCGCTTCTGTCTTGGAATGGCCTGCTCCTACTGACAGAAAAGCTGTACAGAGGTTCGTGGGGTTTGCTAACCCTGGGAAGGATCAGTCACATGTCTCTCTTCCCATCAAGCTTCAGCTCCCCGAAAAGACGGTTTCAGTACTTGCAATCATAGACTCTGGGGCCTGCAGCTGTTTTGTGGACTCTGCATTTGCTTCTCTTCAGCAGCTGCCCTTGGGTACCAAGAGGCAAGGGTTCCATGTCCATCTGGCTGACGGCTCTGGTATTAAATCAGGCCCGGTTACTCAAGAGACCTTGCCTATTCTCTGCCAGACTTCTTCAGGCCATAGCGAACTCCTCCGTTTGGATGTCATAGCTTCTCCCATGTTTCCCGTTATCCTCGGCATTCCATGGTTGAAGGCACACAACCCTCACGTTGACTGGCTTACCGGAGATATATATTTTTTTCGTCCAACTACTGCCAGACGCACTGCCTCTTGGGAGGAACTGTCAACTCCACGCCCCTCCTGGGTATCCACCCTGACCATGAAGCCTCTAAACTGATCCCGGTTACTTATCACGAATTTCTGGACGTCTTTAATAAAAAGGGTGCAGACACTCTTCCACCTCATAGAAATTACGATTGCCCCATTGAACTTCTACCGGGAGCCGAGATCCCGTTTGGTCGGATTTACCCTCTCTCTGAGCCTGAATTGGAAG
This sequence comes from Rana muscosa, assembly GCA_029206835.1. NCBI lineage: Eukaryota > Metazoa > Chordata > Amphibia > Anura > Ranidae > Rana > Rana muscosa. The sequence continues at coordinate 4,877,917 of JARGYO010000206.1, read as the reverse complement.
CCCTGCGTACCTATATCGACGAGAGCCTTGAAAAGCAGTTCATTCGGCCTTCCACTTCACCAGCAGGAGCCGGTATTTTCTTCGTTGAGAAAAAAGACCACACCTTGAGGCCCTGTGTGGACTATCGTGACCTTAACAGGGTCACTGTCAAGAATCGGTACCCTCTTCCTCTGATTCCCGAACTATTCCAGAGGCTGCGAGGGGCACGAGTGTTCTCCAAACTGGACTTGAGGGGTGCCTATAATCTTGTCAGAATCAGGGAGGGAGACGAATGGAAGACGGCCTTCCGGACACGCTTAGGCCACTTTGAGTATTTAGTCATGCCATTCGGGCTCTGCAATGCTCCAGCCACATTCCAGCATCTGGTAAACGATGTTTTTCGGGACTTTCTTGATTTATTCGTCATCGTGTATCTGGATGACATCCTTGTATTCTCTGAAACTTTAGAATCCCATCGGACTCATGTAAAAAAGGTATTAGCTCGATTGCGGGAACACCGACTTTACGCAAAGGCTGAAAAATGCGACTTTGAAAAGCAAGTTGTGCATTTCCTAGGGCTTGTCCTCTTCGCCGAGGGAATCTCCATGGACCCTCAGAAAGTCGCTTCTGTCTTGGAATGGCCTGCTCCTACTGACAGAAAAGCTGTACAGAGGTTCGTGGGGTTTGCTAACCCTGGGAAGGATCAGTCACATGTCTGTCTTCCCATCAAGCTTCAGCTCCCCGAAAAGACGGTTTCAGTACTTGCAATCATAGACTCTGGGGCCTGCAGCTGTTTTGTGGACTCTGCATTTGCTTCTCTTCAGCAGCTGCCCTTGGGTACCAAGAGGCAAGGGTTCCATGTCCATCTGGCTGACGGCTCCGGTATTAAATCAGGCCCGGTTACTCAAGAGACCTTGCCTATTCTCTGCCAGACTTCTTCAGGCCATAGCGAACTCCTCCGTTTGGATGTCATAGCTTCTCCCATGTTTCCCGTTATCCTCGGCATTCCATGGTTGAAGGCACACAACCCTCACGTTGACTGGCTTACCGGAGATATATATTTTTTTCGTCCAACTACTGCCAGACGCACTGCCTCTTGGGAGGAACTGTCAACTCCACGCCCCTCCTGGGTATCCACCCTGACCATGAAGCCTCTAAACTGACCCCGGTTGCTTATCACTAATTTCTGGACGTCTTTAATAAAAAGGGTGCAGACACTCTTCCACCTCATAGAACTTACGATTGCCCCATTGAACTTCTACCGGGAGCCGAGATCCCGTTTGGTCGGATTTACCCTCTCTCTGAGCCTGAATTGGAAGCCCTGCGTACCTATATCGACGAGAGCCTTGAAAAGCAGTTCATTCGGCCTTCCACTTCACCAGCAGGAGCCGGTATTTTCTTCGTTGAGAAAAAAGACCACACCTTGAGGCCCTGTGTGGACTATCGTGACCTTAACAGGGTCACTGTCAAAAATCGGTACCCTCTTCCTCTGATTCCCGAACTATTCCAGAGGCTGCGAGGGGCACGAGTGTTCTCCAAACTGGACTTGAGGGGTGCCTATAATCTTGTCAGAATCAGGGAGGGAGACGAATGGAAGACGGCCTTCCGGACACGCTTAGGCCACTTTGAGTATTTAGTCATGCCATTCGGGCTCTGCAATGCTCCAGCCACATTCCAGCATCTGGTAAACGATGTTTTTCGGGACTTTCTTGATTTATTCGTCATCGTGTATCTGGATGACATCCTTGTATTCTCTGAAACTTTAGAATCCCATCGGACTCATGTAAAAAAGGTATTAGCTCGATTGCGGGAACACCGACTTTACGCAAAGGCTGAAAAATGCGACTTTGAAAAGCAAGTTGTGCATTTCCTAGGGCTTGTCATCTCCGCCGAGGGAATCTCCATGGACCCTTAGAAAGTCGCTTCTGTCTTGGAATGGTCTGCTCCCACTGACAGAAAAGCTGTACAGAGGTTCGTGGGGTTTGCTAACTTTTATAGAACATTTATTAAGGACTTTTCTGGCATCATCACTCCCATTACTCAGCTAACGAAACAGCATGTTCCCTTTCGATGGACCCCAGAGGCTCAGACAGCGTTTGAACAGTTGAAAGCCTTATTCACCTCAGCTCCCATCTTGAAACATCCCGATCCCTCCTTAGCTTATGTTTTGGAGGTAGACGCCTCGGAAAATGCAGTTGAGGCTATTATATCCCAACGCCAAGGGCCCAAATCATTGCTCCACCCTGTGGCTTTCTTCTCTAAAAGAATTAAATCCTTCCGAAAGGAATTATGATGTTGGTGACCGAGAGCTACTGGCTATCAAGGCCGCTCTTGAAGAATGGCGTTACCTTTTGGAGGGAGCTTCTCACCCAATTCTTATCTTCACAGATCACAAGAATCTTGAGTATTTGAAGACAGCTAAACGCCTAAGACCTCGGCAGGCAAGATGGGCACTTTTTTTCTCTCGTTTCATGTTTCATATAACCTACCGTCCTGGCTCAAAGAACGGGAAACCAGATGCCTTGTCCCGCATGTTCAGTGATCCAGTTGTATCCTCGGAACCTGATACTATTCTACCAGCCAATAATTTTTTACTTCTTCAGGCGGATCTGATGTCACAAATAAGAAAATATGTGGAAGACCAACCGCCTTCCAAGGACCTGGCTCTTCAACTAAGGGATGGCCTGTACTAAGAGGCCTATTTGTCTAAGAGGCAAATCTTTATCCCAGAACAGTTCAGAGTTGCCGTCCTAGGGCGATGTCATGATCATCCCCTAGCGGGTCACTTTGGGATTCACAAGACGGCTAATTTGATCTCCCGTACATTCTGGTGGCCAAACTTGATGAACGACTGCAAGAAATATGTAAGATCTTGTATTTCATGCCTTCGGAATAAGACAGACAGAGCCAGAACTTGGGGTCTACTTGAGCCCCTTCCTGTACCTGAGAAACCATGGAGCATGATCTCCATGGATTTTATAGTAGAACTTCCCCCATCTGAAGACTTCACTACCATTTTCGTTGTGGTTGATCGTTTGACCAAAATGGCCCACTTTGTACCTCTGCAAGGAACTCCTTCTGCCCCGGAGACTGCCTCAACTTTTATCAAGGAGATTGTAAGGTTGCATGGCATCCCTGACAGCATAGTTTCTGATCGAGGGGTGCAGTTCACTTCTAGATGTTGGAGGGCCTTATGTGAAACTTTGAACATTGAACTCCGCCTCTCCACAGCTTATCACCCACAAACTAATGGACAGACTGAAAGGGTCAATCAAACCCTTGAACAGTACCTACGATGCTTTTCTTCTTTTGCACAGGATGACTGGCTATCACTTCTCCCACTCGCGGAATTTTCATACAATAATTCCACCCATTCGGCAACCAAACAGTCACCTTTTTTCGCCAATTATGGACACCATCCTTCTTTCTTGCCTGAGCTGCCTATTGATTCTTCTGTACCTGCCGTACAAGACAGGTTGAACTTCCTTAACTCCAACTACCAATTACTGCAGGATACAATCTCCAAGACCCAGGCAGATAATAAAAAGTTCTTCGACAAGAACAGAAGAGGCAATTTGAATCTTGAACCTGGAGATAAGGTCTGGCTTTCCACAGCGAACTTGAAACTAAGTTGCCCCTCGAGGAAGCTTGGCCCAAGATTTTTGGGGCCTTTTCCAGTACCTCGCTGCCCGTCTGCTACCGAACCCGGTCACCCTTTTGATCCTGCACCAGCCTCCTGCTTGGCTTAACGCTGTCTCCAGTGCCTGTGCTAGCTGTCCATCCTACCAGCTTTCCTGAGTCCAGTTCCTTACCAGATGCTCTGCCTGCATCTCCACGTCTGCAACTCAGCTGACAAGTTCTGCACGCAACTACAGGCTCTCGTGTAACTCCTCACCCTTGGTCTGTCCCATCCTCAGTGGGGCTTGGGTTGGAGATACAAGGGAGGCCGACCTCGTCATTCCAGACTCCTACCAGGTACGTGACAGTACCAGTCAGCCAGAGATGGAGTCTGGAAGGGAGGCCTCTCCACCGAAGGACATTTACCAAACTATTTCTGCGCTCTCAAATATTGTGCAGAAGTTACAAGAGCGGGTCACTTTGGGATTCACAAGACGGCTAATTTGATCTCCCGTACATTCTAGTGGACAAACTTGATGAACGACTGCAAGAAATATGTAAGATCTTGTATTTCATGCCTTCGGAATAAGACAGACAGAGCCAGAACTTGGGGTCTACTTGAGCCCCTTCCTGTACCTGAGAAACCATGGAGCATGATCTCCATGGATTTTATAGTAGAACTTCCCCCATCTGAAGACTTTACTACCATTTTCGTTGTGGTTGATCGTTTGACCAAAATGGCCCACTTTGTACCTCTGCAAGGAACTCCTTCTGCCCCGGAGACTGCCTCAACTTTTATCAAGGAGATTGTAAGGTTGCATGGCATCCCTGACAGCATAGTTTCTGATCGAGGGGTGCAGTTCACTTCTAGATTTTGGAGGGCCTTATGTGAAACTTTGAACATTGAACTCCGCCTCTCCACAGCTTATCACCCACAAACTAATGGACAGACTGAAAGGGTCAATCAAACCCTTGAACAGTACCTATGATGCTTTTCTTCTATTGCACAGGATGACTGGCTATCACTTCTCCCACTCGCGGAATTTTCATACAATAATTCCACCCATTCGGTAAACAAACAGTCACCTTTTTTCGCCAATTATGGATACCATCCTTCTTTCTTGCCTGAGCTGCCTATTGATTCTTCTGTACCTGCCGTACAAGACAGGTTGAACTTCCTTAACTCCAACTACCAATTACTGCAGGTCCCAGAACAGTTCAGAGTTGCCGTCCTAGGGCGATGTCATGATCATCCCCTAGCGGGTCACTTTGGGATTCACAAGACGGCTAATTTGATCTCCCGTACATTCTGGTGGTCAAACTTGATGAACGACTGCAAGAAATATGTAAGATCTTGTATTTCATGCCTTCGGAATAAGATAGACAGAGCCAGAACTTGGGGTCTACTTGAGCCCCTTCCTGTACCTGAGAAACCATGGAGCATGATCTCCATGGATTTTATAGTAGAACTTCCCCCATCTGAAGACTTCACTACCATTTTCGTTGTGGTTGATCGTTTGACCAAATGGCCCACTTTGTACCTCTGCAAGGAACTCCTTCTGCCCCGGAGACTGCCTCAACTTTTATCAAGGAGATTGTAAGGTTGCATGGCATCCCTGACAGCATAGTTTCTGATCGAGGGGTGCAGTTCACTTCTAGATGTTGGAGGTCCTTATGTGAAACTTTGAACATTGAACTCCGCCTCTCCACAGCTTATCACCCACAAACTAATGGACAGACTGAAAGGGTCAATCACACCCTTGAACAGTACCTACGATGCTTTTCTTCTTTTGCACAGGATGACTGGCTATCACTTCTCCCACTCGCGGAATTTTCATACAATAATTCCACCCATCGGCAACCAAACAGTCACCTTTTTTCGTAAATTATGGACACCATCCTTCTTTCTTGCCTGAGCTGCCTATTGATTCTTCTGTACCTGCCGTACAAGACAGGTTGAACTTCCTTAACTCCAACTACCAATTACTGCAGGATACAATCTCCAAGACCCAGGCAGATAATAAAAAGTTATTCGACAAGAACAGAAGAGGCAATTTGAATCTTGAACCTGGAGATAAGGTCTGGCTTTCCACAGCGAACTTGGAACTAAGTTGCCCCTCGAGGAAGCTTGGCCCAAGATTTTTTGGGGCCTTTTCCAGTACCTCGCTGCCCGTCTGCTACCGAACCCGGTCACCCTTTTGATCCTGCACCAGCCTCCTGCTTGGCTTAACGCTGTCTCCAGTGCCTGTGCTAGCTGTCCATCCTACCAGCTTTCCTGAGTCCAGTTCCTTACCAGATGCTCTGCCTGCATCTCCACGTCTGCAACTCAGCTGACAAGTTCTGCACGCCAACTACAGGCTCTCGTGTAACTCCTCACCCTTGGTCTGTCCCATCCTCAGTGGGGCTTGGGTTGGAGATACAAGGGAGGCCGACCTCGTCATTCCAGACTCCTACCAGGTACGTGACAGTACCAGTCAGCCAGAGATGGAGTCTGGAAGGGAGGCCTCTCCACCGAAGGACATTTACCAAACTATTTCTGCGCTCTCAAATATTGTGCAGAAGTTACAAGAGCGGGTCACTTTGGGATTCACAAGACGACTAATTTGATCTCCCGTACATTCTAGTGGCCAAACTTGATGAACGACTGCAAGAAATATGTAAGATCTTGTATTTCATGCCTTCGGAATAAGACAGACAGAGCCAGAACTTGGGGTCTACTTGAGCCCCTTCCTGTACCTGAGAAACCATGGAGCATGATCTCCATGGATTTTATAGTAGAACTTCCCCCATCTGAAGACTTTACTACCATTTTCGTTGTGGTTGATCGTTTGACCAAAATGGCCCACTTTGTACCTCTGCAAGGAACTCCTTCTGCCCCGGAGACTGCCTCAACTTTTATCAAGGAGATTGTAAGGTTGCATGGCATCCCTGACAGCATAGTTTCTGATCGAGGGGTGCAGTTCACTTCTAGATTTTGGAGGGCCTTATGTGAAACTTTGAACATTGAACTCCGCCTCTCCACAGCTTATCACCCACAAACTAATGGACAGACTGAAAGGGTCAATCAAACCCTTGAACAGTACCTACGATGCTTTTCTTCTATTGCACAGGATGACTGGCTATCACTTCTCCCACTCGCGGAATTTTCATACAATAATTCCACCCATTCGGTAACCAAACAGTCACCTTTTTTCGCCAATTATGGACACCATCCTTCTTTCTTGCCTGAGCTGCCTATTGATTCTTCTGTACCTGCCGTACAAGACAGGTTGAACTTCCTTAACTCCAACTACCAATTACTGCAGGATACAATCTCCAAGACCCAGGCAGATAATAAAAAGTTCTTCGACAAGAACAGAAGAGGCAATTTGAATCTTGAACCTGGAGATAAGGTCTGGCTTTCCACAGCGAACTTGAAACTAAGTTGCCCCTCGAGGAAGCTTGGCCCAAGATTTTTGGGGCCTTTTCCAGTACCTCGCTGCCCGTCTGCTACCGAACCCGGTCACCCTTTTGATCCTGCACCAGCCTCCTGCTTGGCTTAACGCTGTCTCCAGTGCCTGTGCTAGCTGTCCATCCTACCAGCTTTCCTGAGTCCAGTTCCTTACCAGATGCTCTGCCTGCATCTCCACGTCTGCAACTCAGCTGACAAGTTCTGCACGCAACTACAGGCTCTCGTGTAACTCATCACCCTTGGTCTGTCCCATCCTCAGTGGGGCTTGGGTTGGAGATACAAGGGAGGCCGACCTCGTCATTCCAGACTCCTACCAGGTACGTGACAGTACCAGTCAGCCAGAGATGGAGTCTGGAAGGGAGGCCTCTCCACCGAAGGACATTTACCAAACTATTTCTGCGCTCTCAAATATTGTGCAGAAGTTACAAGAGCGGGTCACTTTGGGATTCACAAGACGGCTAATTTGATCTCCCGTACATTCTAGTGGCCAAACTTGATGAACGACTGCAAGAAATATGTAAGATCTTGTATTTCATGCCTTCGGAATAAGACAGACAGAGCCAGAACTTGGGGTCTACTTGAGCCCCTTCCTGTACCTGAGAAACCATGGAGCATGATCTCCATGGATTTTATAGTAGAACTTCCCCCATCTGAAGACTTTACTACCATTTTCGTTGTGGTTGATCGTTTGACCAAAATGGCCCACTTTGTACCTCTGCAAGGAACTCCTTCTGCCCCGGAGACTGCCTCAACTTTTATCAAGGAGATTGTAAGGCTGCATGGCATCCCTGACAGCATAGTTTCTGATCGAGGGGTGCAGTTCACTTCTAGATTTTGGAGGGCCTTATGTGAAACTTTGAACATTGAACTCCGCCTCTCCACAGCTTATCACCCACAAACTAATGGACAGACTGAAAGGGTCAATCAAACCCTTGAACAGTACCTACGATGCTTTTCTTCTTTTGCACAGGATGACTGGCTATCACTTCTCCCACTCGCGGAATTTTCATACAATAATTCCACCCATTCGGTAAACAAACAGTCACCTTTTTTCGCCAATTATGGATACCATCCTTCTTTCTTGCCTGAAATGCCTATTGATTCTTCTGTACCTGCCGTACAAGATAGGTTGAACTTCCTTAACTCCAACTACCAATTACTGCAGGTCCCAGAACAGTTCAGAGTTGCCGTCCTAGGGCGATGTCATGATCATCCCCTAGCGGGTCACTTTGGGATTCACAAGACGGCTAATTTGATCTCCCGTACATTCTGGTGGCCAAACTTGATGAACGACTGCAAGAAATATGTAAGATCTTGTATTTCATGCCTTCGGAATAAGACAGACAGAGCCAGAACTTGGGGTCTACTTGAGCCCCTTCCTGTACCTGAGAAACCATGGAGCATGATCTCCATGGATTTTATAGTAGAACTTCCCCCATCTGAAGACTTCACTACCATTTTCGTTGTGGTTGATCGTTTGACCAAAATGGCCCACTTTGTACCTCTGCAAGGAACTCCTTCTGCCCCGGAGACTGCCTCAACTTTTATCAAGGAGATTGTAAGGTTGCATGGCATCCCTGACAGCATAGTTTCTGATCGAGGGGTGCAGTTCACTTCTAGATTTTGGAGGGCCTTATGTGAAACTTTGAACATTGAACTCCGCCTCTCCACAGCTTATCACCCACAAACTAATGGACAGACTGAAAGGGTCAATCAAACCCTTGAACAGTACCTACGATGCTTTTCTTCTTTTGCACAGGATGACTGGCTATCACTTCTCCCACTCGTGGAATTTTCATACAATAATTCCACCCATTCGGCAACCAAACAGTCACCTTTTTACGCCAATTATGGATACCATACTTCTTTCTTGCCTGAGCTGCCTATTGATTCTTCTGTACCTGCCGTACAAGACAGGTTGAACTTCCTTAACTCCAACTACCAATTACTGCAGGATACAATCTCCAAGACCCAGGCAGATAATAAAAAGTTATTCGACAAGAACAGAAGAGGCAATTTGAATCTTGAACCTGGAGATAAGGTCTGGCTTTCCACAGCGAACTTGAAACTAAGTTGCCCATCGAGGAAGCTTGGCCCAAGATTTTTGGGGCCTTTTCCAGTACCTCGCTGCCCGTCTGCTACCGAACCCGGCCACCCTTTTGATCCTGCACCAGCCTCCTGCTTGGCTTAACGCTGTCTCCAGTGCCTGTGCTAGCTGTCCATCCTACCAGCTTTCCTGAGTCCAGTTCCTTACCAGATGCTCTGCCTGCATCTCCACGTCTGCAACTCAGCTGACAAGTTCTGCACGCAACTACAGGCTCTCGTGTAACTCCTCACCCTTGGTCTGTCCCATCCTCAGTGGGGCTTGGGTTGGAGATACAAGGGAGGCCGACCTCGTCATTCCAGACTCCTACCAGGTACGTGACAGTACCAGTCAGCCAGAGATGGAGTCTGGAAGGGAGGCCTCTCCACCGAAGGACATTTACCAAACTATTTCTGCGCTCTCAAATATTGTGCAGAAGTTACAAGAGCGGGTCACTTTGGGATTCACAAGACGGCTAATTTGATCTCCCGTAAATTCTAGTGGCCAAACTTGATGAACGACTGCAAGAAATATGTAAGATCTTGTATTTCATGCCTTCGGAATAAGACAGACAGAGCCAGAACTTGGGGTCTACTTGAGCCCCTTCCTGTACCTGAGAAACCATGGAGCATGATCTCCATGGATTTTATAGTAGAACTTCCCCCATCTGAAGACTTTAATACCATTTTCGTTGTGGTTGATCGTTTGACCAAAATGGCCCACTTTGTACCTCTGCAAGGAACTCCTTCTGCCCCGGAGACTGCCTCAACTTTTGTGCAGAAGTTACAAGAGAATCTTGGTCGCATGGAAGAGCGACTTCCGCATGAGGCGACCGTCGCATCGGCCTGTGCTCCTTTCACCGCCATGGAATTTTTCTACTCAAACAGAGTCTGGTCTGTTCCGTGATGCCACTCCCCCTCCGGAACCCAAAGTGCCTATCCCTGAACGGTTTTCTGGAGAACGCAAGAAGTTTCGTACCTTCCGGAATTCTTGTGAACTTTATTTTTCTCTGCCATGACGGTAGGTTATATGAAACATGAAACGGGAGAAAAAAGTGCCCATTTTGCCTGCCGAGGTCTTAGGCGTTTAGCTGTCTTCAAATACTCAAGATTCTTGTGATCTGTGAAGATAAGAATTGGGTGAGAAGCTCCCTCCAAAAGGTAACGCCATTCTTCAATAGCGGCCTTGATAGCCAGTAGCTCTCGGTCACCAACATCATAATTCCTTTCGGAAGGATTTAATTTTTTATAGAAGAAGGCCACAGGGTGGAGCAATGATTTGGGACCTTGGCGTTGGGAAATAATAGCCCCAACTGCATTTTCCGAGGCGTCTACCTCCAAAACATAAGCTAAGGAGGGATCGGGATGTTTCAAGATGGGAGCTGAGGTTAATAAGGCTTTCAACTGTTCAAACGCTGTCTGAGCCTCTGGGGTCCATCGAAAGGGAACATGCTGTTTCGTTAGCTGAGTAATGGGAGTGATGATGCCAGAAAAGTCCTTAATAAATTTTCTATAAAAGTTAGCAAACCCCACGAACTTCTGTACAGCTTTTCTGTCAGTAGGAGCAGGCCATTCCAAGACAGAAGCGACTTTCTGAGGGTCCATGGAGATTCCCTCGGCGGAGATGACAAGCCCTAGGAAATGCACAACTTGCTTTTCAAAGTCGCATTTTTCAGCCTTTACGTAAAGTCTGTGTTCCCGCAATCAAGCTAATACCTTTTTTACATGAGTCCGATGGGATTCTAAAGTTTCAGAGAATACAAGGATGTCATCCAGATACACGATGACGAATAAATCAAGAAAGTCCCGAAAAACATCATTTACCAGATGCTGGAATGTGGCTGGAGCATTGCAGAGCCCGAATGGCATGACTAAATACTCAAAGTGGCCAAAGCGTGTCCGGAAGGCCGTCTTCCATTCGTCTCCCTCCCTGATTCTGACAAGATTATAGGCAACCCTCAAGTCCAGTTTGGAGAACACTCGTGCCCCTCGCAGCCTCTGGAATAGTTCGGGAATCAGAGGAAGAGGGTACCGATTCTCGACAGTGACCTGGTAGGATTCTGGAATGACGAGGTCGGCCTCCCTTGTATCTCCAACCCAAGCCCCACTGAGGATGGGACAGACCTAGGGTGAGGAGTTACACGAGTGCCTGTAGTTGCGTTCAGAACTTGTCAGCTGAGTTGCAGACGTGGAGATGCAGGCAGAGCATCTGGTAAGGAACTGGACTCAGGAAAGCTGGTAGGATGGACAGCTAGCACAGGCACTGGAGACAGCGTTAAGCCAAGCAGGAGGCTGGTGCAGAATCACAAGGGTGGCCGGGTTCGGTAGCAGACGGGCAGCGAGGTACAAGGCACAGGCAGGAGGGAGGTCAGATGGGAAGCCGAGATCAGGAACCAGTAATCAAGTATTCAAGTCCGGAAGCAAGGTCAAAGGGAAGCCAAGGTTCAGCAACAGGGATCAAGCCAGGTTTAAACAGAGTTCAGGTATCAGGGTACTTGCTGAAGACCAGTCAGCACTTGTCAGAAGTCAGAGCATCCTTTAAGTAGGCAGGCTGGTGCCAAAGGGAATTAGGAGCGTGCTCCTGCGCGCGCACGTTGCCCGTGCGCACGCGATGGCGCGAATTGCGCACACGCATGCGCAATGGTACTCCGGAAAGGCCGCTGCGTACTGGGGATGCGCTCGCGCGCGCCAGCATTCCGAGACTGTTGACGAATGCGCGCATGCGCAGACGGATTCCCGGCAGCTTCCTTACATTGCCCCCCCCTTAGGGGCAGCCTCTGGATGCCCCTCAGGACCTCTTTTTCCGTGTGGCGTAGAAAGAAAGCTCGTACCAGTCTTGTTGCATGCACATCAGAAGCTGGTTCCCAGGAACTTTCTTCCGGCCCGTAGCCTTTCCATTTAATGAGAAACTGTGTTTGGTTACCTCTCTTCCTACAGTCCAATACGGCCTCCACCTCAAATTCCTCATTCCCTTCGATAAGTAGCGGTGGAGGGGTTTCAGAAATCTGATTTGGGAAAGGATTTGGCACTGTAGGCTTCAACAAAGAAACATGGAATACTGGGTGAATTCTCAGGTTCTTGGGTAACACTAATTCGAATGCTACTGCATTAATCTTTCTCTTGACTGGAAAAGGCCCCAAAAATCTTGGGCCAAGCTTCCTCGAGGGGCAACTTAGTTTCAAGTTCGCTGTGGAAAGCCAGACCTTATCTCCAGGTTCAAGATTCAAATTGCCTCTTCTCTTCTTGTCGAAGAACTTTTTATTATCTGCCTGGGTCTTGGAGATTGTATCCTGCAGTAATTGGTAGTTGGAGTTAAGGAAGTTCAACCTGTCTTGTACGTCAGGTACAGAAGAATCAATAGGCAGCTCAGGCAAGAAAGAAGGATGGTATCCATAATTGGCGAAAAAAGGTGACTGGTTGCCGAATGGGTGGAATTATTGTATGAAAATTCCGCGAGTGGGAGAAGTGATAGCCAGTCATCCTGTGCAAAAGAAGAAAAGCATCGTAGGTACTGTTCAAGGGTTTGATTGACCCTTTCAGTCTGTCCATTAGTTTGTGGGTGATAAGCTGTGGAGAGGCGGAGTTCAATGTTCAAAGTTTCACATAAGGCCCTCCAAAATCTAGAAGTGAACTGCACCCCTCGATCAGAAACTATGCTGTCAGGGATGCCATGCAACCTTACAATCTCCTTGATAAAAGTTGAGGCAGTCTCCGGGGCAGAAGGAGTTCCTTGCAGAGGTACAAAGTGGGCCATTTTGGTCAAACGATCAACCACAACGAAAATGGTAGTGAAGTCTTCAGATGGGGGAAGTTCTACTATAAAATCCATGGAGATCATGCTCCATGGTTTCTCAGGTACAGGAAGGGGCTCAAGTAGACCCCAAGTTCTGGCTCTGTCTGTCTTATTCCGAAGGCATGAAATACAAGATCTTACATATTTCTTGCAGTCGTTCATCAAGTTTGGCCACCAGAATGTACGGGAGATCGAATTAGCCGTCTTGTGAATCCCAAAGTGACCCGCTAGGGGATGATCATGACATCGCCCTAGGACGGAAACTCTGAACTGTTCTGGGATAAAGATTTGCCTCTTAGGGAAGTACAGGCCATCCCTTAGTTGAAGAGCCAGGTCCTTGGAAGGCGGTTGGTCTTCCACATATTTTCTTATTTGTGACATCAGATCCGCCTGAAGAAGTAAAAAATTATTGGCTGGTAGAATAGTATCAGGTTCCGAGGATACAACTGGATCACTGAACTTGCGGGACAAGGCATCTGGTTTCCCGTTCTTTGAGCCAGGACGGTAGGTTATATGAAACATGAAACGAGAGAAAAAAAGTGCCCATCTTGCCTGCCGAGGTCTTAAGCGTTTAGCTGTCTTCAAATACTCAAGATTCTTGTGATCTGTGAAGATAAGAATTGGGTGAGAAGCTCCCTCCAAAAGGTAACGCCATTCTTCAAGAGCGGCCTTGATAGCCAGTAGCTCTCGGTCACCAACATCATAATTCCTTTCGGAAGGATTTAATTTTTTAGAGAAGAAGGCCACAGGGTGGAGCAATGATTTGGGCCCTTGGCGTTGGGAAATAATAGCCCCAACTGCATTTTCCGAGGCGTCTACCTCCAAAACATAAGCTAAGGAGGGATCGGGATGTTTCAAGATGGGAGCTGAGGTGAATAAGGCTTTCAACTGTTCAAACGCTGTCTGAGCCTCTGGGGTCCATCGAAAGGGAACATGCTGTTTCGTTAGCTGAGTAATGGGAGTGATGATGCCAGAAAAGTCCTTAATAATTTTCTAAAAAAGTTAGCAAACCCCACGAACCTCTGTACAGCTTTTCTGTCAGTAGGAGCAGGCCATTCCAAGACAGAAGCAACTTTCTGAGGGTCCATGGAGATTCCCTCGGCGGAGATGACAAGCCCTAGGAAATGCACAACTTGCTTTTCAAAGTCGCATTTTTCAGCCTTTGCGTAAAGTCGGTGTTCCCGCAATCGAGCTAATACCTTTTTTACATAAGTCCGATGGGATTCTAACGTTTCAGAGAATACAAGGATGTCATCCAGATACACGATGACGAATAAATCAAGAAAGTCCCGAAAAACATCGTTTACCAGATGCTGGAATGTGGCTGGAGCATTGCAGAGCCCGAATGGCATGACTTAAATACTCAAAGTGGCCAAAGCGTGTCCGGAAAGCCGTCTTCCATTCGTCTCCCTCCCTGATTCTGACAAGATTATAGGCACCCCTCAAGTCCAGTTTGGAGAACATACGTGCCCCTCGCAGCCTCTGGAATAGTTCGGGAATCAGAGGAAGAGGGTACCGATTCTTGACAGTGACCCTGTTAAGGTCACGATAGTCCACACAGGGCCTCAAGGTGTGGTCTTTTTTCTCAACGAAGAAAATACCGGCTCCTGCTGGTGAAGTGGAAGGCCGAATGAACTGCTTTTCAAGGCTCTCGTCGATATAGGTACGCAGGGCTTCCAATTCAGGCTCAGAGAGAGGGTAAATCCGACCAAACGGGATCTCGGCTCCCGGTAGAAGTTCAATGGGGCAATCGTAAGGTTTATGAGGTGGAAGAGTGTCTGCACCCTTTTTATTAAAGACGTCCAGAAATTCGTGATAAGCAACCGGGATCAGTTTGGAGGCTTCATGGTCAGGGTGGATACCCAGGAGGTGCGTGGAGTTGACAGTTCCTCCCAAGAGGCAGTGCGTCTGGCAGTAGTTGGACGAAAAAGAGATATCTCCGGTAAGCCAGTCAACGTGAGGGTTGTGTGCCTTCAACCATAGAATGCCGAGGATAACGGGAAACATGGGAGAAGCTATGACATCCAAACGGAGGAGTTCGCTATGGCCTGAAGAAGTCTGGCAGAGAATAGGCAAGGTCCCCTGAGTAACCGGGCCTGATTTAATACCGGAGCCGTCAGCCAGATGGACATGGAACCCTTGCCTCTTGGTACCCAAGGGCAGCTGCTGAAGAGAAGCAAATGCAGAGTCCACAAAACAGCTGCAGGCCCCAGAGTCTATGATTGCAAGTACTGAAACCGTCTTTTCGGGGAGCTGAAGCTTGATGGGAAGAGAGACATGTGACTGATCCTTCCCAGGGTTAGCAAACCCCACGAACCTCTGTACAGCTTTTCTGTCAGTAGGAGCAGGCCATTCCAAGACAGAAGCGACTTTCTGAGGGTCCATGGAGATTCCCTCGGCGGAGATGACAAGCCCTAGAAAATGCACAACTTGCTTTTCAAAGTCGCATTTTTCAGCCTTTGCGTAAAGTCGGTGTTCCCGCAATCGAGCTAATACCTTTTTTACATGAGTCCGATGGGATTCTAAAGTTTCAGAGAATACAAGGATTTCATCCAGATACACGATGACGAATAAATCAAGAAAGTCCCGAAAAACATCGTTTACCAGATGCTGGAATGTGGCTGGAGCATTGCAGAGCCCGAATGGCATGACTAAATACTCAAAGTGGCCAAAGCGTGTCCGGAAGGCCGTCTTCCATTCGTCTCCCTCCCTGATTCTGACAAGATTATAGGCACCCCTCAAGTCCAGTTTGGAGAACACTCGTGCCCCTCGCAGCCTCTGGAATAGTTCGGGAATCAGAGGAAGAGGGTACCGATTCTTGACAGTGACCCTGTTAAGGTCACGATAGTCCACCACACAGGGCATCAAGGTGTGGTCTTTTTTCTCAACGAAGAAAATACCGGCTCCTGCTGGTGAAGTGGAAGGCCGAATGAACTGCTTTTCAAGGCTCTCGTCGATATAGGTACGCAGGGCTTCCAATTCAGGCTCAGAGAGAGGGTAAATCCGATCAAACGGGATCTCGGCTCCCGGTACAAGTTCAATGGGGCAATCGTAAGTTCTATGAGGTGGAAGAGTGTCTGCACCCTTTTTATTAAAGACGTCCAGAAATTCGTGATAAGCAACCGGGATCAGTTTAGAGGTTTCATGGTCAGCGTGGATACCCAGGAGGGGCGTGGAGTTGACAGTTCCTCCCAAGAGGCAGTGCGTCTGGCAGTAGTTGGACGAAAAAAAATATATCTCCGGTAAGCCAGTCAACGTGAGGGTTGTGTGCCTTCAACCATGGAATGCCGAGGATAACGGGAAACATGGGAGAAGCTATGACATCCAAACGGAGGAGTTCGCTATGGCCTGAAGAAGTCTGGCAGAGAATAGGCAAGGTCTCTTGAGTAACCGGGCCTGATTTAATACCGGAGCCGTCAGCCAGATGGCCATGGAACCCTTGCCTCTTGGTACCCAAGGGCAGCTGCTGAAGAGAAGCAAATGCAGAGTCCACAAAACAGCTGCAGGCCCCAGAGTCTATGATTGCAAGTACTGAAACCGTCTTTTCGGGGAGCTGAAGCTTGATGGGAAGAGAGACATGTGACTGATCCTTCCCAGGGTTAGCAAACCCCACGAACCTCTGTACAGCTTTTCTGTCAGTAGGAGCAGGCCATTCCAAGACAGAAGCGACTTTCTGAGGGTCCATGGAGATTCCCTCGGCGGAGATGACAAGCCCTAGAAAATGCACAACTTGCTTTTCAAAGTCGCATTTTTCAGCCTTTGCGTAAAGTCGGTGTTCCCGCAATCGAGCTAATACCTTTTTTACATGAGTCCGATGGGATTCTAAAGTTTCAGAGAATACAAGGATTTCATCCAGATACACGATGACGAATAAATCAAGAAAGTCCCGAAAAACATCGTTTACCAGATGCTGGAATGTGGCTGGAGCATTGCAGAGCCCGAATGGCATGACTAAATACTCAAAGTGGCCAAAGCGTGTCCGGAAGGCCGTCTTCCATTCGTCTCCCTCCCTGATTCTGACAAGATTATAGGCACCCCTCAAGTCCAGTTTGGAGAACACTCGTGCCCCTCGCAGCCTCTGGAATAGTTCGGGAATCAGAGGAAGAGGGTACCGATTCTTGACAGTGACCCTGTTAAGGTCACGATAGTCCACCACACAGGGCATCAAGGTGTGGTCTTTTTTCTCAACGAAGAAAATACCGGCTCCTGCTGGTGAAGTGGAAGGCCGAATGAACTGCTTTTCAAGGCTCTCGTCGATATAGGTACGCAGGGCTTCCAATTCAGGCTCAGAGAGAGGGTAAATCCGATCAAACGGGATCTCGGCTCCCGGTACAAGTTCAATGGGGCAATCGTAAGTTCTATGAGGTGGAAGAGTGTCTGCACCCTTTTTATTAAAGACGTCCAGAAATTCGTGATAAGCAACCGGGATCAGTTTAGAGGCTTCATGGTCAGCGTGGATACCCAGGAGGGGCGTGGAGTTGACAGTTCCTCCCAAGAGGCAGTGCGTCTGGCAGTAGTTGGACGAAAATTTTTTTATCTCCGGTAAGCCAGTCAACGTGAGGGTTGTGTGCCTTCAACCATGGAATGCCGAGGATAACGGGAAACATGGGAGAAGCTATGACATCCAAACGGAGGAGTTCGCTATGGCCTGAAGAAGTCTGGCAGAGAATAGGCAAGGTCTCTTGAGTAACCGGGCCTGATATAATACCGGAGCCGTCAGCCAGATGGCCATGGAACCCTTGCCTCTTGGTACCCAAGGGCAGCTGCTGAAGAGAAGCAAATGCAGAGTCCACAAAACAGCTGCGGGCCCCAGAGTCTATGATTGCAAGTACTGAAACCGTCTTTTCGGGGAGCTGAAGCTTGATGGGAAGAGAGACATGTGACTGATCCTTCCCAGGGTTAGCAAACCCCACGAACCTCTGTACAGCTTTTCTGTCAGTAGGAGCAGGCCATTCCAAGACAGAAGCGACTTTCTGAGGGTCCATGGAGATTCCCTCGGCGGAGATGACAAGCCCTAGAAAATGCACAACTTGCTTTTCAAAGTCGCATTTTTCAGCCTTTGCGTAAAGTCGGTGTTCCCGCAATCGAGCTAATACCTTTTTTACATGAGTCCGATGGGATTCTAAAGTTTCAGAGAATACAAGGATTTCATCCAGATACACGATGACGAATAAATCAAGAAAGTCCCGAAAAACATCGTTTACCAGATGCTGGAATGTGGCTGGAGCATTGCAGAGCCCGAATGGCATGACTAAATACTCAAAGTGGCCAAAGCGTGTCCGGAAGGCCGTCTTCCATTCGTCTCCCTCCCTGATTCTGACAAGATTATAGGCACCCCTCAAGTCCAGTTTGGAGAACACTCGTGCCCCTCGCAGCCTCTGGAATAGTTCGGGAATCAGAGGAAGAGGGTACCGATTCTTGACAGTGACCCTGTTAAGGTCACGATAGTCCACACAGGGCCTCAAGGTGTGGTCTTTTTTCTCAACGAAGAAAATACCGGCTCCTGCTGGTGAAGTGGAAGGCCGAATGAACTGCTTTTCAAGGCTCTCGTCGATATAGGTACGCAGGGCTTCCAATTCAGGCTCAGAGAGAGGGTAAATCCGACCAAACGGGATCTCGGCTCCCGGTAGAAGTTCAATGGGGCAATCGTAAGTTCTATGAGGTGGAAGAGTGTCTGCACCCTTTTTATTAAAGACGTCCAGAAATTCGTGATAAGCAACCGGGATCAGTTTAGAGGGTGGATACCCAGGAGGGGCGTGGAGTTGACAGTTCCTCCCAAGAGGCAGTGCGTCTGGCAGTAGTTGGACGAAAAAAAAATATATCTCCGGTAAGCCAGTCAACGTGAGGGTTGTGTGCCTTCAACCATGGAATGCCGAGGATAACGGGAAACATGGGAGAAGCTATGACATCCAAACGGAGGAGTTCGCTATGGCCTGAAGAAGTCTGGCAGAGAATAGGCAAGGTCTCTTGAGTAACCGGGCCTGATTTAATACCGGAGCCGTCAGCCAGATGGACATGGAACCCTTGCCTCTTGGTACCCAAGGGCAGCTGCTGAAGAGAAGCAAATGCAGAGTCCACAAAACAGCTGCAGGCCCCAGAGTCTATGATTGCAAGTACTGAAACCGTCTTTTCGGGGAGCTGAAGCTTGATGGGAAGAGAGACATATGACTGATCCTTCCCAGGGTTAGCAAACCCCACGAACCTCTGTACAGCTTTTCTGTCAGTAGGAGCAGGCCATTCCAAGACAGAAGCGACTTTCTGAGGGTCCATGGAGATTCCCTCGGCGAAGATGACAAGCCCTAGGAAATGCACAACTTGCTTTTCAAAGTCGCATTTTTCAGCCTTTGCGTAAAGTCGGTGTTCCCGCAATCGAGCTAATACCTTTTTTACATGAGTCCGATGGGATTCTAAAGTTTCAGAGAATACAAGGATGTCATCCAGATACACGATGACGAATAAATCAAGAAAGTCCCGAAAAACATCGTTTACCAGATGCTGGAATGTGGCTGGAGCATTGCAGAGCCCAAATGGCATGACTAAATACTCAAAGTGGCCAAAGCGTGTCCGGAAGGCCGTCTTCCATTCGTCTCCCTCCCTGATTCTGACAAGATTATAGGCACCCCTCAAGTCCAGTTTGGAGAACACTCGTGCCCCTCGCAGCCTCTGGAATAGTTCGGGAATCAGAGGAAGAGGGTACCGATTCTTGACAGTGACCCTGTTAAGGTCACGATAGTCCACACAGGGCCTCAAGGTGTGGTCTTTTTTCTCAACGAAGAAAATACCGGCTCCTGCTGGTGAAGTGGAAGGCCGAATGAACTGCTTTTCAAGGCTCTCGTCGATATAGGTACGCAGGGCTTCCAATTCAAGCTCAGAGAGAGGGTAAATCCGATCAAACGGGATCTCGGCTCCCGGTAGAAGTTCAATGGGGCAATCGTAAGTTCTATGAGGTGGAAGAGTGTCTGCACCCCTTTTATTAAAGACGACCAGAAATTCGTGATAAGCAACCGGGATCAGTTTAGAGGCTTCATGGTCAGGGTGGATACCCAGGAGGGGCGTGGAGTTGACAGTTCCTCCCAAGAGGCAGTGCGTCTGGCAGTAGTTGGACGAAAAAAAATATATCTCCGGTAAGCCAGTCAACGTGAGGGTTGTGTGCCTTCAACCATGGAATGCCGAGGATAACGGGAAACATGGGAGAAGCTATGACATCCAAACGGAGGAGTTCGCTATGGCCTGAAGAAGTCTGGCAGAGAATAGGCAAGGTCTCTTGAGTAACCGGGCCTGATTTAATACCGGAGCCGTCAGCCAGATGGACATGGAACCCTTGCCTCTTGGTACCCAAGGGCAGCTGCTGAAGAGAAGCAAATGCAGAGTCCACAAAACAGCTGCAGGCCCCAGAGTCTATGATTGCAAGTACTGAAACCGTCTTTTCGGGGAGCTGAAGCTTGATGGGAAGAGAGACATGTGACTGATCCTTCTCAGAGTTAGCAAACCCCACGAACCTCTGTACAGCTTTTCTGTCAGTAGGAGCAGGCCATTCCAAGACAGAAGCGACTTTCTGAGGGTCCATGGAGATTCCCTCGGCGGAGATGACAAGCCCTAGGAAATGCACAACTTGCTTTTCAAAGTCGCATTTTTCAGCCTTTGCGTAAAGTCGGTGTTCCCGCAATCGAGCTAATACCTTTTTTACATGAGTCCGATGGGATTCTAAAGTTTCAGAGAATACAAGGATGTCATCCAGATACACGATGACGAATAAATCAAGAAAGTCCCGAAAAACATCGTTTACCAGATGCTGGAATGTGGCTGGAGCATTGCAGAGCCCAAATGGCATGACTAAATACTCAAAGTGGCCAAAGCGTGTCCGGAAGGCCGTCTTCCATTCGTCTCCCTCCCTGATTCTGACAAGATTATAGGCACCCCTCAAGTCCAGTTTGGAGAACACTCGTGCCCCTCGCAGCCTCTGGAATAGTTCGGGAATCAGAGGAAGAGGGTACCGATTCTTGACAGTGACCCTGTTAAGGTCACGATAGTCCACACAGGGCCTCAAGGTGTGGTCTTTTTTCTCAACGAAGAAAATACCGGCTCCTGCTGGTGAAGTGGAAGGCCGAATGAACTGCTTTTCAAGGCTCTCGTCGATATAGGTACGCAGGGCTTCCAATTCAGGCTCAGAGAGAGGGTAAATCCGATCAAACGGGATCTCGGCTCCCGGTAGAAGTTCAATGGGGCAATCGTAAGTTCTATGAGGTGGAAGAGTGTCTGCACCCTTTTTATTAAAGACGACCAGAAATTTGTGATAAGCAACCGGGATCAGTTTAGAGGCTTCATGGTCAGGGTGGATACCCAGGAGGGGCGTGGAGTTGACAGTTCCTCCCAAGAGGCAGTGCGTCTGGCAGTAGTTGGACGAAAAAAAATATATCTCCGGTAAGCCAGTCAACGTGAGGGTTGTGTGCCTTCAACCATGGAATGCCGAGGATAACGGGAAACATGGGAGAAGCTATGACATCCAAACGGAGGAGTTCGCTATGGCCTGAAGAAGTCTGGCAGAGAATAGGCAAGGTCTCTTGAGTAACCGGGCCTGATTTAATACCGGAGCCGTCAGCCAGATGGACATGGAACCCTTGCCTCTTGGTACCCAAGGGCAGCTGCTGAAGAGAAGCAAATGCAGAGTCCACAAAACAGCTGCAGGCCCCAGAGTCTATGATTGCAAGTACTGAAACCGTCTTTTCGGGGAGCTGAAGCTTGATGGGAAGAGAGACATGTGACTGATCCTTCTCAGAGTTAGCAAACCCCACGAACCTCTGTACAGCTTTTCTGTCAGTAGGAGCAGGCCATTCCAAGACAGAAGCGACTTTCTGAGGGTCCATGGAGATTCCCTCGGCGGAGATGACAAGCCCTAGGAAATGCACAACTTGCTTTTCAAAGTCGCATTTTTCAGCCTTTGCGTAAAGTCGGTGTTCCCGCAATCGAGCTAATACCTTTTTTACATGAGTCCGATGGGATTCTAAAGTTTCAGAGAATACAAGGATGTCATCCAGATACACGATGACGAATAAATCAAGAAAGTCCCGAAAAACATCGTTTACCAGATGCTGGAATGTGGCTGGAGCATTGCAGAGCCCGAATGGCATGACTAAATACTCAAAGTGGCCAAAGCGTGTCCGGAAGGCCGTCTTCCATTCGTCTCCCTCTCTGATTCTGACAAGATTATAGGCACCCCTCAAGTCCAGTTTGGAGAACACTCGTGCCCCTCGCAGCCTCTGGAATAGTTCGGGAATCAGAGGAAGAGGGTTCCGATTCTTGACAGTGACCCTGTTAAGGTCACGATAGCCCACACAGGGCCTCAAGGTGTGGTCTTTTTTCTCAACGAAGAAAATACCGGCTCCTGCTGGTGAAGTGGAAGGCCGAATGAACTGCTTTTCAAGGCTCTCGTCGATATAGGTACGCAGGGCTTCCAATTCAGGCTCAGAGAGAGGGTAAATTCGACCAAACGGGATCTCGGCTCCCGGTAGAAGTTCAATGGGGCAATCGTAAGTTCTATGAGGTGGAAGAGTGTCTGCACCCTTTTTATTAAAGACGTCCAGAAATTAGTGATAAGCAACCGGGATCAGTTTAGAGGCTTCATGGTCAGGGTGGATACCCAGGAGGGGCGTGGAGTTGACAGTTCCTCCCAAGAGGCAGTGCGTCTGGCAGTAGTTGGACGAAAAAAATATATATCTCCGTTAAGCCAGTCAACGTGAGGGTTGTGTGCCTTCAACCATGGAATGCCGAGGATAACGGGAAACATGGGAGAAGCTATGACATCCAAACGGAGGAGTTCGCTATGGCCTGAAGAAGTCTGGCAGAGAATAGGCAAGGTCTCTTGAGTAACCGGGCCTGATTTAATACCGGAGCCGTCAGCCAGATGGACATGGAACCCTTGCCTCTTGGTACCCAAGGGCAGCTGCTGAAGAGAAGCAAATGCAGAGTCCACAAAACAGCTGCAGGCCCCAGAGTCTATGATTGCAAGTACTGAAACCGTATTTTCGGGGAGCTGAAGCTTGATGGGAAGAGAGACATGTGACTGATCCTTCCCAGGGTTAGCAAACCCCACGAACCTCTGTACAGCTTTTCTGTCAGTAGGAGCAGGCCATTCCAAGACAGAAGCGACTTTCTGAGGGTCCATGGAGATTCCCTCGGCGGAGATGACAAGCCCTAGGAAATGCACAACTTGCTTTTCAAAGTCGCATTTCTCAGCCTTTGCTTAAAGTCGGTGTTCCCGCAATCGAGCTAATACCTTTTTTACATGAGTCCGATGGGATTCTAAAGTTTCAGAGAATACAAGGATGTCATCCAGATACACGATGACGAATAAATCAAGAAAGTCCCGAAAAACATCGTTTACCAGATGCTGGAATGTGGCTGGAGCATTGCAGAGCCCGAATGGCATGACTAAATACTCAAAGTGGCCAAAGCGTGTCCGGAAGGCCGTCTTCCATTCGTCTCCCTCCCTGATTCTGACAAGATTATAGGCACCCCTCAAGTCCAGTTTGGAGAACACTCGTGCCCCTCGCAGCCTCTGGAATAGTTCGGGAATCAGAGGAAGAGGGTACCGATTCTTGACAGTGACCCTGTTAAGGTCACGATAGTCCACACAGGGCCTCAAGGTGTGGTCTTTTTTCTCAACGAAGAAAATACCGGCTCCTGCTGGTGAAGTGGAAGGCCGAATGAACTGCTTTTCAAGGCTCTCGTCGATATAGGTACGCAGGGCTTCCAATTCAGGCTCAGAGAGAGGGTAAATCCGACCAAACGGGATCTCGGCTCCCGGTAGAAGTTCAATGGGGCAATCGTAAGTTCTATGAGGTGGAAGAGTGTCTGCACCCTTTTTATTAAAGACGTCCAGAAATTCGTGGTAAGCAACCGGGATCAGTTTAGAGGCTTCATGGTCAGGGTGGATACCCAGGAGGGGCGTGGAGTTGACAGTTCCTCCCAAGAGGCAGTGCGTCTGGCAGTAGTTGGACGAAAAAAAAATATATCTCCGGAAAGCCAGTCAACGTGAGGGTTGTGTGCCTTCAACCATGGAATGCCGAGGATAACGGGAAACATGGGAGTAGCTATGACATCCAAACGGAGGAGTTCGCTATGGCCTGAAGATGTCTGGCAGAGAATAGGCAAGGTCTCTTGAGTAACCGGGCCTGATTTAATACCGGAGCCGTCAGCCAGATGGACATGGAACCCTTGCCTCTTGGTACCCAAGGGCAGCTGCTGAAGAGAAGCAAATGCAGAGTCCACAAAACAGCTGCAGGCCCCAGAGTCTATGATTGCAAGTACTGAAACCGTCTTTTCGGGGAGCTAAAGCTTGATGGGAAGAGAGACATGTGACTGATCCTTCCCAGGGTTAGCAAACCCCACGAACCTCTGTACAGCTTTTCTGTCAGTAGGAGCAGGCCATTCCAAGACAGAAGCGACTTTCTGAGGGTCTATGGAGATTCCCTCGGCGAAGATGACAAGCCCTAGGAAATGCACAACTTGCTTTTCAAAGTCGCATTTTTCAGCCTTTGCGTAAAGTCGGTGTTCCCGCAATCGAGCTAATACCTTTTTTACATGAGTCCGATGGGATTCTAAAGTTTCAGAGAATACAAGGATGTCATCCAGATACACGATGACGAATAAATCAAGAAAGTCCCGAAAAACATCGTTTACCAGATGCTGGAATGTGGCTGGAGCATTGCAGAGCCCGAATGGCATGACTAAATACTCAAAGTGGCCAAAGCGTGTCCGGAAGGCTGTCTTCCATTCGTCTCCCTCCCTGATTCTGACAAGATTATAGGCACCCCTCAAGTCCAGTTTGGAGAACACTCGTGCCCCTCGCAGCCTCTGGAATAGTTCGGGAATCAGAGGAAGAGGGTACCGATTCTCGACAGTGACCTGGTAGGATTCTGGAATGACGAGGTCGGCCTCCCTTGTATCTCCAACCCAAGCCCCACTGAGGATGGGACAGACCTAGGGTGAGGAGTTACACGAGTGCCTGTAGTTGCGTTCAGAACTTGTCAGCTGAGTTGCAGACGTGGAGATGCAGGCAGAGCATCTGGTAAGGAACTGGACTCAGGAAAGCTGGTAGGATGGACAGCTAGCACAGGCACTGGAGACAGCGTTAAGCCAAGCAGGAGGCTGGTGCAGGATCACAAGGGTGGCCGGGTTCGGTAGCAGACGGGCAGCGAGGTACTGGAAAAGGTTCAAGATTCAAATTGCCTCTTCTCTTCTTGTCGAAGAACTTTTTATTATCTGCCTGGGTCTTGGAGATTGTATCCTGCAGTAATTGGTAGTTGGAGTTAAGGAAGTTCAACCTGTCTTGTACGGCAGGTACAGAAGAATCATTTGGCAGCTCAGGCAAGAAAGAAGGATGGTATCCATAATTGGCGAAAAAAGGTGACTGTTTGGTTGCCGAATGGGTGGAATTATTGTATGAAAATTCCGCGAGTGGGAGAAGTGATAGCCAGTCATCCTGTGCAAAAGAAGAAAAGCATCGTAGGTACTGTTCAAGGGTTTGATTGACCCTTTCAGTCTGTCCATTAGTTTGTGGGTGATAAGCTGTGGAGAGGCGGAGTTCAATGTTCAAAGTTTCACATAAGGCCCTCCAAAATCTAGAAGTGAACTGCACCCCTCGATCAGAAACTATGCTGTCAGGGATGCCATGCAACCTTACAATCTCCTTGATAAAAGTTGAGGCAGTCTCCGGGGCAGAAGGAGTTCCTTGCAGAGGTACAAAGTGGGCCATTTTGGTCAAACGATCAACCACAACGAAAATGGTAGTGAAGTCTTCAGATGGGGGAAGTTCTACTATAAAATCCATGGAGATCATGCTCCATGGTTTCTCAGGTACAGGAAGGGGCTCAAGTAGACCCCAAGTTCTGGCTCTGTCTGTCTTATTCCGAAGGCATGAAATACAAGATCTTACATATTTCTTGCAGTCGTTCATCAAGTTTGGCCACCAGAATGTACGGGAGATCAAATTAGCCGTCTTGTGAATCCCAAAGTGACCCGCTAGGGGATGATCATGACATCGCCCTAGGACGGCAACTCTGAACTGTTCTGGGACCTGCAGTAATTGGTAGTTGGAGTTAAGGAAGTTCAACCTGTCTTGTACGGCAGGTACAGAAGAATCAATAGGCAGCTCAGGCAAGAAAGAAGGATGGTATCCATAATTGGCGAAAAAAGATGACTGTTTGGTTACCGAATGGGTGGAATTATTGTATGAAAATTCCGCGAGTGGGAGAAGTGATAGCCAGTCATCCTGTGTAAAAGAAGAAAAGCATCGTAGGTACTGTTCAAGGGTTTGATTGACCCTTTCAATCTGTCCATTAGTTTGTGGGTGATAAGCTGTGGAGAGGCGGAGTTCAATGTTCAAAGTTTCACATAAGGCCCTCCAAAATCTAGAAGTGAACTGCACCCCTCGATCAGAAACTATGCTGTCAGGGATGCCATGCAACCTTACAATCTCCTTGATAAAAGTTGAGGCAGTCTCCGGGGCAGAAGGTGTTCCTTGCAGAGGTACAAAGTGGGCCATTTTGGTCAAACGATTAACCACAACGAAAATGGTAGTAAAGTCTTCAGATGGGGGAAGTTCTACTATAAAATCCATGGAGATCATGCTCCATGGTTTCTCAGGTACAGGAAGGGGCTCAAGTAGACCCCAAGTTCTGGCTCTGTCTGTCTTATTCCGAAGGCATGAAATACAAGATCTTACATCTTTCTTGCAGTCGTTCATCAAGTTTGGCCACCAGAATGTACGGGAGATCAAATTAGCCGTCTTGTGAATCCCAAAGTGACCCGCTCTTGTAACTTCTGCACAATATTTGAGAGCGCAGAAATAGTTTGGTAAATGTCCTTCGGTGGAGAGGCCTCCCTTCCAGACTCCATCTCTGGCTGACTGGTACTGTCACGTACCTGGTAGGAGTCTGGAATGACGAGGTCGGCCTCCCTTGTATCTCCAACCCAAGCCCCACTGAGGATGGGACAGACCTAGGCTGAGGAGTTACACGAGAGCCTGTAGTTGCGTGCAGAACTTGTCAGCTGAGTTGCAGACGTGGAGATGCAGGCAGAGCATCTGGTAAGGAACTGGACTCAGGAAAGCTGGTAGGATGGACAGCTAGCACAGGCACTGGAGACAGCGTTAAGCCAAGCAGGAGGCTGGTGCAGGATCAAAAGGGTGGCCGGGTTCGGTAGCAGACGGGCAGCGAGGTACTGGAAAAGGCCCCAAAAATCTTGGGCCAAGCTTCCTCGAGGGGCAACTTAGTTTCAAGTTCGCTGTGGAAAGCCAGACCTTATCTCCAGGTTCAAGATTCAAATTGCCTCTTCTCTTCTTGTCGAAGAACTTTTTATTATCTGCCTGGGTCTTGGAGATTGTATCCTGCAGTAATTGGTAGTTGGAGTTAAGGAAGTTCAACCTGTCTTGTACGGCAGGTACAGAAGAATCAATAGGCAGCTCAGGCAAGAAAGAAGGATGGTATCCATAATTGGCGAAAAAAGGTGACTGGTTGCCGAATGGGTGGAATTATTGTATGAAAATTCCGCGAGTGGGAGAAGTGATAGCCAGTCATCCTGTGCAAAAGAAGAAAAGCATCGTAGGTACTGTTCAAGGGTTTGATTGACCCTTTCAGTCTGTCCATTAGTTTGTGGGTGATAAGCTGTGGAGAGGCGGAGTTCAATGTTCAAAGTTTCACATAAGGCCCTCCAAAATCTAGAAGTGAACTGCACCCCTCGATCAGAAACTATGCTGTCAGGGATGCCATGCAACCTTACAATCTCCTTGATAAAAGTTGAGGCAGTCTCCGGGGCTGAAGGAGTTCCTTGCAGAGGTACAAAGTGGGCCATTTTGGTCAAACGATCAACCACAACGAAAATGGTAGTGAAGTCTTCAGATGGGGGAAGTTCTACTATAAAATCCATGGAGATCATCCTCCATGGTTTCTCAGGTACAGGAAGGGGCTCAAGTAGACCCCAAGTTCTGGCTCTGTCTGTCTTATTCCGAAGGCATGAAATACAAGATCTTACATATTTCTTGCAGTCGTTCATCAAGTTTGGCCACCAGAATGTACGGGAGATCAAATTAGCCGTCTTGTGAATCCCAAAGTGACCCGCTAGGGGATGATCATGACTTCGCCCTAGGACGGCAACTCTGAACTGTTCTGGGACCTGCAGTAATTGGTAGTTGGAGTTAAGGAAGTTCAACCTGTCTTGTACGGCAGGTACAGAAGAATCAATAGGCAGCTCAGGCAAGAAAGAAGGATGGTATCCATAATTGGCGAAAAAAGGTGACTGTTTGGTTGCCGAATGGGTGGAATTATTGTATGAAAATTCCGCGAGTGGGAGAAGTGATAGCCAGTCATCCTGTGCAAAAGAAGAAACGCATCGTAGGTACTGTTCAATGGTTTGATTGACCCTTTCAGTCTGTCCATTAGTTTGTGGGTGATAAGCTGTGGAGAGGCGGAGTTCAATGTTCAAAGTTTCACATAAAGCCCTCCAAAATCTAGAAGTGAACTGCACCCTCGATCAGAAACTATGCTGTCAGGGATGCCATGCAACCTTACAATCTCCTTGATAAAAGTTGAGGCAGTCTCCGGGGCAGAAGGAGTTCCTTGCAGAGGTACAAAGTGGGCCATTTTGGTCAAACGATCAACCACAACGAAAATGGTAGTGAAGTCTTCAGATGGGGGAAGTTCTACTATAAAATCCATGGAGATCATGCTCCATGGTTTCTCAGGTACAGGAAGGGGCTCAAGTAGACCCCAAGTTCTGGCTCTGTCTGTCTTATTCCGAAAGGCATGAAATACAAGATCTTACATATTTCTTGCAGTCGTTCATCAAATTCGGCCACCAGAATTTACGGGAGATCAAATTAGCCGTCTTGTGAATCCCAAAGTGACCCGCTCTTGTAACTTCTGCACAATATTTGAGAGCGCAGAAATAGTTTGGTAAATGTCCTTCGGTGGAGAGGCCTCCCTTCCAGACTCCATCTCTGGCTGACTGGTACTGTCACGTACCTGGTAGGAGTCTGGAATGACGAGGTCGGCCTCCCTTGTATCTCCAACCCAAGCCCCACTGAGGATGGGACAGACCTAGGGTGAGGAGTTACACGAGTGCCTGTAGTTGCGTGCAGAACTTGTCAGCTGAGTTGCAGACGTGGAGATGCAGGCAGAGCGTCTGGTAAGGAACTGGACTCAGGAAAGCTGGTAGGATGGACAGCTAGCACAGGCACTGGAGACAGCGTTAAGCCAAGCAGGAGGCTGGTGCAGGATCACAAGGGTGGCCGGGTTCGGTAGCAGACGGGCAGCGAGGTACTGGAAAAGGCCCCAAAAATCTTGGGCCAAGCTTCCTCGAGGGGCAACTTAGTTTCAAGTTCGCTGTGGAAAGCCAGACCTTATCTCCAGGTTCAAGATTCAAATTGCCTCTTCTCTTCTTGTCGAAGAACTTTTTATTATCTGCCTGGGTCTTGGAGATTGTATCCTGCAGTAATTGGTAGTTGGAGTTAAGGAAGTTCAACCTGTCTTGTACGGCAGGTACAGAAGAATCAATAGGCAGCTCAGGCAAGAAAGAAGGATGGTATCCATAATTGGCGAAAAAAGGTGACTGTTTGGTTGCCGAATGGGTGGAATTATTGTATGAAAATTCCGCGAGTGGGAGAAGTGATAGCCAGTCATCCTGTGCAAAAGAAGAAAAGCATCGTAGGTACTGTTCAAGGGTTTGATTGACCCTTTCAGTCTGTCCATTAGTTTGTGGGTGATAAGCTGTGGAGAGGCGGAGTTCAATGTTCAAAGTTTCACATAAGGCCCTCCAAAATCTAGAAGTGAACTGCACCCCTCGATCAGAAACTATGCTGTCAGGGATGCCATGCAACCTTACAATCTCCTTGATAAAAGTTGAGGCAGTCTCCGGGGCAGAAGGAGTTCCTTGCGGAGGTACAAAGTGGGCCATTTTGGTCAAACGATCAACCACAACGAAAATGGTAGTGAAGTCTTCAGATGGGGGAAGTTCTACTATAAAATCCATGGAGATCATCCTCCATGGTTTCTCAGGTACAGGAAGGGGCTCAAGTAGACCCCAAGTTCTGGCTCTGTCTGTCTTATTCCGAAGGCATGAAATACAAGATCTTACATATTTCTTGCAGTCGTTCATCAAGTTTGGCCACCAGAATGTACGGGAGATCAAATTAGCCGTCTTGTGAATCCCAAAGTGACCCGCTAGGGGATGATCATGACTTCGCCCTAGGACGGCAACTCTGAACTGTTCTGGGACCTGCAGTAATTGGTAGTTGGAGTTAAGGAAGTTCAACCTGTCTTGTACGGCAGGTACAGAAGAATCAATAGGCAGCTCAGGCAAGAAAGAAGGATGGTATCCATAATTGGCGAAAAAAGGTGACTGTTTGGTTACCGAATGGGTGGAATTATTGTATGAAAATTCCGCGAGTGGGAGAAGTGATAGCCAGTCATCCTGTGTAAAAGAAGAAAAGCATCGTAGGTACTGTTCAAGGGTTTGATTGACCCTTTCAATCTGTCTATTAGTTTGTGGGTGATAAGCTGTGGAGAGGCGGAGTTCAATGTTCAAAGTTTCACATAAGGCCCTCCAAAATCTAGAAGTGAACTGCACCCCTCGATCAGAAACTATGCTGTCAGGGATGCCATGCAACCTTACAATCTCCTTGATAAAAGTTGAGGCAGTCTCCGGGGCAGAAGGTGTTCCTTGCAGAGGTACAAAGTGGGCCATTTTGGTCAAACGATCAACCACAACGAAAATGGTAGTAAAGTCTTCAGATGGGGGAAGTTCTACTATAAAATCCATGGAGATCATGCTCCATGGTTTCTCAGGTACAGGAAGGGGCTCAAGTAGACCCCAAGTTCTGGCTCTGTCTGTCTTATTCCGAAGGCATGAAATACAAGATCTTACATCTTTCTTGCAGTCGTTCATCAAGTTTGGCCACCAGAATGTACGGGAGATCAAATTAGCCGTCTTGTGAATCCCAAAGTGACCCGCTCTTGTAACTTCTGCACAATATTTGAGAGCGCAGAAATAGTTTGGTAAATGTCCTTCGGTGGAGAGGCCTCCCTTCCAGACTCCATCTCTGGCTGACTGGTACTGTCACGTACCTGGTAGGAGTCTGGAATGACGAGGTCGGCCTCCCTTGTATCTCCAACCCAAGCCCCACTGAGGATGGGACAGACCTAGGCTGAGGAGTTACACGAGTGCCTGTAGTTGCGTGCAGAACTTGTCAGCTGAGTTGCAGACGTGGAGATGCAGGCAGAGCATCTGGTAAGGAACTGGACTCAGGAAAGCTGGTAGGATGGACAGCTAGCACAGGCACTGGAGACAGCGTTAAGCCAAGCAGGAGGCTGGTGCAGGATCACAAGGGTGGCCGGGTTCGGTAGCAGACGGGCAGCGAGGTACTGGAAAAGGCCCCAAAAATCTTGTGCCAAGCTTCCTCGAGGGGCAACTTAGTTTCAAGTTCGCTGTGGAAAGCCAGACCTTATCTCCAGGTTCAAGATTCAAATTGCCTCTTCTCTTCTTGTCGAAGAACTTTTTATTATCTGCCTGGGTCTTGGAGATTGTATCCTGCAGTAATTGGTAGTTGGAGTTAAGGAAGTTCAACCTGTCTTGTACGGCAGGTACAGAAGAATCAATAGGCAGCTCAGGCAAGAAAAAAGGATGGTATCCATAATTGGCGAAAAAAGGTGACTGTTTGGTTGCCGAATGGGTGGAATTATTGTATGAAAATTCCGCGAGTGGGAGAAGTGATAGCCAGTCATCCTGTGCAAAAGAAGAAACGCATCGTAGGTACTGTTCAATGGTTTGATTGACCCTTTCAGTCTGTCCATTAGTTTGTGGGTGATAAGCTGTGGAGAGGCGGAGTTCAATGTTCAAAGTTTCACATAAAGCCCTCCAAAATCTAGAAGTGAACTGCACCCTCGATCAGAAACTATGCTGTCAGGGATGCCATGCAACCTTACAATCTCCTTGATAAAAGTTGAGGCAGTCTCCGGGGCAGAAGGAGTTCCTTGCAGAGGTACAAAGTGGGCCATTTTGGTCAAACGATCAACCACAACGAAAATGGTAGTGAAGTCTTCAGATGGGGGAAGTTCTACTATAAAATCCATGGAGATCATGCTCCATGGTTTCTCAGGTACAGGAAGGGGCTCAAGTAGACCCCAAGTTCTGGCTCTGTCTGTCTTATTCCGAAAGGCATGAAATACAAGATCTTACATATTTCTTGCAGTCGTTCATCAAATTTGGCCACCAGAATTTACGGGAGATCAAATTAGCCGTCTTGTGAATCCCAAAGTGACCCGCTCTTGTAACTTCTGCACAATATTTGAGAGCGCAGAAATAGTTTGGTAAATGTCCTTCGGTGGAGAGGCCTCCCTTCCAGACTCCATCTCTGGCTGACTGGTACTGTCACGTACCTGGTAGGAGTCTGGAATGACGAGGTCGGCCTCCCTTGTATCTCCAACCCAAGCCCCACTGAGGATGGGACAGACCTAGGGTGAGGAGTTACACGAGTGCCTGTAGTTGCGTGCAGAATTTGTCAGCTGAGTTGCAGACGTGGAGATGCAGGCAGAGCGTCTGGTAAGGAACTGGACTCAGGAAAGCTGGTAGGTTGGACAGCTAGCACAGGCACTGGAGACAGCGTTAAGCCAAGCAGGAGGCTGGTGCAGGATCACAAGGGTGGCCGGGTTCGGTAGCAGACGGGCAGCGAGGTACTGGAAAAGGCCCCAAAAATCTTGGGCCAAGCTTCCTCGAGGGGCAACTTAGTTTCAAGTTCGCTGTGGAAAGCCAGACCTTATCTCCAGGTTCAAGATTCAAATTGCCTCTTCTCTTCTTGTCGAAGAACTTTTTATTATCTGCCTGGGTCTTGGAGATTGTATCCTGCAGTAATTGGTAGTTGGAGTTAAGGAAGTTCAACCTGTCTTGTACGGCAGGTACAGAAGAATCAATAGGCAGCTCAGGCAAGAAAGAAGGATGGTATCCATAATTGGCGAAAAAAGGTGACTGTTTGGTTGCCGAATGGGTGGAATTATTGTATGAAAATTCCGCGAGTGGGAGAAGTGATAGCCAGTCATCCTGTGCAAAAGAAGAAAAGCATCGTAGGTACTGTTCAAGGGTTTGATTGACCCTTTCAGTCTGTCCATTAGTTTGTGGGTGATAAGCTGTGGAGAGGCGGAGTTCAATGTTCAAAGTTTCACATAAGGCCCTCCAAAATCTAGAAGTGAACTGCACCCCTCGATCAGAAACTATGCTGTCAGGGATGCCATGCAACCTTACAATCTCCTTGATAAAAGTTGAGGCAGTCTCCGGGGCAGAAGGAGTTCCTTGCAGAGGTACAAAGTGGGCCATTTTGGTCAAACGATCAACCACAACGAAAATGGTAGTGAAGTCTTCAGATGGGGGAAGTTCTACTATAAAATCCATGGAGATCATCCTCCATGGTTTCTCAGGTACAGGAAGGGGCTCAAGTAGACCCCAAGTTCTGGCTCTGTCTGTCTTATTCCGAAGGCATGAAATACAAGATCTTACATATTTCTTGCAGTCGTTCATCAAGTTTGGCCACCAGAATGTACGGGAGATCAAATTAGCCGTCTTGTGAATCCCAAAGTGACCCGCTAGGGGATGATCATGACTTCGCCCTAGGACGGCAACTCTGAACTGTTCTGGGACCTGCAGTAATTGGTAGTTGGAGTTAAGGAAGTTCAACCTGTCTTGTACGGCAGGTACAGAAGAATCAATAGGCAGCTCAGGCAAGAAAGAAGGATGGTATCCATAATTGGCGAAAAAAGGTGACTGTTTGGTTACCGAATGGGTGGAATTATTGTATGAAAATTCCGCGAGTGGGAGAAGTGATAGCCAGTCATCCTGTGTAAAAGAAGAAAAGCATCGTAGGTACTGTTCAAGGGTTTGATTGACCCTTTCAATCTGTCCATTAGTTTGTGGGTGATAAGCTGTGGAGAGGCGGAGTTCAATGTTCAAAGTTTCACATAAGGCCCTCCAAAATCTAGAAGTGAACTGCACCCCTCGATCAGAAACTATGCTGTCAGGGATGCCATGCAACCTTACAATCTTCTTGATAAAAGTTGAGGCAGTCTCCGGGGCAGAAGGTGTTCCTTGCAGAGGTACAAAGTGGGCCATTTTGGTCAAACGATCAACCACAACGAAAATGGTAGTAAAGTCTTCAGATGGGGGAAGTTCTACTATAAAATCCATGGAGATCATGCTCCATGGTTTCTCAGGTACAGGAAGGGGCTCAAGTAGACCCCAAGTTCTGGCTCTGTCTGTCTTATTCCGAAGGCATGAAATACAAGATCTTACATCTTTCTTGCAGTCGTTCATCAAGTTTGGCCACCAGAATGTACGGGAGATCAAATTAGCCGTCTTGTGAATCCCAAAGTGACCCGCTCTTGTAACTTCTGCACAATATTTGAGAGCGCAGAAATAGTTTGGTAAATGTCCTTCGGTGGAGAGGCCTCCCTTCCAGACTCCATCTCTGGCTGACTGGTACTGTCACGTACCTGGTAGGAGTCTGGAATGACGAGGTCGGCCTCCCTTGTATCTCCAACCCAAGCCCCACTGAGGATGGGACAGACCTAGGCTGAGGAGTTACACGAGAGCCTGTAGTTGCGTGCAGAACTTGTCAGCTGAGTTGCAGACGTGGAGATGCAGGCAGAGCATCTGGTAAGGAACTGGACTCAGGAAAGCTGGTAGGATGGACAGCTAGCACAGGCACTGGAGACAGCGTTAAGCCAAGCAGGAGGCTGGTGCAGGATCACAAGGGTGGCCGGGTTCGGTAGCAGACGGGCAGCGAGGTACTGGAAAAGGCCCCAAAAATCTTGTGCCAAGCTTCCTCGAGGGGCAACTTAGTTTCAAGTTCGCTGTGGAAAGCCAGACCTTATCTCCAGGTTCAAGATTCAAATTGCCTCTTCTCTTCTTGTCGAAGAACTTTTTATTATCTGCCTGGGTCTTGGAGATTGTATCCTGCAGTAATTGGTAGTTGGAGTTAAGGAAGTTCAACCTGTCTTGTACGGCAGGTACAGAAGAATCAATAGGCAGCTCAGGCAAGAAAAAAGGATGGTATCCATAATTGGCGAAAAAAGGTGACTGTTTGGTTGCCGAATGGGTGGAATTATTGTATAAAAATTCCGCGAGTGGGAGAAGTGATAGCCAGTCATCCTGTGCAAAAGAAGAAAAGCATCGTAGGTACTGTTCAAGGGTTTGATTGACCCTTTCAGTCTGTCCATTAGTTTGTGGGTGATAAGCTGTGGAGAGGCGGAGTTCAATGTTCAAAGTTTCACATAAGGCCCTCCAAAATCTAGAAGTGAACTGCACCCCTCGATCAGAAACTATGCTGTCAGGGATGCCATGCAACCTTACAATCTCCTTGATAAAACTTGGGGCAGTCTCGGGGCAGAAGGAGTTCCTTGCAGAGGTACAAAGTGGGCCATTTTGGTCAAACGATCAACCACAACGAAAATGGTAGTGAAGTCTTCAGATGGGGGAAGTTCTACTATAAAATCCATGGAGATCATGCTCCATGGTTTCTCAGGTACAGGAAGCGGCTCAAGTAGACCCCAAGTTCTGGCTCTGTCTGTCTTATTCCGAAGGCATGAAATACAAGATCTTACATATTTCTTGCAGTCGTTCATCAAGTTTGGCCACCAGAATGTACGGGAGATCAAATTAGCCGTCTTGTGAATCCCAAAGTGACCCGCTAGGGGATGATCATGACATCGCCCTAGGACGGCAACTCTGAACTGTTCTGGGACCTGCAGTAATTGGTAGTTGGAGTTAAGGAAGTTCAACCTGTCTTGTACGGCAGGTACAGAAGAATCAATAGGCAGCTCAGGCAAGAAAGAAGGATGGTATCCATAATTGGCGAAAAAAGGTGACTGTTTGGTTACCGAATGGGTGGAATTATTGTATGAAAATTCTTCGAGTGGGAGAAGTGATAGCCAGTCATCCTGTGCAAAAGAAGAAAAGCATCGTAGGTACTGTTCAAGGGTTTGATTGACCCTTTCAGTCTGTCCATTAGTTTGTGGGTGATAAGCTGTGGAGAGGCGGAGTTCAATGTTCAAAGTTTCACATAAGGCCCTCCAAAATCTAGAAGTGAACTGCACCCCTCGATCAGAAACTATGCTGTCAGGGATGCCATGCAACCTTACAATCTCCTTGATAAAAGTTGAGGCAGTCTCCGAGGCAGAAGGAGTTCCTTGCAGAGGTACAAAGTGGGCCATTTTGGTCAAACGATCAACCACAACGAAAATGGTAGTAAAGTCTTCAGATGGGGGAAGTTCTACTATAAAATCCATGGAGATCATGCTCCATGGTTTCTCAGGTACAGGAAGGGGCTCAAGTAGACCCCAAGTTCTGGCTCTGTCTGTCTTATTCCGAAGGCATGAAATACAAGATCTTACATATTTCTTGCAGTCGTTCATCAAGTTTGGCCACTAGAATGTACGGGAGATCAAATTAGCCGTCTTGTGAATCCCAAAGTGACCCGCTCTTGTAACTTCTGCACAATATTTGAGAGCGCAGAAATAGTTTGGTAAATGTCCTTCGGTGGAGAGGCCTCCCTTCCAGACTCCATCTCTGGCTGACTGGTACTGTCACGTACCTGGTAGGAGTCTGGAATGACGAGGTCGGCCTCCCTTGTATCTCCAACCCAAGCCCCACTGAGGATGGGACAGACCTAGGGTGAGGAGTTACACGAGAGCCTGTAGTTGCGTGCAGAACTTGTCAGCTGAGTTGCAGACGTGGAGATGCAGGCAGAGCATCTGGTAAGGAACTGGACTCAGGAAAGCTGGTAGGATGGACAGCTAGCACAGGCACTGGAGACAGCGTTAAGCCAAGCAGGAGGCTGGTGCAGGATCACAAGGGTGGCCGGGTTCGGTAGCAGACGGGCAGCGAGGTACTGGAAAAGGCCCCAAAAATCTTGGGCCAAGCTTCCTCGAGGGGCAACTTAGTTTCAAGTTCGCTGTGGAAAGCCAGACCTTATCTCCAGGTTCAAGATTCAAATTGCCTCTTCTCTTCTTGTCGAAGAACTTTTTATTATCTGCCTGGGTCTTGGAGATTGTATCCTGCAGTAATTGGTAGTTGGCGTTAAGGAAGTTCAACCTGTCTTGTACGGCAGGTACAGAAGAATCAATAGGCAGCTCAGGCAAGAAAGAAGGATGGTATCCATAATTGGCGAAAAAAGGTGACTGTTTGGTTGCCGAATGGGTGGAATTATTGTATGAAAATTCCGCGAGTGGGAGAAGTGATAGCCAGTCATCCTGTGCAAAAGAAGAAAAGCATCGTAGGTACTGTTCAAGGGTTTGATTGACCCTTTCAGTCTGTCCGTTAGTTTGTGGGTGATAAGCTGTGGAGAGGCGGAGTTCAATGTTCAAAGTTTCACATAAGGCCCTCCAAAATCTAGAAGTGAACTGCACCCCTCGATCAGAAACTATGCTGTCAGGGATGCCATGCAACCTTACAATCTCCTTGATAAAAGTTGAGGCAGTCTCGGGGCAGAAGGAGTTCCTTGCAGAGGTACAAAGTGGGCCATTTTGGTCAAACGATCAACCACAACGAAAATGGTAGTGAAGTCTTCAGATGGGGGAAGTTCTACTATAAAATCCATGGAGATCATGCTCCATGGTTTCTCAGGTACAGGAAGGGGCTCAAGTAGACCCCAAGTTCTGGCTCTGTCTGTCTTATTCCGAAGGCATGAAATACAAGATCTTACATATTTCTTGCAGTCGTTCATCAAGTTTGGCCACTAGAATGTACGGGAGATCAAATTAGCCGTCTTGTGAATCCCAAAGTGACCCGCTAGGGGATGATCATGACATCGCCCTAGGACGGCAACTCTGAACTGTTCTGGGACCTGTAGTAATTGGTAGTTGGAGTTAAGGAAGTTCAACCTGTCTTGTACGGCAGGTACAGAAGAACCAATAGGCAGCTCAGGCAAGAAAGAAGGATGGTATCCATAATTGGCGAAAAAAGGTGACTGTTTGGTTACCGAATGGGTGGAATTATTGTATGAAAATTCCACGAGTGGGAGAAGTGATAGCCAGTCATCCTGTGCAAAAGAAGAAAAGCATCGTAGGTACTGTTCAAGGGTTTGATTGACCCTTTCAGTCTGTCCATTAGTTTGTGGGTGATAAGCTGTGGAGAGGCGGAGTTCAATGTTCAAAGTTTCACATAAGGCCCTCCAAAATCTAGAAGTGAACTGCACCCCTCGATCAGAAACTATGCTGTCAGGGATGCCATGCAACCTTACAATCTCCTTGATAAAAGTTGAGGCAGTCTCCGGGGCAGAAGGAGTTCCTTGCAGAGGTACAAAGTGGGCCATTTTGGTCAAACGATCAACCACAACGAAAATGGTAGTGAAGTCTTCAGATGGGGGAAGTTCTACTATAAAATCCATGGAGATCATGCTCCATGGTTTCTCAGGTACAGGAAGGGGCTCAAGTAGACCCCAAGTTCTGGCTCTGTCTGTCTTATTCCGAAGGCATGAAATACAAGATCTTACATATTTCTTGCAGTCGTTCATCAAGTTTGGCCACCAGAATGTACGGGAGATCAAATTAGCCGTCTTGTGAATCCCAAAGTGACCCGCTAGGGGATGATCATGACATCGCCCTAGGACGGCAACTCTGAACTGTTCTGGGACCTGCAGTAATTGGTAGTTGGAGTTAAGGAAGTTCAACCTGTCTTGTACGGCAGGTACAGAAGAATCAATAGGCAGCTCAGGCAAGAAAGAAGGATGGTATCCATAATTGGCGAAAAAAGGTGACTGTTTGGTTGCCGAATGGGTGGAATTATTGTATGAAAATTCCGCAAGTGGGAGAAGTGATAGCCAGTCATCCTGTGCAAAAGAAGAAAAGCATCGTAGGTACTGTTCAAGGGTTTGATTGACCCTTTCAGTCTGTCCATTAGTTTGTGGGTGATAAGCTGTGGAGAGGCGGAGTTCAATGTTCAAAGGTTCACATAAGGCCCTCCAAAATCTAGAAGTGAACTGCACCCCTCGATCAGAAACTATGCTGTCAGGGATGCCATGCAACCTTACAATCTCCTTGATAAAAGTTGAGGCAGTCTCGGGGCAGAAGGAGTTCCTTGCAGAGGTACAAAGTGGGCCATTTTGGTCAAACGATCAACCACAACGAAAATGGTAGTGAAGTCTTCAGATGGGGGAAGTTCTACTATAAAATCCATGGAGATCATGCTCCATGGTTTCTCAGGTACAGGAAGGGGCTCAAGTAGACCCCAAGTTCTGGCTCTGTCTGTCTTATTCCGAAGGCATGAAATACAAGATCTTACATATTTCTTGCAGTCGTTCATCAAGTTTGGCCACCAGAATGTACGGGAGATCAAATTAGCCGTCTTGTGAATCCCAAAGTGACCCGCTAGGGGATGATCATGACATCGCCCTAGGACGGCAACTCTGAACTGTTCTGGGACCTGCAGTAATTGGTAGTTGGAGTTAAGGAAGTTCAACCTGTCTTGTACGGCAGGTACAGAAGAACCAATAGGCAGCTCAGGCAAGAAAGAAGGATGGTATCCATAATTGGCGAAAAAAGGTGACTGTTTGGTTACCGAATGGGTGGAATTATTGTATGAAAATTCCACGAGTGGGAGAAGTGATAGCCAGTCATCCTGTGCAAAAGAAGAAAAGCATCGTAGGTACTGTTCAAGGGTTTGATTGACCCTTTCAGTCTGTCCATTAGTTTGTGGGTGATAAGCTGTGGAGAGGCGGAGTTCAATGTTCAAAGTTTCACATAAGGCCCTCCGAAATCTAGAAGTGAACTGCACCCCTCGATCAGAAACTATGCTGTCAGGGATGCCATGCAACCTTACAATCTCCTTGATAAAAGTTGAGGCAGTCTCCGGGGCAGAAGGAGTTCCTTGCAGAGGTACAAAGTGGGCCATTTTGGTCAAACGATCAACCACAACGAAAATGGTAGTGAAGTCTTCAGATGGGGGAAGTTCTACTATAAAATCCATGGAGATCATGCTCCATGGTTTCTCAGGTACAGGAAGGGGCTCAAGTAGACCCCAAGTTCTGGCTCTGTCTGTCTTATTCCGAAGGCATGAAATACAAGATCTTACATATTTCTTGCAGTCGTTCATCAAATTTGGCCACCAGAATGTACGGGAGATCAAATTGGCCGTCTTGTGAATCCCAAAGTGACCCGCTCTTGTAACTTCTGCACAATATTTGAGAGCGCAGAAATAGTTTGGTAAATGTCCTTCGGTGGAGAGGCCTCCCTTCCAGACTCCATCTCTGGCTGACTGGTACTGTCACGTACCTGGTAGGAGTCTGGAATGACGAGGTCGGCCTCCCTTGTATCTCCAACCCAAGCCCCACTGAGGATGGGACAGACCTAGGGTGAGGAGTTACACGAGTGCCTGTAGTTGCGTACAGAACTTGTCAGCTGAGTTGCAGACGTGGAGATGCAGGCAGAGCATCTGGTAAGGAACTGGACTCAGGAAAGCTGGTAGGATGGACAGCTAGCACAGGCACTGGAGACAGCGTTAAGCCAAGCAGGAAACTGGTGCAGGATCACAAGGGTGGCCGGGTTCGGTAGCAGACGGGCAGCGAGGTACTGGAAAAGGTTCAAGATTCAAATTGCCTCTTCTCTTCTTGTCGAAGAACTTTTTATTATCTGCCTGGGTCTTGGAGATTGTATCCTGCAGTAATTGGTAGTTTGAGTTAAGGAAGTTCAACCTGTCTTGTACGGCAGGTACAGAAGAATCAATAGGCAGCTCAGGCAAGAAAGAAGGATGGTATCCATAATTGGCGAAAAAAGGTGACTGTTTGGTTGCCGAATGGGTGGAATTATTGTATGAAAATTCCGCGAGTGGGAGAAGTGATAGCCAGTCATCCTGCGCAAAAGAAGAAAAGCATCGTAGGTACTGTTCAAGGGTTTGATTGACCCTTTCAGTCTGTCCATTAGTTTGTGGGTGATAAGCTGTGAAGAGGCGGAGTTCAATGTTCAAAGTTTCACATAAGGCCCTCCAACATCTAGAAGTGAACTGCACCCCTCGATCAGAAACTATGCTGTCAGGGATGCCATGCAACCTTACAATCTCCTTGATAAAAGTTGAGGCAGTCTCCGGGGCAGAAGGAGTTCCTTGCAGAGGTACAAAGTGGGCCATTTTGGTCAAACGATCAACCACAACGAAAATGGTAGTGAAGTCTTCAGATGGGGGAAGTTCTACTATAAAATCCATGGAGATCATGCTCCATGGTTTCTCAGGTACAGGAAGGGGCTCAAGTAGACCCCAAGTTCTGGCTCTGTCTGTCTTATTCCGAAGGCATGAAATACAAGATCTTACATATTTCTTGCAGTCGTTCATCAAGTTTGGCCACCAGAATGTAAGGGAGATCAAATTAGCCGTCTTGTGAATCCCAAATTGACCCGCTCTTGTAACTTCTGCACAATATTTGAGAGCACAGAAATAGTTTGGTAAATGTCCTTCGGTGGAGAGGCCTCCCTTCCAGACTCCATCTCTGGCTGACTGGTACTGTCACGTACCTGGTAGGAGTCTGGAATGACGAGGTCGGCCTCCCTTGTATCTCCAACCCAAGCCCCACTGAGAATGGGACAGACCTAGGGTGAGGAGTTACACGAGTGCCTGTAGTTG
The DNA here is from genome assembly GCA_029206835.1 of Rana muscosa. NCBI lineage: Eukaryota > Metazoa > Chordata > Amphibia > Anura > Ranidae > Rana > Rana muscosa. The sequence goes on along the minus strand of JARGYO010000206.1, from coordinate 4,836,350 downwards.
CGTGCAGAACTTTTCAGCTGAGTTGCAGACGTGGAGATGCAGGCAGAGCATCTGGTAAGGAACTGGACTCAGGAAAGCTGGTAGGATGGACAGCTAGCACAGGCACTGGAGAAAGCGTTAAGCCAAGCAGGAGGCTGGTGCAGGATCACAAGGGTGGCCGGGTTCGATAGCAGACGGGCAGCGAGGTACTGGAAAAGGTTCAAGATTCAAATTGCCTCTTCTCTTCTTGTCGAAGAACTTTTTATTATCTGCCTGGGTCTTGGAGATTGTATCCTGCAGTAATTGGTAGTTGGAGTTAAGGAAGTTCAACCTGTCTTGTACGGCAGGTACAGAAGAATCAATAGGCAGCTCAGGCAAGAAAGAAGGATGATATCCATAATTGGCGAAAAAAGGTGACTGTTTGGTTGCCGAATGGGTGGAATTATTGTATGAAAATTCCGCGAGTGGGAGAAGTGATAGCCAGTCATCCTGTGCAAAAGAAGAAAAGCATCGTAGGTACTGTTCTAGGGTTTGATTGACCCTTTCAGTCTGTCCATTAGTTTGTGGGTGATAAGCTGTGGAGAGGCGGAGTTCAATGTTCAAAGTTTCACATAAGGCCCTCCAAAATCTAGAAGTGAACTGCACCCCTCGATCAGAAACTATGCTGTCAGGGATGCCATGCAACCTTACAATCTCCTTGATAAAAGTTGAGGCAGTCTCCGGGGCAGAAGGAGTTCCTTGCAGAGGTACAAAGTGGGCCATTTTGGTCAAACGATCAACCACAACGAAAATGGTAGTGAAGTCTTCAGATGGGGGAAGTTCTACTATAAAATCCATGGAGATCATGCTCCATGGTTTCTCAGGTACAGGAAGGGGCTCAAGTAGACCCCAAGTTCTGGCTCTGTCTGTCTTATTCCGAAGGCATGAAATACAAGATCTTACATATTTCTTGCAGTCGTTCATCAAGTTTGGCCACCAGAATGTACGGGAGATCAAATTAGCCGTCTTGTGAATCCCAAAGTGACCCGCTAGGGGATGATCATGACATCGCCCTAGGACGGCAACTCTGAACTGTTCTGGGATAAAGATTTGCCTCTTATGGAAGTACAGGCCATCCCTTAGTTGAAGAGCCAGGTCCTTGGAAGGCGGTTGGTCTTCCACATATTTTCTTATTTGTGACATCAGATCCGCCTGAAGAAGTAAAAAATTATTGGCTGGTAGAATAGTATCAGGTTCCGTGGATACAAATGGATCACTGAACATGCGGGACAAGGCATCTGGTTTCCCGTTCTTTGAGCCAGGACGGTAGGTTATATGAAACATGAAACGAGAGAAAAAAAGTGCCCATCTTGCCTGCCGAGGTCTTAGGCGTTTAGTTGTCTTCAAATACTCAAGATTCTTGTGATCTGTGAAGATAAGAATTGGGTGAGAAGCTCCCTCCAAAAGGTAACGCCATTCTTCAAGAGCGGCCTTGATAGCCAGTAGCTCTCGGTCACCAACATCATAATTCCTTTCGGAAGGATTTAATTTTTTAGAGAACAAGGCCACAGGGTGGAGCAATGATTTGGGCCCTTGGCGTTGGGAAATGCATTTTCCCCAACTGCATTTTCCGAGGCGTCTACCTCCAAAACATAAGCTAAGGAGGGATCGGGATGTTTCAAGATGGGAGCTGAGGTGAATAAGGCTTTCAACTGTTCAAACGCTGTCTGAGCCTCTGGGGTCCATCGAAAGGGAACATGCTGTTTCGTTAGCTGAGTAATGGGAGTGATGATGCCAGAAAAGTCCTTAATAAATTTTCTATAAAAGTTAGCAAACCCCACGAACCTCTGTACAGCTTTTCTGTCAGTAGGAGCAGGCCATTCCAAGACAGAAGCGACTTTCTGAGGGTCCATGGAGATTCCCTCGGCGGAGATGACAAGCCCTAGGAAATGCACAACTTGCTTTTCAAAGTCGCATTTTTCAGCCTTTGCGTAAAGTCGGTGTTCCCGCAATCGAGCTAATACCTTTTTTACATGAGTCCGATGGGATTCTAAAGTTTCAGAGAATACAAGGATGTCATCCAGATACACGATGACGAATAAATCAAGAAAGTCCCGAAAAACATCGTTTACCAGATGCTGGAATGTGGCTGGAGCATTGCAGAGCCCGAATGGCATGACTAAATACTCAAAGTGGCCAAAGCGTGTCCGGAAGGCCGTCTTCCATTCGTCTCCCTCCCTGATTCTGACAAGATTATAGGCACCCCTCAAGTCCAGTTTGGAGAACACTCGTGCCCCTCGCAGCCTCTGGAATAGTTCGGGAATCAGAGGAAGAGGGTACCGATTCTTGACAGTGACCCTGTTAAGGTCACGATAGTCCACACAGGGCCTCAAGGTGTGGTCTTTTTTCTCAACGAAGAAAATACCGGCTCCTGCTGGTGAAGTGGAAGGCCGAATGAACTGCTTTTCAAGGCTCTCATCGATATAGGTACGCAGGGCTTCCAATTCAGGCTCAGAGAGAGGGTAAATCTGACCAAACGGGATCTCGGCTCCCGGTAGAAGTTCAATGGGGCAATCGTAAGTTCTATGAGGTGGAAGAGTGTCTGCACCCTTTTTATTAAAGACGTCCAGAAATTCGTGATAAGCAACCGGGATCAGTTTAGAGGCTTCATGGTCAGGGTGGATACCCAGGAGGGGCGTGGAGTTGACAGTTCCTCCCAAGAGAAAGTGCGTCTGGCAGTAGTTGGACGAAAAAAAAAATATCTCCGGTAAGCCAGTCAACGTGAGGGTTGTGTGCCTTCAACCATGGAATGCCGAGGATAACGGGAAACATGGGAGAAGCTATGACATCCAAACGGAGGAGTTCGCTATGGCCTGAAGAAGTCTGGCAGAGAATAGGCAAGGTCTCTTGAGTTTTCGTAGTTTACCTCTTTCTCCTGCTGAACGTCTACGTCGAGTCCAAGGCAGTCTGTGTCTCTTCTGCGGGGAGGTTGGCCACTTCATACGAACTTGTCTGGCAGAGACCTGCAGGGTCAGTGATGATCCACAGTACATCAGGGATGGTCCATAGTACATCAGGGATGATCCATAGTACATCAGGGATGGTCCATAGTACACCAGTGATGGCCCATAGTACATCAGTGATGATCCACAGTACATCAGTGATTATCTATAGTACATCAGTGATGATCCACAGTACACCAGTGATGATTCACAGTACATCAGTGATGGTCCATAGTACATCAGAGATGGTCCATAGTACATCAGGGATGATCCATAGTACACCAGTGATGGCCCATAGTACATCAGTGATGATCCATAGTATACCAGTGATGATTAATAGTACACCAGTGATGATTCATAGTACACCAGTGATGGTCCATAGTACATCGGTGATGATCTATAGTACATCAGTGATGATCCACAGTACATCAGTGATGATCCATAGTACACCAGTGATGGCCCATAGTACATCAGTGATGATCTATAGTACATCAGTGATGATCATCAGTACATCAGTGATGATCCACAGTACATCAGTGATGATCCACAGTACATCAGTGATGATCCACAGTACATCAGGGATGGTCCACAGTACATCACTGATGATCCATAGCACATCAGTGATGGCCCATAGTACATCAGTGATGGCCCATAGTACATCAGTGATGGCCCATAGTACATCAGTGATGATCCATAGTACACCAGTGATGATCCATAGTACACCAGGGATGATCCACAGTACATCAGTGATGATCCACAGTACATCAGTGATGGTCCATAGTAAATTAGTGATGGTCCATAGTACACCAGTAATGATCCATAGTACTCCAGTGATGGCCCATAGTACACCAGTGATGGCCCATAGTACATCAGTGATGATTTATAGTACATCAGTGATGATCCACAGTACATCAGGGAAGGTCCATAGTACATCAGGGATGATCCATAGTACATCAGTGATGATCCACAGTACATCAGTGATGATCCACAGTACATCAGTGATGATCCACAGTACATCAGGGATGGTCCACAGTACATCAGTGATGATCCATAGTACACCAGTCATGATCCATAGTACATCAGTGATAATCCATAGTACATCAGTGATGGCCCACAGTACATCAGGGATGATCCACAGTACATCAGTGATGATCCATAGTACACCAGTGATGGCCCATAGTACACCAGTGATGGCCCATAGTACATCAGTGATGATCCACAGTACATCAGTGATGATCTATAGTACACCAGTGATGATTCACAGTACATCAGGGATGGTCCATAGTACATCAGGGATGGTCCATAGTACATCAGGGATGATCCATAGTACACCAGTGATGATCCATAGTACACAAGTGATGGCCCATAGTACATCAGTGATGATCTATAGTACATCAGTGATGATCCATAGTACACCAGTGATGATCCATAGTACACCAGTGATGATTCATAGTACACCAGTGATGGTCCATAGTACATCAGTGATGATCTATAGTACATCAGTGATGATCCATAGTACACCAGTGATGATTAATAGTACACCAGTGATGATTCATAGTACACCAGTGATGGTCCATAGTACATCAGTGATGATCTATAGTACATCAGTGATGATCCACAGTACATCAGTGATGATCCACAGTACACCAGTGATGGCCCATAGTACATCAGTGATGATCTATAGTACATCAGTGATGATCCTCAGTACATCAGTGATGATCCACAGTACATCAGTGATGATCCACAGTACATCAAGGATGGTCCACAGTACATCAGTGATGATCCATAGTACATCAGTGATGGCCCATAGCACATCAGTGATGATCCATAGTACACCAGTGATTATCCATAGTACACCAGAGATGATCCACAGTACATCAGTGATGATCCACAGTACATCAGTGATGGTCCATAGTAAATTAGTGATGGTCCATAGTACACCAGTGATGATCCATAGTACTCCAGTGATGGCCCATAGTACACCAGTGATGGCCCATAGTACATCAGTGATGATCTATAGTACATCAGTGATGATCCACAGTACATCAGGGATGGTCCATAGTACATCAGGGATGATCCATAGTACATCAGTGATGATCCACAGTACATCAGTGATGATCCACAGTACATCAGTGATGATCCACAGTACATCAGGGATGGTCCACAGTACATCAGTGATGATCCATAGTACACCAGTCATGATCCATAGTACATCAGTGATGATCCATAGTACATCAGTGATGGCCCACAGTACATCAGGGATGATCCACAGTACATCAGTGATGATCCATAGTACACCAGTGATGGCCCATAGTACATCAGTGATGATCCACAGTACATCAGTGATGATCTATAGTACATCAGTGATGAATCACAGTACACCAGTGATGATTCACAGTACATCAGGGATGGTCCATAGTACATCAGGGATGGTCCATAGTACATCAGGGATGATCCATAGTACACCAGTGATGATCCATAGTACACAAGTGATGACCCATAGTATATCAGTGATGATCTATAGTACATCAGTGATGATCCATAGTACACAAGTGATGATCCATAGTACACCAGTGATGATTCATAGTCACCAGTGATGGTCCATAGTACATCAGTGATGATCTATAGTACATCAGTGATGATCCACAGTACATCAGTGATGATCCACAGTACATCAGTGATGATCCATAGTACACCAGTGATGGCCCATAGCACACCAGTGATGGCCCATAGTACATCAGTGATGATCTATAGTTCATCAGTGATGATCCTCAGTACATCAGTGATGATCCACAGTACATCAAGGATGGTCCACAGTACATCAGTGATGATCCATAGTACATCAGTGATGGCCCATAGCACATCAGTGATGATCCATAGTACACCAGTGATTATCCATAGTACACCAGAGATGATCCACAGTACATCAGTGATGATCCACAGTACATCAGTGATGGTCCATAGTAAATTAGTGATGGTCCATAGTACACCAGTGATGATCCATAGTACTCCAGTGATGGCCCATAGTACACCAGTGATGGCCCATAGTACATCAGTGATGATCTATAGTACATCAGTGATGATCCACAGTACATCAGGGATGGTCCATAGTACATCAGGGATGATCCATAGTACATCAGTGATGATCCACAGTACATCAGTGATGATCCACAGTACATCAGTGATGATCCACAGTACATTAGGGATGGTCCACAGTACATCAGTGATGATCCATAGTACACCAGTCATGATCCATAGTACATCAGTGATGATCCATAGTACATCAGTGATGGCCCACAGTACATCAGGGATGATCCACAGTACATCAGTGATGATCCATAGTACACCAGTGATGGCCCATAGTACATCAGTGATGATCCACAGTACATCAGTGATGATCTATAGTACATCAGTGATGAATCACAGTACACCAGTGATGATTCACAGTACATCAGGGATGGTCCATAGTACATCAGGGATGGTCCATAGTACATCAGGGATGATCCATAGTACACCAGTGATGATCCATAGTACACAAGTGATGACCCATAGTATATCAGTGATGATCTATAGTACATCAGTGATGATCCATAGTACACAAGTGATGATCCATAGTACACCAGTGATGATTCATAGTCACCAGTGATGGTCCATAGTACATCAGTGATGATCTATAGTACATCAGTGATGATCCACAGTACATCAGTGATGATCCACAGTACATCAGTGATGATCCATAGTACACCAGTGATGGCCCATAGCACACCAGTGATGGCCCATAGTACATCAGTGATGATCTATAGTTCATCAGTGATGATCCTCAGTACATCAGTGATGATCCACAGTACATCAGGGATGGTCCACAGTACATCAGTGATGATCCATAGTACATCAGTGATGGCACATAGTACATCAGTGATGATCCATATTACACCAGTGATGATCCATATTACACCAGGGATGACCCACAGCACATCAGTGATGATCCACAGTACATCAGTGATGGTCCATAGTAAGTCAGTGATGGTCCATAGTACACCAGTGATGATCCATAGTTCACCAGTGATGGCCCATAGTACACCAGTGATGATCCATAGTACACCAGAGATGGCCCATAGTATACCAGTGATGTCCCATAGTACATCAGTGATGATCCACAGTACATCAGTGATGATCCATAGTACACCAGGGATGGCCCATAGTACATCAGTGATGGCTCATAGTACATCAGTGATGATCCATAGTACATCAGTGATGATCCATAGTACACCAGTGATGATCCATAGTACATCAGTGATGGCTCATAATACATCAGTGATGATCCATAATACATCAGTGATGATCCATAGTACACCAGTGATGGCCCATAGTACTTCAGTGATGATCTATAGTACATCAGTGATGATCCACAGTACATCAGTGATGATCCACAGTACATCAGTGATGATCCACGGTACATCAGTGATGATCCATAGTACATCAGTGATGATCCTCAGTACATCAGTGATGATCCACAGTACATCAGTGATGATCTACAGTACATCAGTGATGATCCACAGGACATCAGGGATGGTCCACAGTACATCAGTGATGATCCATAGTACACCAGTCATGATCCATAGTACATCAGTGATGATCCATAGTACATCAGTGATGATCCATAGTACACCAGTGATGGCCCATAGTACACCAGTGATGATCCATAGTACACCAGTGATGGCCCATAGTACTTCAGTGATGATCTATAGTACATCAGTGATGATCCACAGTTCATCAGTGATGATCCACAATACATCAGGGATGGTCCACAGTATATCAGTGATGATCCATAGTACATCAGTGATGGCCCACAGTACATCAGTGATGATCCACAGTACATCAGTGATGATCCATAGTACACCAGTGATGGTCCATAGTACACCAGTGATGGTCCATAGTACATCAGTGATGATCCATAGTACATCAGTGATGATCCACAGTACATCAGGGATCGTCCACAGTACATCAGTGATGATCCATAGTACACCAGTGATGGCCCAAAGCACATCAGTGATGGTCCATAGTACACCAGGGATGATCCATAGTAATCCAGTGATGATCCATAGTACACCAGTGATGGCCCATAGTACACCAGTGATGGCCCATAGTACATCAGTGATGATCCAGAGTACATCAGTGATGATCTATAGTACATCAGGGATGGTCCACAGTACATCAGTGATGATCCATAGTACACCAGTGATGATCCATAGTACATCAGTGATGATCCATAGTACACCTGTGATGGCCAACAGTACACCAGTGATGGCCCACAGTACATCAGTGATGATCCACAGTACATCAGGGATGATCCACAGTATATCAGGGATGGTCCACAGTATATCAGTGATGATCCATAGTACACCAGTGATGATCCATAGTACACCAGTGATGATCCATAGTACACCAGGGATGATCCATAGTACACCAGTGATGATCCATAGTGCACCAGTGATGATCCATAGTACATCAGTGATGGTCCATAGTACACCAGTGATGATCCATAGTACACCAGTGATGGCCCATAGTACACCAGTGATGGCCCATAGTACACCAGTGATGGCCCATAGTACACCAGTGATGATCCATAGTACACCAGTGATGGCCCATAGTACACCAGTGATGTCCCATAGTACATCAGTGATGATCCACAGTACATCAGTGATGATCCATAGTACACCAGGGATGGCCCATAGTACATCAGTGATGGTTCATAGTACATCAGTGATGATCTATAGTACATCAGTGATGATCCATAGTACACCAGTGATGATCCATAGTACATCAGTGATGGCTCATAGTACATCAGTGATGATCCATAGTACACCAGTGATGATCCATAGTACATCAGTGATGGCTCATAGTACATCAGTGATGATCCATAATACATCAGTGATGATCCATAGTACATCAGTGATGATCCATAGTACATCAGTGATGATCCATAGTACACCAGTCATGGCCCATAGTACTACAGTGATGATCTATAGTACATCAGTGATGATCCACAGTACATCAGTGATGATCCACAGTACATCAGTGATGATCCAAGGTACATCAGTGATGATCCATAGTACATCATTGATGATCCTCAGTACATCAGTGATGATCCACAGTACATCAGTGATGATCCACAGTACATCAGTGATGATCCACAGTACATCAGGGATGGTCCATAGTACATCAGTGATGATCCATAGTACATCAGTGATGATCCATAGTACACCAGTGATGATCCATAGTACACCAGTGATGGCCCATAGTACTTCAGTGATGATTTATAGTACATCAGTGATGATCCACAGTACATCAGTGATGATCCACAATACATCAGGGATGGTCCACAGTATATCAGTGATGATCCATAGTACATCAGTGATGGCCCACAGTACATCAGTGATGATCCACAGTACATCAGTGATGATCCATAGTACACCAGTGATGGCCCATAGTACATCAGTGATGGTTCATAGTACATCAGTGATGATCCATAGTACATCAGTGATGATCCATAGTACATCAGTGATGATCCATAGTACACCAGTGATGGCCCATAGTACATCAGTAATTATCTATAGTACATCAGTGATGATCCACAGTACATCTGTGATGATCCACAGTACATCAGTTATGATCCACAGTACATCAGTGATGATCCACAGTACATCAGTGATGATCCACAATACTTCAGTGATGATCCACAGTACATCAGTGATGATCCACAGTACATCAGGGATGGTCCATAGTACATCAGTGATGATCCATAGTACACCAGTGATGATCCATAGTACACCAGTGATGGCCCATAGTACATCAGTGATGAACTATAGTACATCAGTGATGATCCACAGTACATCAGGGATGGTCCATAGTACATCAGTGATGATCCATAGTACACCAGTGATGATCCATAGTACACCAATGATGGCCCATAGTACATCAGTGATGAACTATAGTACATAAGTGATGATCCACAGTACATCAGTGATGATCCATAGTACATCAGTGATGATCCACAGTACATCAGTGATGATCCACAGTACATCAGGGATGGTCCATAGTACATCAGTGATGATCCATAGTACACCAGTGATGATCCATAGTACACCAGTGATGGCCCATAGTACATCAGTGATGAACTATAGTACATCAGTGATGATCCACAGTACATCAGTGATGATCCACAGTACATCAGGGATGGTCCATAGTACACCAGTGATGATCCACAGTACACCAGTGATGATCCATAGTACACCAGTGATGGTCCATAGTACATCAGTGATGATCTATAGTACATCAGTGATGGTCCATAGTACATCAGTGATGATCTATAGTACATCAGTGATGATCTATAGTACATCAATGATGATCCACAGTAAATCAGTTATGATACACAGTACATCAGTGATGATCCACAGTACATCAGTGATGATCCACAATACTTCAGTGATGATCCACAGTACATCAGTGATGATCCACAGTACATCAGGGATGGTCCACAGTATATCAGTGATGATCCATAGTACATCAGTGATGGTCCATAGTCCATCAGTGATGGTCCATAGTACACCAGTGATGATCCATAGTACACCAGTGATGGCCCATAGTACACCAGTGATGGCCCATAGTACATCAGTGATGATCCATAGTACATCAGTGATGATCCACAGTACATCAGTGATGATCCACAGTACATCAGTGATGATCCACAGTACATCAGGGATGGTCCATAGTACATCAGTGATGATCCATAGTACACCAGTGATGATCCATAGTACACCAGTGATGGCCCATAGTACATCAGTGATGAACTATAGTACATCAGTGATGATCCACAGTACATTAGGGATGGTCCATAGTACATCAGTGATGATCCATAGTACACCAGTGATGATCCATAGTACACCAGTGATGGCCCATAGTACATCAGTGATGAACTATAGTACATCAGTGATGATCCACAGTACATCAGTGATGATCCATAGTACATCAGTGATGATCCACAGTACATCAGTGATGATCCACAGTACATCAGGGATGGTCCATAGTACATCAGTGATGATCCATAGTACACCAGTGATGATCCATAGTACACCAGTGATGGCCCATAGTACATCAGTGATGAACTATAGTACATCAGTGATGATCCACAGTACATCAGTGATGATCCACAGTACATCAGGGATGGTCCATAGTACACCAGTGATGATCCACAGTACACCAGTGATGATCCATAGTACACCAGTGATGGCCCATAGTACACCAGTGATGATCCATAGTACACCAGAGATGGCCCATAGTATACCAGTGATGAGCTATGGTACATCAGTGATGATCTATAGTACATCAGTGATGATCCATAGTACACCAGTGATGATCCATAGTACATCAGTGATGGCCCATAGTACACCAGTGATGATCCATAGTACACCAGTGATGATCCATAGTACTTCAGTGATGGCCCATAGTACACCAGTGATGATCCATAGTACATCAGTGATGGCTCATAGTACATCAGTGATGATCCATAATACATCAGTGATGATCCATAGTACACCAGTGATGGCCCATAGTACTTCAGTGATGATCTATAGTACATCAGTGATGATCCACAGTACATCAGTGATGATCCACAGTACATCAGTGACGATCCACGGTACATCAGTGATGATCCATAGTACATCAGTGATGATCCTCAGTACATCAGTGATGATCCACAGTACATCAGTGATGATCCACAGTACATCAGTGATGATCCACAGTACATCAGTGATGATCCACAGGACATCAGGGATGGTCCACAGTACATCAGTGATGATCCATAGTACACCAGTCATGATCCATAGTACATCAGTGATGATCCATAGTACATCAGTGATGATCCATAGTACACCAGTGATGGCCCATAGTACACCAGTGATGATCCATAGTACACCAGTGATGGCCCATAGTACTTCAGTGATGATCTATAGTACATCAGTGATGATCCACAGTACATCAGTGATGATCCACAATACATCAGGGATGGTCCACAGTATATCAGTGATGATCCATAGTACATCAGTGATGGCCCACAGTACATCAGTGATGATCCACAGTATATCAGTGATGATCCATAGTACACCAGTGATGGTCCATAGTACACCAGTGATGGTCCATAGTACATCAGTGATGATCCATAGTACATCAGTGATGATCCACAGTACATCAGGGATGGTCCACGGTACATCAGTGATGATCCATAGTACACCAGTGATGGCCCAAAGCACATCAGTGATGGTCCATAGTACACCAGGGATGATCCATAGTAATCCAGTGATGATCCATAGTACACCAGTGATGGCCCATAGTACACCAGTGATGGCCCATAGTACATCAGTGATGATCCACAGTACATCAGTGATGATCTATAGTACATCAGGGATGGTCCACAGTACATCAGTGATGATCCATAGTACACCAGTGATGATCCATAGTACATCAGTGATGATCCATAGTACACCTGTGATGGCCCACAGTACACCTGTGATGGCCCACAGTACATCAGTGATGATCCACAGTACATCAGGGATGATCCACAGTATATCAGGGATGGTCCACAGTATATCAGTGATGATCCATAGTACACCAGTGATGATCCATAGTACACCAGGGATGATCCATAGTACACCATTGATGATCCATAGTACACCAGTGATGATCCATAGTACATCAGTGATGGTCCATAGTACACCAGTGATGATCCATAGTACACCAGTGATGGCTCATAGTACACCAGTGATGGCCCATAGTACACCAGTGATGATCCATAGTACACCAGTGATGGCCCATAGTACACCAATGATGTCCCATAGTACATCAGTGATGATCCACAGTACATCAGTGATGATCCATAGTACACCAGGGATGGCCCATAGTACATCAGTGATGGCTCATAGTACATCAGTGATGATCCATAGTACATCAGTGGTGATCCATTGTACACCAGTGATGATCCATAGTACATCAGTGATGGCTCATAGTACATCAGTGATGATCCATAGTACACCAGTGATGATCCATAGTACATCAGTGATGGCTCATAGTACATCAGTGATGATCCATAGTACACCAGTCATGGCCCATAGTACTACAGTGATGATCTATAGTACATCAGTGATGATCCACAGTACATCAGTGATGATCCACAGTACATCAGTGATGATCCAAGCTACATCAGTGATGATCCATAGTACATCAGTGATGATCCTCAGTACATCAGTGATGATCCACAGTACATCAGTGATGATCCACAGTACATCAGTGATGATCCACAGTACATCAGGGATGGTCCACAGTACATCAGTGATGATCCATAGTACACCAGTGATGATCCATAGTACATCAGTGATGATCCATAGTACATCAGTGATGATCCATAGTACACCAGTGATGATCCATAGTACACCAGTGATGACCCATAGTACTTCAGTGATGATTTATAGTACATCAGTGATGATCCACAGTACATCAGTGATGATCCACAATACATCAGGGATGGTCCACAGTATATCAGTGATGATCCATAGTACATCAGTGATGACCCACAGTACATCAGTGATGATCCACAGTACATCAGTGATGATCCATAGTACACCAGTGATGGCCCATAGTACATCAGTGATGGTCCATAGTACATCAGTGATGATCCATAGTACATCAGTGATGATCCATAGTACATCAATGATGATCCATAGTACACCAGTGATGGCCCATAGTACATCAGTAATGATCTATAGTACATCAGTGATGATCCACAGTACATCAGTGATGATCCACAGTACATAAGTTATGATCCACAGTACATCAGTGATGATCCACAGTACATCAGTGATGATCCACAATACTTCAGTGATGATCCACAGTACAACAATGATGATCCACAGTACATCAGGGATGGTCCACAGTATATCAGTGATGATCCATAGTACATCAGTGATGGCCCATAGTACATCAGTGATCCATAGTACACCAGTGATGATCCATAGTACACCAGTGATGTTCCATAGTACACCAGGGATGATCCACAGTACATCAGTGATGATCCACAGTACATCAGTGGTGGTCCACAGTACATCAGTGATGGTCCACAGTACATCAGTGATGGTCCATAGTACACCAGTGATGATCCATAGTACACCAGTGATGATCCATAGTACACCAGTGATGGCCCATAGTACATCAGTGATGATCCATAGTACATCAGTGATGATCCACAGTACATCAGTGATGATCCACAGTACATCAGGGATGGTCCATAGTACATCAGTGATGATCCATAGTACACCAGTGATGATCCATAGTACACCAGTGATGGCCCATAGTACATCAGTGATGAACTATAGTACATCAGTGATGATCCACAGTACATCAGGGATGGTCCATAGTACATCAGTGATGATCCATAGTACACCAGTGATGATCCATAGTACACCAGTGATGGCCCATAGTACATCAGTGATGAACTATAGTACATCAGTGATGATCCACAGTACATCAGTGATGATCCACAGTACATCAGGGATGGTCCATAGTACACCAGTGATGATCCACAGTACACCAGTGATGATCCATAGTACACCAGTGATGGTCCATAGTACATCAGTGATGATCTATAGTACATCAGTGATGGTCCATAGTACATCAGTGATGATCTATATACATAGTACACCAGTGATGATCTATAGTACATCAGTGATGATCTACAGTACATCAGTTATGATCCACAGTACATTAGTGATGATCCACAGTACATCAGTGATGATCCACAGTACATCAGTGATGATCCACAATACTTCAGTGATGATCCACAGTACATCAGGGATGGTCCACAGTACATCAGTGATGGTCCACAGTATATCAGTGATGATCCATAGTACATCAGTGATGGTCCATAGTACATCAGTGATGGTCCATAGTACACCAGTGATGATCCATAGTACACCAGTGATGGCCCATAGTACACCAGTGATGGCCCATAGTACATCAGTGATGATCCACAGTACATCAGTGATGATCCACAGTACATCAGTGATGATCCACAGTACATCAGTGATGATCCATAGTACACCAGTGATGGCCCATAGTACATCAGTGATGAACTATAGTACATCAGAGATGATCCACAGTACATCAGGGATGGTCCATAGTACATCAGTGATGATCCATAGTACACCAGTGATGATCCATAGTACACCAGTGATGGCCCATAGTACATCAGTGATGAACTATAGTACATCAGTGATGATCCACAGTACATCAGTGATGATCCATAGTACATCAGTGATGATCCACAGTACATCAGTGATGATCCACAGTACATCAGGGATGGTCCATAGTACATCAGTGATGATCCATAGTACACCAGTGATGATCCATAGTACACCAGTGATGGCCCATAGTACATCAGTGATGAACTATAGTACATCAGTGATGATCCACAGTACATCAGTGATGATCCACAGTACATCAGGGATGGTCCATAGTACACCAGTGATGATCCACAGTACACCAGTGATGATCCATAGTACACCAGTGATGGTCCATAGTACATCAGTAATGATCTATAGTACATCAGTGATGGTCCATGGTACATCAGTGATGATCTATAGTACATCAGTGATGATCTATAGTACATCAGTGATGATCCACAGTACATCAGTTATGATACACAGTACATCAGTGATGATCCACAGTACATCAGTGATGATCCACAGTACATCAGTGATGATCCACAATAATTCAGTGATGATCCACAGTACATCAGTGATGATCCACAGTACATCAGGGATGGTCCACAGTATATCAGTGATGATCCATAGTACATCAGTGATGATCCATAGTACACCAGTGATGGCCCATAGTACACCAGTGATGGCCCATAGTACATCAGTGATGATCCATAGTACATCAGTGATGATCCACAGTACATCAGTGATGATCCACAGTACATCAGGGATGGTCCACAGTACATCAGTGATGATCCATAGTACACCAGTGATGATCCATAGTACACCAGTGATGGCCCATAGTACACCAGTGATGATCCATAGTACACCAGTGATGGCCCATAGTACATCAATGATGAACTATAGTACATCAGTGATGATCCACAGTACATCAGTGATGATCCATAGTACACCAGTGATGGCCCATAGTACACCAGTGATGATCCATAGTACACCAGTGATGGCCCATAGTACATCAGTGATGAACTATAGTACATCAGTGATGATCCACAGTACATCAGTGATGATCCACAGTACATTAGGGATGGTCCATAGTACACCAGTGATGATCCACAGTACACCAGTGATGATCCATAGTACACCAGTGATGGTCCATAGTACATCAGTGATGATCTATAGTACACCAGTGATGGTCCATAGTACATCAGTGATGATCTATAGTACATCAGTGATAAACTATAGTACATCAGTGATGATCTATAGTACATCAGTGATGATCTATAGTACATCAGTGATAAACTATAGTACATCAGTGATGATCTATAGTACATCAGTGATGATCCATAGTACACCAGTGATGATCCATAGTACACCAGTGATGGCCCATAGTACATCAGTGATGAACTATAGTACATCAGTGATGATCCACAGTACATCAGGGATGGTCCATAGTACATCAGTGATGATCCATAGTACACCAGTGATGATCCATAGTACACCAGTGATGGCCCATAGTACATCAGTGATGAACTATAGTACATCAGTGATGATCCACAGTACATCAGTGATGATCCACAGTACATCAGGGATGGTCCATAGAACATCAGTGATGATCCATAGTACACCAGTGATGATCCATAGTACACCAGTGATGGCCCATAGTACATCAGTGATGAACTATAGTACATCAGTGATGATCCATAGTACATCAGTGATGATCCATAGTATATCAGTGATGATCCACAGTACATCAGGGATGGTCCATAGTACACCAGTGATGATCCACAGTACACCAGTGATGATCCATAGTACACCAGTGATGGTCCATAGTACATCAGTGATGATCTATAGTACATCAGTGATGGTCCATAGTACATCAGTGATGATCTATAGTACATCAGTGATGATCCATAGTACATCAGTGATCATCCACAGTACATCAGTGATGATCCACAGTACATCAGTTATGATACACAGTACATCAGTGATGATCCACAGTACATTAGTGATGATCCACAGTACATCAGTGATGATCCACAATACTTCAGTGATGATCCACAGTACATCAGTGATGATCCACAGTACATCAGGGATGGTCCACAGTACATCAGGGATGATCCATAGTACATCAGTGATAATCCATAGTACATCAGTGATGATCCATAGTACACCAGTGATGGCCCATAGTACACCAGTGATGGCCCATAGTACACCAGTGATGGCCCATAGTACATCAGTGATGATCCATAGTACATCAGTGATGATCCACAGTACATCAGGGATGGTCCACAGTACATCAGTGATGATCCATAGTACACCAGTGATGATCCATAGTACACCAGTGATGGCCCATAGTACACCAGTGATGATCCATAGTACACCAGTGATGGCCCATAGTACATCAATGATGAACTATAGTACATCAGTGATGATCCACAGTACATCAGTGATGATCCATAGTACATCAGTGATGGCCCATAGTACACCAGTGATGATCCATAGTACACCAGTGATGGCCCATAGTACATCAGTGATGAACTATAGTACATCAGTGATGATCCACAGTACATCAGTGATGATCCACAGTACATCAGGGATGGTCCATAGTACATCAGTGATGATCCATAGTACACCAGTGATGATCCATAGTACACCAGTGATGGCCCATAGTACATCAGTGATGAACTATAGTACATCAGTGATGATCCACAGTACATCAGTGATGATCCACAGTACATCAGGGATGGTCCATAGTACACCAGTGATGATCCACAGTACACCAGTGATGATCCATAGTACACCAGTGATGGTCCATAGTACATCAGTGATGATCTATAGTACACCAGTGATGGTCCATAGTACATCAGTGATGATCTATAGTACATCAGTGATAAACTATAGTACATCAGTGATGATCTATAGTACATCAGTGATGATCTATAGTACATCAGTGATAAACTATAGTACATCAGTGATGATCTATAGTACATCAGTGATGATCCATAGTACACCAGAGATGATGAATAGTACACCAGTGATGGCCCATAGTACATCAGTGATGAACTATAGTACATCAGTGATGATCCACAGTACATCAGGGATGGTCCATAGTACATCAGTGATGATCCATAGTACACCAGTGATGATCCATAGTACACCAGTGATGGCCCATAGTACATCAGTGATGAACTATAGTACATCAGTGATGATCCACAGTACATCAGTGATGATCCACAGTACATCAGGGATGGTCCATAGTACATCAGTGATGATCCATAGTACACCAGTGATGATCCATAGTACACCAGTGATGGCCCATAGTACATCAGTGATGAACTATAGTACATCAGTGATGATCCATAGTACATCAGTGATGATCCATAGTATATCAGTGATGATCCACAGTACATCAGGGATGGTCCATAGTACACCAGTGATGATCCACAGTACACCAGTGATGATCCATAGTACACCAGTGATGGTCCATAGTACATCAGTGATGATCTATAGTACATCAGTGATGGTCCATAATACATCAGTGATGATCTATAGTACATCAGTGATGATCTATAGTACATCAGTGATGATCCATAGTACATCAGTGATGATCCACAGTACATCAGTGATGGTCCACAGTACATCAGGGATGGTCCACAGTACATCGGTGATGATCCATAGTACACCAGTGATGGCCCATAGTACATCAGTGATGGTCCATAGTACATCAGTGATGATCCATAGTACATCAGTGATGATCCATAGTACACCAGTGATGGCCCATAGTACACCAGTGATGGCCCATAGTACATCAGTGATGATCCACAGTACATCAGGGATGGTCCATAGTACATCAGTGATGATCCATAGTACACCAGTGATGATCCATAGTACACCAGTGATGGCCCATAGTACATCAGTGATGAACTATAGTACATCAGTGATGATCCACAGTACATCAGTGATGATCCACAGTACATCAGGGATGGTCCATAGTACACCAGTGATGATCCACAGTACACCAGTGATGATCCATAGTACACCAGTGATGGTCCATAGTACACCAGTGATGATCCATAGTACACCAGTGATGGGCCATAGTACATCAGTGATGAACTACAGTACATCAGTGATGATCCACAGTACATCAGTGATGATCCACAGTACATCAGGGATGGTCCATAGTACACCAGTGATGATCCACAGTACACCAGTGATGATCCATAGTACACCAGTGATGGTCCATAGTACATCAGTGATGATCTATAGTACATCATTGATGGTCCATAGTCCATCAGTGATGATCTATAGTACATCAGTGATGATCTATAGTACATCAGTGATGATCCACAATACATCAGTTATGATACACAGTACATCAGTGATGATCCACAGTACATCAGTGATGATCCACAATACTTCAGTGATGATCCACAGTACATCAGTGATGATCCACAGTACATCAGGGATGGTCCACAGTATATCAGTGATGATCCATAGTACATCAGTGATGGTCCATAGTACATCAGTGATGGTCCATAGTACACGAGTAATGATCCATAGTACACCAGTGATGGCCCATAGTACACCAGTGATGGCCCATAGTACATCAGTGATGATCCATAGTACATCAGTGATGATCCACAGTACATCAGTGATGATCCACAGTACATCAGGGATGGTCCATAGTACATCAGTGATGATCCATAGTACACCAGTGATGATCCATAGTACACCAGTGATGGCCCATAGTACATCAGTGATGAACTATAGTACATCAGTGATGATCCACAGTACATCAGGGATGGTCCATAGTACATCAGTGATGATCCATAGTACACCAGTGATGATCCATAGTACACCAGTGATGGCCCATAGTACATCAGTGATGAACTATAGTACATCAGTGATGATCCACAGTACATCAGTGATGATCCATAGTACATCAGTGATGATCCACAGTACATCAGTGATGATCCACAGTACATCAGGGATGGTCCATAGTACATCAGTGATGATCCATAGTACACCAGTGATGATCCATAGTACACCAGTGATGGCCCATAGTACATCAGTGATGAACTATAGTACATCAGTGATGATCCACAGTACATCAGTGATGATCCACAGTACATCAGGGATGGTCCATAGTACACCAGTGATGATCCACAGTACACCAGTGATGATCCATAGTACACCAGTGATGGTCCATAGTACATCAGTGATGATCTATAGTACATCAGTGATGGTCCATAGTACATCAGTGATGAGCTATAGTACATCAGTGATGATCTATAGTACATCAGTGATGATCCATAGTACACCAGTGATGATCCATAGTACACCAGTGATGGCCCATAGTACATCAGTGATGATCCATAGTACACCAGTGATGATCCATAGTACACCAGTGATGGCCCATAGTACATCAGTGATGAACTATAGTACATCAGTGATGATCCACAGTACATCAGTGATGATCCATAGTACATCAGTGATGATCCACAGTACATCAGTGATGATCCACAGTACATCAGGGATGGTCCATAGTACATCAGTGATGATCCATAGTACACCAGTGATGATCCATAGTACACCAGTGATGGCCCACAGTATATCAGTGATGAACTATAGTACATCAGTGATGATCCACAGTACATCAGTGATGATCCACAGTACATCAGGGATGGTCCATAGTACACCAGTGATGATCCACAGTACACCAGTGATGATCCATAGTACACCAGTGATGGTCCATAGTACATCAGTGATGATCTATAGTACATCAGTGATGGTCCATAGTACATCAGTTATGATCTATAGTACATCAGTGATGATCTATAGTACATCAGTGATGATCCATAGTACATCAGTGATGATCCACAGTACATCAGTGATGGTCCACAGTACATCAGGGATGGTCCACAGTACATCGGTGATGATCCATAGTACACCAGTGATGGCCCATAGTACATCAGTGATGGTCCATAGTACATCAGTGATGATCCATAGTACATCAGTGATGATCCATAGTACACCAGTGATGGCCCATAGTACATCAGTGATGATCCATAGTACATCAGTGATGATCCACAGTACATCAGTGATGATCCACAGTACATCAGGGATGGTCCATAGTACATCAGTGATGATCCATAGTACACCAGTGATGATCCATAGTACACCAGTGATGGCCCATAGTACATCAGTGATGAACTATAGTACATCAGTGATGATCCACAGTTCATCAGTGATGATCCACAGTACATCAGGGATGGTCCATAGTACACCAGTGATGATCCACAGTACATCAGTTATGATCCACAGTACATTAGTGATGATCCACAGTACATCAGTGATGATCCACAGTACATCAGTGATGATCCACAATACTTCAGTGATGATCCACAGTACATCAGGGATGGTCCACAGTACATCAGTGATGGTCCACAGTATATCAGTGATGATCCATAGTACATCAGTGATGGTCCATAGTACATCAGTGATGGTCCATAGTACACCAGTGATGATCCATAGTACACCAGTGATGGCCCATAGTACACCAGTGATGGCCCATAGTACATCAGTAATGATCCACAGTACATCAGTGATGATCCACAGTACATCAGTGATGATCCACACTACATCAGGGAAGGTCCATAGTACATCAGTGATGATCCATAGTACACCAGTGATGATCCATAGTACACCAGTGATGGCCCATAGTACATCAGTGATGAACTATAGTACATCAGAGATGATCCACAGTACATCAGGGATGGTCCATAGTACATCAGTCATGATCCATAGTACACCAGTGATGATCCATAGTACACCAGTGATGGCCCATAGTACATCAGTGATGAACTATAGTACATCAGTGATGATCCACAGTACATCAGTGATGATCCATAGTACATCAGTGATGATCCACAGTACATCAGGGATAGTCCATAGTACATCAGTGATGATCCATAGTACACCAGTGATGATCCATAGTACACCAGTGATGGCCCATAGTACATCAGTGATGAACTATAGTACATCAGTGATGATCCACAGTACATCAGTGATGATCCACAGTACATCAGGGATGGTCCATAGTACACCAGTGATGATCCACAGTACACCAGTGATGGTCCATAGTACATCAGTGATGATCTATAGTACAACAGTGATGATCTATAGTACATCAGTGATGATCCACAGTACATCAGTTATGATAAACAGTACATCAGTGATGATCCACAGTACATCAATGATGATCCACAATACTTCAGTGATGATCCACAGTACATCAGTGATGATCCACAGTACATCAGGGATGGTCCACAGTATATCAGTGATGATCCATAGTACATCAGTGATGGTCCATAGTACATCAGTGATGGTCCATAGTACATCAGTGATGATCCACAGTACATCAGTGATGATCCACAGTACATCAGGGATGGTCCATAGTACATCAGTGATGATCCATAGTACACCAGTGATGATCCATAGTACACCAGTGATGGCCCATAGTACATCAGTGATGAACTATAGTACATCAGTGATGATCCACAGTACATCAGTGATGATCCACAGTACATCAGGGATGGTCCATAGTACACCAGTGATGATCCACAGTACACCAGTGATGATCCATAGTACACCAGTGATGGTCCATAGTACATCAGTGATGATCTATAGTACATCAGTGATGGTCCATAGTACATCATTGATGATCTATAGTACATCAGTGATGATCTATAGTACATCAGTAATGATCCACAGTACATCAGTTATGATACACAGTACATCAGTGATGATCCACAGTACATCAGTGATGATCCACAGTACATCAGTGATGATCCACAATACTTCAGTGATGATCCACAGTACATCAGTGATGATCCACAGTACATCAGGGATGGTCCACAGTATATCAGTGATGATCCATAGTACATCAGTGATGATCCATAGTACACCAGTGATGGCCCATAGTACACCAGTGATGGCCCATAGTACATCAGTGATGATCCATAGTACATCAGTGATGATCCACAGTACATCAGTGATGATCCACAGTACATCAGGGATGGTCCACAGTACATCAGTGATGATCCATAGTACACCAGTGATGATCCATAGTACACCAGTGATGGCCCATAGTACACCAGTGATGATCCATAGTACACCAGTGATGGCCCATAGTACATCAGTGATGAACTATAGTACATCAGTGATGATCCACAGTACATCAGTGATGATCCATAGTACACCAGTGATGGCCCATAGTACACCAGTGATGATCCATAGTACACCAGTGATGGCCCATAGTACATCAGTGATGAACTATAGTACATCAGTGATGATCCACAGTACATCAGTGATGATCCACAGTACATCAGGGATGGTCCATAGTACATCAGTGATGATCCATAGTACACCAGTGATGATCCATAGTACACCAGTGATGGCCCATAGTACATCAGTGATGAACTATAGTACATCAGTGATGATCCACAGTACATCAGTGATGATCCACAGTACATCAGGGATGGTCCATAGTACACCAGTGATGATCCACAGTACACCAGTGATGATCCATAGTACACCAGTGATGGTCCATAGTACATCAGTGATGATCTATAGTACACCAGTGATGGTCCATAGTACATCAGTGATGATCTATAGTACATCAGTGATGAACTATAGTACATCAGTGATGATCTATAGTACATCAGTGATGATCCATAGTACACCAGTGATGATCCATAGTACACCAGTGATGGCCCATAGTACATCAGTGATGAACTATAGTACATCAGTGATGATCCACAGTACATCAGGGATGGTCCATAGTACATCAGTGATGATCCATAGTACACCAGTGATGATCCATAGTACACCAGTGATGGCCCATAGTACATCAGTGATGAACTATAGTACATCAGTGATGATCCACAGTACATCAGTGATGATCCACAGTACATCAGGGATGGTCCATAGTACATCAGTGATGATCCATAGTACACCAGTGATGATCCATAGTACACCAGTGATGGCCCATAGTACATCAGTGATGAACTATAGTACATCAGTGATGATCCATAGTACATCAGTGATGATCCATAATATATCAGTGATGATCCACAGTACATCAGGGATGGTCCATAGTACACCAGTGATGATCCACAGTACACCAGTGATGATCCATAGTACACCAGTGATGGTCCATAGTACATCAGTGATGATCTATAGTACATCAGTGATGATCTATAGTACATCAGTGATGATCCATAGTACATCAGTGATGATCCACAGTACATCAGTGATGGTCCACAGTACATCAGGGATGGTCCACAGTACATCGGTGATGATCCATAGTACACCAGTGATGGCCCATAGCACATCAGTGATGGTCCATAGTACATCAGTGATGATCCATAGTACATCAGTGATGATCCATAGTACACCAGTGATGGCCCATAGTACACCAGTGATGGCCCATAGTACATCAGTGATGATCCACAGTACATCAGTGATGATCCATAGTACATCAGTGATGATCCACAGTACATCAGTGATGATCCACAGTACATCAGGGATGGTCCATAGTACATCAGTGATGATCCATGGTACACCAGTGATGATCCATAGTACACCAGTGATGGCCCATAGTACATCAGTGATGAACTATAGTACATCAGTGATGATCCACAGTACATCAGTGATGATCCACAGTACATCAGGGATGGTCCATAGTACACCAGTGATGATCCACAGTACACCAGTGATGAGCCATAGTACACCAGTGATGGTCCATAGTACACCAGTGATGATCCATAGTACACCAGTGATGGCCCATAGTACATCAGTGATGAACTATAGTACATCAGTGATGATCCACAGTACATCAGTGATGATCCACAGTACATCAGGGATGGTCCATAGTACACCAGTGATGATCCACAGTACACCAGTGATGATCCATAGTACACCAGTGATGGTCCATAGTACATCAGTGATGATCTATAGTACATCAGTGATGGTCCATAGTCCATCAGTGATGATCTATAGTACATCAGTGATGATCTATAGTACATCAGTGATGATCCACAATACATCAGTTATGATACACAGTACATCAGTGATGATCCACAGTACATCAGTGATGATCCACAATACTTCAGTGATGATCCACAGTACATCAGTGATGATCCACAGTACATCAGGGATGGTCCACAGTATATCAGTGATGATCCATAGTACATCAGTGATGGTCCATAGTACATCAGTGATGGTCCATAGTACACCAGTGATGATCCATAGTACACCAGTGATGGCCCATAGTACACCAGTGATGGCCCATAGTACATCAGTGATGATCCATAGTACATCAGTGATGATCCACAGTACATCAGTGATGATCCACAGTACATCAGGGATGGTCCATAGTACATCAGTGATGATCCATAGTACACCAGTGATGATCCATAGTACACCAGTGATGGCCCATAGTACATCAGTGATGAACTATAGTACATCAGTGATGATCCACAGTACATCAGGGATGGTCCATAGTACATCAGTGATGATCCATAGTACACCAGTGATGATCCATAGTACATCAGTGATGGTCCACAGTACATCAGGGATGGTCCACAGTACATCGGTGATGATCCATAGTACACCAGTGATGGCCCATAGCACATCAGTGATGGTCCATAGTACATCAGTGATGATCCATAGTACATCAGTGATGATCCATAGTACACCAGTGATGGCCCATAGTACACCAGTGATGGCCCATAGTACATCAGTGATGATCCACAGTACATCAGTGATGATCCACAGTACATCAGTGATGCTCCACAGTACATCAGGGATGGTCCATAGTACATCAGTGATGATCCATAGTACACCAGTGATGATCCATAGTACACCAGTGATGGCCCATAGTACATCAGTGATGAACTATAGTACATCAGTGATGATCCACAGTACATCAGTGATGATCCACAGTACATCAGGGATGGTCCATAGTACACCAGTGATGATCCACAGTACACCAGTGATGATCCATAGTACACCAGTGATGGTCCATAGTACACCAGTGATGATCCATAGTACACCAGTGATGGCCCATAGTACATCAGTGATGAACTATAGTACATCAGTGATGATCCACAGTACATCAGTGATGATCCACAGTACATCAGGGATGGTCCATAGTACACCAGTGATGATCCACAGTACACCAGTGATGATCCATAGTACACCAGTGATGGTCCATAGTACATCAGTGATGATCTATAGTACATCAGTGATGGTCCATAGTCCATCAGTGATGATCTATAGTACATCAGTGATGATCTATAGTACATCAGTGATGATCCACAATACATCAGTTATGATACACAGTACATCAGTGATGATCCACAGTACATCAGTGATGATCCACAATACTTCAGTGATGATCCACAGTACATCAGTGATGATCCACAGTACATCAGGGATGGTCCACAGTATATCAGTGATGATCCATAGTACATCAGTGATGGTCCATAGTACATCAGTGATGGTCCATAGTACACCAGTGATGATCCATAGTACACCAGTGATGGCCCATAGTACACCAGTGATGGCCCATAGTACATCAGTGATGATCCATAGTACATCAGTGATGATCCACAGTACATCAGGGATGGTCCATAGTACACCAGTGATGATCCACAGTACACCAGTGATGATCCATAGTACACCAGTGATGGTCCATAGTGCACCAGTGATGATCCATAGTACACCAGTGATGGCCCATAGTACATCAGTGATGAACTATAGTACATCAGTGATGATCCACAGTACATCAGTGATGATCCACAGTACATCAGGGATGGTCCATAGTACACCAGTGATGATCCACAGTACACCAGTGATGATCCATAGTACACCAGTGATGGTCCATAGTACATCAGTGATGATCTATAGTACATCAGTGATGGTCCATAGTCCATCAGTGATGATCTATAGTACATCAGTGATGATCTATAGTACATCAGTGATGATCCACAATACATCAGTTATGATACACAGTACATCAGTGATGATCCACAGTACATCAGTGATGATCCACAATACTTCAGTGATGATCCACAGTACATCAGTGATGATCCACAGTACATCAGGGATGGTCCACAGTATATCAGTGATGATCCATAGTACATCAGTGATGGTCCATAGTACATCAGTGATGGTCCATAGTACACCAGTGATGATCCATAGTACACCAGTGATGGCCCATAGTACACCAGTGATGGCCCATAGTACATCAGTGATGATCCATAGTACATCAGTGATGATCCACAGTACATCAGTGATGATCCACAGTACATCAGGGATGGTCCATAGTACATCAGTGATGATCCATAGTACACCAGTGATGATCCATAGTACACCAGTGATGGCCCATAGTACATCAGTGATGAACTATAGTACATCAGTGATGATCCACAGTACATCAGGGATGGTCCATAGTACATCAGTGATGATCCATAGTACACCAGTGATGATCCATAGTACATCAGTGATGGTCCACAGTACATCAGGGATGGTCCACAGTACATCGGTGATGATCCATAGTACACCAGTGATGGCCCATAGCACATCAGTGATGGTCCATAGTACATCAGTGATGATCCATAGTACATCAGTGATGATCCATAGTACACCAGTGATGGCCCATAGTACACCAGTGATGGCCCATAGTACATCAGTGATGATCCACAGTACATCAGTGATGCTCCACAGTACATCAGGGATGGTCCATAGTACATCAGTGATGATCCATAGTACACCAGTGATGATCCATAGTACACCAGTGATGGCCCATAGTACATCAGTGATGAACTATAGTACATCAGTGATGATCCACAGTACATCATTGATGATCCACAGTACATCAGGGATGGTCCATAGTACACCAGTGATGATCCACAGTACACCAGTGATGAGCCATAGTACACCAGTGATGGTCCATAGTACACCAGTGATGATCCATAGTACACCAGTGATGGCCCATAGTACATCAGTGATGAACTATAGTACATCAGTGATGATCCACAGTACATCAGTGATGATCCACAGTACATCAGGGATGGTCCATAGTACACCAGTGATGATCCACAGTACACCAGTGATGATCCATAGTACACCAGTGATGGTCCATAGTACATCAGTGATGATCTATAGTACATCAGTGATGGTCCATAGTCCATCAGTGATGATCTATAGTACATCAGTGATGATCTATAGTACATCAGTGATGATCTATAGTACATCAGTGATGATCCACAATACATCAGTTATGATACACAGTACATCAGTGATGATCCACAGTACATCAGTGATGATCCACAATACTTCAGTGATGATCCACAGTACATCAGTGATGATCCACAGTACATCAGGGATGGTCCACAGTATATCAGTGATGATCCATAGTACATCAGTGATGGTCCATAGTACATCAGTGATGGTCCATAGTACACCAGTGATGATCCATAGTACACCAGTGATGGCCCATAGTACACCAGTGATGGCCCATAGTACATCAGTGATGATCCATAGTACATCAGTGATGATCCACAGTACATCAGTGATGATCCACAGTACATCAGGGATGGTCCATAGTACATCAGTGATGATCCATAGTACACCAGTGATGATCCATAGTACACCAGTGATGGCCCATAGTACATCAGTGATGAACTATAGTACATCAGTGATGATCCACAGTACATCAGGGATGGTCCATAGTACATCAGTGATGATCCATAGTACACCAGTGATGATCCATAGTACATCAGTGATGGTCCACAGTACATCAGGGATGGTCCACAGTACATCGGTGATGATCCATAGTACACCAGTGATGGCCCATAGCACATCAGTGATGGTCCATAGTACATCAGTGATGATCCATAGTACATCAGTGATGATCCATAGTACACCAGTGATGGCCCATAGTACACCAGTGATGGCCCATAGTACATCAGTGATGATCCACAGTACATCAGTGATGATCCACAGTACATCAGTGATGCTCCACAGTACATCAGGGATGGTCCATAGTACATCAGTGATGATCCATAGTACACCAGTGATGATCCATAGTACACCAGTGATGGCCCATAGTACATCAGTGATGAACTATAGTACATCAGTGATGATCCACAGTACATCAGTGATGATCCACAGTACATCAGGGATGGTCCATAGTACACCAGTGATGATCCACAGTACACCAGTGATGATCCATAGTACACCAGTGATGGTCCATAGTACACCAGTGATGATCCATAGTACACCAGTGATGGCCCATAGTACATCAGTGATGAACTATAGTACATCAGTGATGATCCACAGTACATCAGTGATGATCCACAGTACATCAGGGATGGTCCATAGTACACCAGTGATGATCCACAGTACACCAGTGATGATCCATAGTACACCAGTGATGGTCCATAGTACATCAGTGATGATCTATAGTACATCAGTGATGGTCCATAGTCCATCAGTGATGATCTATAGTACATCAGTGATGATCTATAGTACATCAGTGATGATCCACAATACATCAGTTATGATACACAGTACATCAGTGATGATCCACAGTACATCAGTGATGATCCACAATACTTCAGTGATGATCCACAGTACATCAGTGATGATCCACAGTACATCAGGGATGGTCCACAGTATATCAGTGATGATCCATAGTACATCAGTGATGGTCCATAGTACATCAGTGATGATCCATAGTACACCAGTGATGATCCATAGTACACCAGTGATGGCCCATAGTACACCAGTGATGGCCCATAGTACATCAGTGATGATCCATAGTACATCAGTGATGATCCACAGTACATCAGGGATGGTCCATAGTACACCAGTGATGATCCACAGTACACCAGTGATGATCCATAGTACACCAGTGATGGTCCATAGTGCACCAGTGATGATCCATAGTACACCAGTGATGGCCCATAGTACATCAGTGATGAACTATAGTACATCAGTGATGATCCACAGTACATCAGTGATGATCCACAGTACATCAGGGATGGTCCATAGTACACCAGTGATGATCCACAGTACACCAGTGATGATCCATAGTACACCAGTGATGGTCCATAGTACATCAGTGATGATCTATAGTACATCAGTGATGGTCCATAGTCCATCAGTGATGATCTATAGTACATCAGTGATGATCTATAGTACATCAGTGATGATCCACAATACATCAGTTATGATACACAGTACATCAGTGATGATCCATAGTACACCAGTGATGATCCATAGTACACCAGTGATGGCCCATAGTACATCAGTGATGAACTATAGTACATCAGTGATGATCCACAGTACATCAGTGATGATCCACAGTACATCAGGGATGGTCCATAGTACATCAGTGATGATCCATAGTACACCAGTGATGATCCATAGTACACCAGTGATGGCCCATAGTACATCAGTGATGAACTATAGTACATCAGTGATGATCCACAGTTCATCAGTGATGATCCACAGTACATCAGGGATGGTCCATAGTACACCAGTGATGATCCACAGTACATCAGTTATGATCCACAGTACATTAGTGATGATCCACAGTACATCAGTGATGATCCACAGTACATCAGTGATGATCCACAATACTTCAGTGATGATCCACAGTACATCAGGGATGGTCCACAGTACATCAGTGATGGTCCACAGTATATCAGTGATGATCCATAGTACATCAGTGATGGTCCATAGTACATCAGTGATGGTCCATAGTACACCAGTGATGATCCATAGTACACCAGTGATGGCCCATAGTACACCAGTGATGGCCCATAGTACATCAGTAATGATCCACAGTACATCAGTGATGATCCACAGTACATCAGTGATGATCCACACTACATCAGGGAAGGTCCATAGTACATCAGTGATGATCCATAGTACACCAGTGATGATCCATAGTACACCAGTGATGGCCCATAGTACATCAGTGATGAACTATAGTACATCAGAGATGATCCACAGTACATCAGGGATGGTCCATAGTACATCAGTCATGATCCATAGTACACCAGTGATGATCCATAGTACACCAGTGATGGCCCATAGTACATCAGTGATGAACTATAGTACATCAGTGATGATCCACAGTACATCAGTGATGATCCATAGTACATCAGTGATGATCCACAGTACATCAGGGATGGTCCATAGTACATCAGTGATGATCCATAGTACACCAGTGATGATCCATAGTACACCAGTGATGGCCCATAGTACATCAGTGATGAACTATAGTACATCAGTGATGATCCACAGTACATCAGTGATGATCCACAGTACATCAGGGATGGTCCATAGTACACCAGTGATGATCCACAGTACACCAGTGATGGTCCATAGTACATCAGTGATGATCTATAGTACAACAGTGATGATCTATAGTACATCAGTGATGATCCACAGTACATCAGTTATGATAAACAGTACATCAGTGATGATCCACAGTACATCAATGATGATCCACAATACTTCAGTGATGATCCACAGTACATCAGTGATGATCCACAGTACATCAGGGATGGTCCACAGTATATCAGTGATGATCCATAGTACATCAGTGATGGTCCATAGTACATCAGTGATGGTCCATAGTACACAAGTGATGATCCATAGTACACCAGTGATGGCCCATAGTACACCAGTGATGGCCCATAGTACATCACTGATGATCCATAGTACATCAGTGATGATCCACAGTACATCAGTGATGATCCACAGTACATCAGGGATGGTCCATAGTACATCAGTGATGATCCATAGTACACCAGTGATGATCCATAGTACACCAGTGATGGCCCATAGTACATCAGTGATGAACTATAGTACATCAGAGATGATCCACAGTACATCAGGGATGGTCCATAGTACATCAGTGATGATCCATAGTACACCAGTGATGATCCATAGTACACCAGTGATGGCCCATAGTACATCAGTGATGAACTATAGTACATCAGTGATGATCCACAGTACATCAGTGATGATCCATAGTACATCAGTGATGATCCACAGTACATCAGTGATGATCCACAGTACATCAGGGATGGTCCATAGTACATCAGTGATGATCCATAGTACACCAGTGATGATCCATAGTACACCAGTGATGGCCCATAGTACATCAGTGATGAACTATAGTACATCAGTGATGATCCACAGTACATCAGTGATGATCCACAGTACATCAGGGATGGTCCATAGTACACCAGTGATGATCCACAGTACACCAGTGATGATCCATAGTACACCAGTGATGGTCCATAGTACATCAGTGATGATCTATAGTACATCAGTGATGGTCCATAGTACATCATTGATGATCTATAGTACATCAGTGATGATCTATAGTACATCAGTAATGATCCACAGTACATCAGTTATGATACACAGTACATCAGTGATGATCCACAGTACATCAGTGATGATCCACAGTACATCAGTGATGATCCACAATACTTCAGTGATGATCCACAGTACATCAGTGATGATCCACAGTACATCAGGGATGGTCCACAGTATATCAGTGATGATCCATAGTACATCAGTGATGATCCATAGTACACCAGTGATGGCCCATAGTACACCAGTGATGGCCCATAGTACATCAGTGATGATCCATAGTACATCAGTGATGATCCACAGTACATCAGTGATGATCCACAGTACATCAGGGATGGTCCACAGTACATCAGTGATGATCCATAGTACACCAGTGATGATCCATAGTACACCAGTGATGGCCCATAGTACACCAGTGATGATCCATAGTACACCAGTGATGGCCCATAGTACATCAGTGATGAACTATAGTACATCAGTGATGATCCACAGTACATCAGTGATGATCCATAGTACACCAGTGATGGCCCATAGTACACCAGTGATGATCCATAGTACACCAGTGATGGCCCATAGTACATCAGTGATGAACTATAGTACATCAGTGATGATCCACAGTACATCAGTGATGATCCACAGTACATCAGGGATGGTCCATAGTACATCAGTGATGATCCATAGTACACCAGTGATGATCCATAGTACACCAGTGATGGCCCATAGTACATCAGTGATGAACTATAGTACATCAGTGATGATCCACAGTACATCAGTGATGATCCACAGTACATCAGGGATGGTCCATAGTACACCAGTGATGATCCACAGTACACCAGTGATGATCCATAGTACACCAGTGATGGTCCATAGTACATCAGTGATGATCTATAGTACACCAGTGATGGTCCATAGTACATCAGTGATGATCTATAGTACATCAGTGATGAACTATAGTACATCAGTGATGATCTATAGTACATCAGTGATGATCCATAGTACACCAGTGATGATCCATAGTACACCAGTGATGGCCCATAGTACATCAGTGATGAACTATAGTACATCAGTGATGATCCACAGTACATCAGGGATGGTCCATAGTACATCAGTGATGATCCATAGTACACCAGTGATGATCCATAGTACACCAGTGATGGCCCATAGTACATCAGTGATGAACTATAGTACATCAGTGATGATCCACAGTACATCAGTGATGATCCACAGTACATCAGGGATGGTCCATAGTACATCAGTGATGATCCATAGTACACCAGTGATGATCCATAGTACACCAGTGATGGCCCATAGTACATCAGTGATGAACTATAGTACATCAGTGATGATCCATAGTACATCAGTGATGATCCATAATATATCAGTGATGATCCACAGTACATCAGGGATGGTCCATAGTACACCAGTGATGATCCACAGTACACCAGTGATGATCCATAGTACACCAGTGATGGTCCATAGTACATCAGTGATGATCTATAGTACATCAGTGATGATCTATAGTACATCAGTGATGATCCATAGTACATCAGTGATGATCCACAGTACATCAGTGATGGTCCACAGTACATCAGGGATGGTCCACAGTACATCGGTGATGATCCATAGTACACCAGTGATGGCCCATAGCACATCAGTGATGGTCCATAGTACATCAGTGATGATCCATAGTACATCAGTGATGATCCATAGTACACCAGTGATGGCCCATAGTACACCAGTGATGGCCCATAGTACATCAGTGATGATCCACAGTACATCAGTGATGATCCATAGTACATCAGTGATGATCCACAGTACATCAGTGATGATCCACAGTACATCAGGGATGGTCCATAGTACATCAGTGATGATCCATGGTACACCAGTGATGATCCATAGTACACCAGTGATGGCCCATAGTACATCAGTGATGAACTATAGTACATCAGTGATGATCCACAGTACATCAGTGATGATCCACAGTACATCAGGGATGGTCCATAGTACACCAGTGATGATCCACAGTACACCAGTGATGAGCCATAGTACACCAGTGATGGTCCATAGTACACCAGTGATGATCCATAGTACACCAGTGATGGCCCATAGTACATCAGTGATGAACTATAGTACATCAGTGATGATCCACAGTACATCAGTGATGATCCACAGTACATCAGGGATGGTCCATAGTACACCAGTGATGATCCACAGTACACCAGTGATGATCCATAGTACACCAGTGATGGTCCATAGTACATCAGTGATGATCTATAGTACATCAGTGATGGTCCATAGTCCATCAGTGATGATCTATAGTACATCAGTGATGATCTATAGTACATCAGTGATGATCCACAATACATCAGTTATGATACACAGTACATCAGTGATGATCCACAGTACATCAGTGATGATCCACAATACTTCAGTGATGATCCACAGTACATCAGTGATGATCCACAGTACATCAGGGATGGTCCACAGTATATCAGTGATGATCCATAGTACATCAGTGATGGTCCATAGTACATCAGTGATGGTCCATAGTACACCAGTGATGATCCATAGTACACCAGTGATGGCCCATAGTACACCAGTGATGGCCCATAGTACATCAGTGATGATCCATAGTACATCAGTGATGATCCACAGTACATCAGTGATGATCCACAGTACATCAGGGATGGTCCATAGTACATCAGTGATGATCCATAGTACACCAGTGATGATCCATAGTACACCAGTGATGGCCCATAGTACATCAGTGATGAACTATAGTACATCAGTGATGATCCACAGTACATCAGGGATGGTCCATAGTACATCAGTGATGATCCATAGTACACCAGTGATGATCCATAGTACATCAGTGATGGTCCACAGTACATCAGGGATGGTCCACAGTACATCGGTGATGATCCATAGTACACCAGTGATGGCCCATAGCACATCAGTGATGGTCCATAGTACATCAGTGATGATCCATAGTACATCAGTGATGATCCATAGTACACCAGTGATGGCCCATAGTACACCAGTGATGGCCCATAGTACATCAGTGATGATCCACAGTACATCAGTGATGATCCACAGTACATCAGTGATGCTCCACAGTACATCAGGGATGGTCCATAGTACATCAGTGATGATCCATAGTACATCAGTGATGATCCATAGTACACCAGTGATGATCCATAGTACACCAGTGATGGCCCATAGTACATCAGTGATGAACTATAGTACATCAGTGATGATCCACAGTACATCAGTGATGATCCACAGTACATCAGGGATGGTCCATAGTACACCAGTGATGATCCACAGTACACCAGTGATGATCCATAGTACACCAGTGATGGTCCATAGTACACCAGTGATGATCCATAGTACACCAGTGATGGCCCATAGTACATCAGTGATGAACTATAGTACATCAGTGATGATCCACAGTACATCAGTGATGATCCACAGTACATCAGGGATGGTCCATAGTACACCAGTGATGATCCACAGTACACCAGTGATGATCCATAGTACACCAGTGATGGTCCATAGTACATCAGTGATGATCTATAGTACATCAGTGATGGTCCATAGTCCATCAGTGATGATCTATAGTACATCAGTGATGATCTATAGTACATCAGTGATGATCCACAATACATCAGTTATGATACACAGTACATCAGTGATGATCCACAGTACATCAGTGATGATCCACAATACTTCAGTGATGATCCACAGTACATCAGTGATGATCCACAGTACATCAGGGATGGTCCACAGTATATCAGTGATGATCCATAGTACATCAGTGATGGTCCATAGTACATCAGTGATGGTCCATAGTACACCAGTGATGATCCATAGTACACCAGTGATGGCCCATAGTACACCAGTGATGGCCCATAGTACATCAGTGATGATCCATAGTACATCAGTGATGATCCACAGTACATCAGGGATGGTCCATAGTACACAAGTGATGATCCACAGTACACCAGTGATGATCCATAGTACACCAGTGATGGTCCATAGTGCACCAGTGATGATCCATAGTACACCAGTGATGGCCCATAGTACATCAGTGATGAACTATAGTACATCAGTGATGATCCACAGTACATCAGTGATGATCCACAGTACATCAGGGATGGTCCATAGTACACCAGTGATGATCCACAGTACACCAGTGATGATCCATAGTACACCAGTGATGGTCCATAGTACATCAGTGATGATCTATAGTACATCAGTGATGGTCCATAGTCCATCAGTGATGATCTATAGTACATCAGTGATGATCTATAGTACATCAGTGATGATCCACAATACATCAGTTATGATACACAGTACATCAGTGATGATCCACAGTACATCAGTGATGATCCACAATACTTCAGTGATGATCCACAGTACATCAGTGATGATCCACAGTACATCAGGGATGGTCCACAGTATATCAGTGATGATCCATAGTACAT
Source organism: Rana muscosa (assembly GCA_029206835.1). Taxonomy (NCBI): domain Eukaryota; kingdom Metazoa; phylum Chordata; class Amphibia; order Anura; family Ranidae; genus Rana; species Rana muscosa. Next base: position 4,799,171 of record JARGYO010000206.1, on the reverse strand, counting down.
CAGTGATGGTCCATAGTACATCAGTGATGGTCCATAGTACACCAGTGATGATCCATAGTACACCAGTGATGGCCCATAGTACACCAGTGATGGCCCATAGTACATCAGTGATGATCCATAGTACATCAGTGATGATCCACAGTACATCAGTGATGATCCACAGTACATCAGGGATGGTCCATAGTACATCAGTGATGATCCATAGTACACCAGTGATGATCCATAGTACACCAGTGATGGCCCATAGTACATCAGTGATGAACTATAGTACATCAGTGATGATCCACAGTACATCAGGGATGGTCCATAGTACATCAGTGATGATCCATAGTACACCAGTGATGATCCATAGTACATCAGTGATGGTCCACAGTACATCAGGGATGGTCCACAGTACATCGGTGATGATCCATAGTACACCAGTGATGGCCCATAGCACATCAGTGATGGTCCATAGTACATCAGTGATGATCCATAGTACATCAGTGATGATCCATAGTACACCAGTGATGGCCCATAGTACACCAGTGATGGCCCATAGTACATCAGTGATGATCCACAGTACATCAGTGATGATCCACAGTACATCAGTGATGCTCCACAGTACATCAGGGATGGTCCATAGTACATCAGTGATGATCCATAGTACACCAGTGATGATCCATAGTACACCAGTGATGGCCCATAGTACATCAGTGATGAACTATAGTACATCAGTGATGATCCACAGTACATCATTGATGATCCACAGTACATCAGGGATGGTCCATAGTACACCAGTGATGATCCACAGTACACCAGTGATGAGCCATAGTACACCAGTGATGGTCCATAGTACACCAGTGATGATCCATAGTACACCAGTGATGGCCCATAGTACATCAGTGATGAACTATAGTACATCAGTGATGATCCACAGTACATCAGTGATGATCCACAGTACATCAGGGATGGTCCATAGTACACCAGTGATGATCCACAGTACACCAGTGATGATCCATAGTACACCAGTGATGGTCCATAGTACATCAGTGATGATCTATAGTACATCAGTGATGGTCCATAGTCCATCAGTGATGATCTATAGTACATCAGTGATGATCTATAGTACATCAGTGATGATCTATAGTACATCAGTGATGATCCACAATACATCAGTTATGATACACAGTACATCAGTGATGATCCACAGTACATCAGTGATGATCCACAATACTTCAGTGATGATCCACAGTACATCAGTGATGATCCACAGTACATCAGGGATGGTCCACAGTATATCAGTGATGATCCATAGTACATCAGTGATGGTCCATAGTACATCAGTGATGGTCCATAGTACACCAGTGATGATCCATAGTACACCAGTGATGGCCCATAGTACACCAGTGATGGCCCATAGTACATCAGTGATGATCCATAGTACATCAGTGATGATCCACAGTACATCAGTGATGATCCACAGTACATCAGGGATGGTCCATAGTACATCAGTGATGATCCATAGTACACCAGTGATGATCCATAGTACACCAGTGATGGCCCATAGTACATCAGTGATGAACTATAGTACATCAGTGATGATCCACAGTACATCAGGGATGGTCCATAGTACATCAGTGATGATCCATAGTACACCAGTGATGATCCATAGTACATCAGTGATGGTCCACAGTACATCAGGGATGGTCCACAGTACATCGGTGATGATCGATAGTACACCAGTGATGGCCCATAGCACATCAATGATGGTCCATAGTACATCAGTGATGATCCATAGTACATCAGTGATGATCCATAGTACACCAGTGATGGCCCATAGTACACCAGTGATGGCCCATAGTACATCAGTGATGATCCACAGTACATCAGTGATGATCCACAGTACATCAGTGATGCTCCACAGTACATCAGGGATGGTCCATAGTACATCAGTGATGATCCATAGTACACCAGTGATGATCCATAGTACACCAGTGATGGCCCATAGTACATCAGTGATGAACTATAGTACATCAGTGATGATCCACAGTACATCAGTGATGATCCACAGTACATCAGGGATGGTCCATAGTACACCAGTGATGATCCACAGTACACCAGTGATGATCCATAGTACACCAGTGATGGTCCATAGTACACCAGTGATGATCCATAGTACACCAGTGATGGCCCATAGTACATCAGTGATGAACTATAGTACATCAGTGATGATCCACAGTACATCAGTGATGATCCACAGTACATCAGGGATGGTCCATAGTACACCAGTGATGATCCACAGTACACCAGTGATGATCCATAGTACACCAGTGATGGTCCATAGTACATCAGTGATGATCTATAGTACATCAGTGATGGTCCATAGTCCATCAGTGATGATCTATAGTACATCAGTGATGATCTATAGTACATCAGTGATGATCCACAATACATCAGTTATGATACACAGTACATCAGTGATGATCCACAGTACATCAGTGATGATCCACAATACTTCAGTGATGATCCACAGTACATCAGTGATGATCCACAGTACATCAGGGATGGTCCACAGTATATCAGTGATGATCCATAGTACATCAGTGATGGTCCATAGTACATCAGTGATGATCCATAGTACACCAGTGATGATCCATAGTACACCAGTGATGGCCCATAGTACACCAGTGATGGCCCATAGTACATCAGTGATGATCCATAGTACATCAGTGATGATCCACAGTACATCAGGGATGGTCCATAGTACACCAGTGATGATCCACAGTACACCAGTGATGATCCATAGTACACCAGTGATGGTCCATAGTGCACCAGTGATGATCCATAGTACACCAGTGATGGCCCATAGTACATCAGTGATGAACTATAGTACATCAGTGATGATCCACAGTACATCAGTGATGATCCACAGTACATCAGGGATGGTCCATAGTACACCAGTGATGATCCACAGTACACCAGTGATGATCCATAGTACACCAGTGATGGTCCATAGTACATCAGTGATGATCTATAGTACATCAGTGATGGTCCATAGTCCATCAGTGATGATCTATAGTACATCAGTGATGATCTATAGTACATCAGTGATGATCCACAATACATCAGTTATGATACACAGTACATCAGTGATGATCCACAGTACATCAGTGATGATCCACAATACTTCAGTGATGATCCACAGTACATCAGTGATGATCCACAGTACATCAGGGATGGTCCACAGTATATCAGTGATGATCCATAGTACATCAGTGATGGTCCATAGTACATCAGTGATGGTCCATAGTACACCAGTGATGATCCATAGTACACCAGTGATGGCCCATAGTACACCAGTGATGGCCCATAGTACATCAGTGATGATCCATAGTACATCAGTGATGATCCACAGTACATCAGTGATGATCCATAGTACATCAGGGATGGTCCATAGTACATCAGTGATGATCCATAGTACACCCGTGATGATCCATAGTACACCAGTGATGGCCCATAGTACATCAGTGATGAACTATAGTACATCAGTGATGATCCACAGTACATCAGGGATGGTCCATAGTACATCAGTGATGATCCATAGTACACCAGTGATGATCCATAGTACAACAGTGATGGCCCATAGTACATCAGTGATGAACTATAGTACATCAGTGATGATCCACAGTACATCAGTGATGATCCATAGTACATCAGTGATGATCCACAGTACATCAGTGATGATCCACAGTACATCAGGGATGGTCCATAGTACATCAGTGATGGCCTATAGTACACCAGTGATGGCCCATAGTACATCAGTGATGATCCACAGTACATCAGTGATGATCCATAGTACATCAGTGATGATCCACAGTACATCAGTGATGCTCCACAGTACATCAGGGATGGTCCATAGTACATCAGTGATGATCCATAGTACACCAGTGATGATCCATAGTACACCAGTGATGGCCCATAGTACATCAGTGATGAACTATAGTACATCAGTGATGATCCACAGTACATCAGTGATGATCCACAGTACATCAGGGATGGTCCATAGTACATCAGTGATGATCCATAGTACACCAGTGATGATCCATAGTACACCAGTGATGGCCCATAGTACATCAGTGATGAACTATAGTACATCAGTGATGATCCACAGTACATCAGGGATGGTCCATAGTACATCAGTGATGATCCATAGTACACCAGTGATGATCCATAGTACATCAGTGATGGTCCACAGTACATCAGGGATGGTCCACAGTACATCGGTGATGATCCATAGTACACCAGTGATGGCCCATAGCACATCAGTGATGGTCCATAGTACATCAGTGATGATCCATAGTACATCAGTGATGATCCATAGTACACCAGTGATGGCCCATAGTACACCAGTGATGGCCCATAGTACATCAGTGATGATCCACAGTACATCAGTGATGATTCATAGTACATCAGTGATGATCCACAGTACATCAGTGATGCTCCACAGTACATCAGGGATGGTCCATAGTACATCAGTGATGATCCATAGTACACCAGTGATGATCCATAGTACACCAGTGATGGCCCATAGTACATCAGTGATGAACTATAGTACATCAGTGATGATCCACAGTACATCAGTGATGATCCACAGTACATCAGGGATGGTCCATAGTACACCAGTGATGATCCACAGTACACCAGTGATGATCCATAGTACACCAGTGATGGTCCATAGTACACCAGTGATGATCCATAGTACACCAGTGATGGCCCATAGTACATCAGTGATGAACTATAGTACATCAGTGATGATCCACAGTACATCAGTGATGATCCACAGTACATCAGGGATGGTCCATAGTACACCAGTGATGATCCACAGTACACCAGTGATGATCCATAGTACACCAGTGATGGTCCATAGTACATCAGTGATGATCTATAGTACATCAGTGATGGTCCATAGTCCATCAGTGATGATCTATAGTACATCAGTGATGATCTATAGTACATCAGTGATGATCCACAATACATCAGTTATGATACACAGTACATCAGTGATGATCCACAGTACATCAGTGATGATCCACAATACTTCAGTGATGATCCACAGTACATCAGTGATGATCCACAGTACATCAGGGATGGTCCACAGTATATCAGTGATGATCCATAGTACATCAGTGATGGTCCATAGTACATCAGTGATGGTCCATAGTACACCAGTGATGATCCATAGTACACCAGTGATGGCCCATAGTACACCAGTGATGGCCCATAGTACATCAGTGATGATCCATAGTACATCAGTGATGATCCACAGTACATCAGTGATGATCCACAGTACATCAGGGATGGTCCATAGTACATCAGTGATGATCCATAGTACACCAGTGATGATCCATAGTACACCAGTGATGGCCCATAGTACATCAGTGATGAACTATAGTACATCAGTGATGATCCACAGTACATCAGGGATGGTCCATAGTACATCAGTGATGATCCATAGTACACCAGTGATGATCCATAGTACATCAGTGATGGTCCACAGTACATCAGGGATGGTCCACAGTACATCGGTGATGATCCATAGTACACCAGTGATGGCCCATAGCACATCAGTGATGGTCCATAGTACATCAGTGATGATCCATAGTACATCAGTGATGATCCATAGTACACCAGTGATGGCCCATAGTACACCAGTGATGGCCCATAGTACATCAGTGATGATCCACAGTACATCAGTGATGATCCATAGTACATCAGTGATGATCCACGGTACATCAGTGATGCTCCACAGTACATCAGGGATGGTCCATAGTACATCAGTGATGATCCATAGTACACCAGTGATGATCCATAGTACACCAGTGATGGCCCATAGTACATCAGTGATGAACTATAGTACATCAGTGATGATCCACAGTACATCAGTGATGATCCACAGTACATCAGGGATGGTCCATAGTACACCAGTGATGATCCACAGTACACCAGTGATGATCCATAGTACACCAGTGATGGTCCATAGTACACCAGTGATGATCCATAGTACACCAGTGATGGCCCATAGTACATCAGTGATGAACTATAGTACATCAGTGATGATCCACAGTACATCAGTGATGATCCACAGTACATCAGGGATGGTCCATAGTACACCAGTGATGATCCACAGTACACCAGTGATGATCCATAGTACACCAGTGATGGTCCATAGTACATCAGTGATGATCTATAGTACATCAGTGATGGTCCATAGTCCATCAGTGATGATCTATAGTACATCAGTGATGATCTATAGTACATCAGTGATGATCCACAATACATCAGTTATGATACACAGTACATCAGTGATGATCCACAGTACATCAGTGATGATCCACAATACTTCAGTGATGATCCACAGTACATCAGTGATGATCCACAGTACATCAGGGATGGTCCACAGTATATCAGTGATGATCCATAGTACATCAGTGATGGTCCATAGTACATCAGTGATGGTCCATAGTACACCAGTGATGATCCATAGTACACCAGTGATGGCCCATAGTACACCAGTGATGGCCCATAGTACATCAGTGATGATCCATAGTACATCAGTGATGATCCACAGTACATCAGTGATGATCCACAGTACATCAGGGATGGTCCATAGTACATCAGTGATGATCCATAGTACACCCGTGATGATCCATAATACACCAGTGATGGCCCATAGTACATCAGTGATGAACTATAGTACATCAGTGATGATCCACAGTACATCAGGGATGGTCCATAGTACATCAGTGATGATCCATAGTACACCAGTGATGATCCATAGTACAACAGTGATGGCCCATAGTACATCAGTGATGAACTATAGTACATCAGTGATGATCCACAGTAAATCAGTGATGATCCATAGTACATCAGTGATGATCCACAGTACATCAGTGATGATCCACAGTACATCAGGGATGGTCCATAGTACATCAGTGATAATCCATAGTACACCAGTGATGATCCATAGTACACCAGTGATGGCCCATAGTACATCAGTGATGAACTATAGTACATCAGTGATGATCCACAGTACATCAGTGATGATCCACAGTACATCAGGGATGGTCCATAGTACACCAGTGATGATCCACAGTACACCAGTGATGATCCATAGTACACCAGTGATGGTCCATAGTACATCATAGATGATCTATAGTACATCAGTGATGGTCCATAGTACATCAGTGATGAGCTATAGTACATCAGTGATGATCTATAGTACATCAGTGATGATCCATAGTACACCAGTGATGATCCATAGTACACCAGTGATGGCCCATAGTACATCAGTGATGATCCATAGTACACCAGTGATGATCCATAGTACACCAGTGATGGCCCATAGTACATCAGTGATGAACTATAGTACATCAGTGATGATCCACAGTACATCAGTGATGATCCATAGTACATCAGTGATGATCCACAGTACATCAGTGATGATCCACAGTACATCAGGGATGGTCCATAGTACATCAGTAATGATCCATAGTACACCAGTGATGATCCATAGTACACCAGTGATGGCCCACAGTATATCAGTGATGAACTATAGTACATCAGTGATGATCCACAGTACATCAGTGATGATCCACAGTACATCAGGGATGGTCCATAGTACACCAGTGATGATCCACAGTACACCAGTGATGATCCATAGTACACCAGTGATGGTCCATAGTACATCAGTGATGATCTATAGTACATCAGTGATGGTCCATAGTACATCAGTGATGAGCTATAGTACATCAGTGATGATCTATAGTACATCAGTGATGATCCATAGTACACCAGTGATGATCCATAGTACACCAGTGATGGCCCATAGTACATCAGTGATGATCCATAGTACACCAGTGATGATCCATAGTACACCAGTGATGGCCCATAGTACATCAGTGATGAACTATATTACATCAGTGATGATCCACAGTACATCAGTGATGATCCACAGTACATCAGTGATGGTCCACAGTACATCAGGGATGGTCCACAGTACATCGGTGATGATCCATAGTACACCAGTGATGGCCCATAGTACATCAGTGATGGTCCATAGTACATCAGTGATGATCCATAGTACATCAGTGATGATCCATAGTACACCAGTGATGGCCCATAGTACATCAGTGATGATTCATAGTACATCAGTGATGATCCACAGTACATCAGTGATGATCCACAGTACATCAGGGATGGTCCATAGTACATCAGTGATGATCCATAGTACACCAGTGATGATCCATAGTACACCAGTGATGGCCCATAGTACATCAGTGATGAACTATAGTACATCAGTGATGATCCACAGTACATCAGTGATGATCCACAGTACATCAGGGATGGTCCATAGTACACCAGTGATGATCCACAGTACATCAGTTATGATCCACAGTACATCAGGGATGGTCCATAGTACACCAGTGATGATCTACAGTACATCAGTGATGATCCACAGTACATCAGTGATGATCCACAGTACATCAGTGATGATCCACAGTACATCAGGGATGGTCCATAGTACATCAGTGATGATCCATAGTACACCAGTGATGATCCATAGTACATCATTGATGATCTATAGTACATCAGTGATGATCTATAGTACATCAGTGATGATCCACAGTACATCAGTTATGATACACAGTACATCAGTGATGATCCACAGTACATCAGTGATGATCCACAGTACATCAGTGATGATCCACAATACTTCAGTGATGATCCACAGTACATCAGTGATGATCCACAGTACATCAGGGATGGTCCACAGTATATCAGTGATGATCCATAGTACATCAGTGATGATCCATAGTACACCAGTGATGGCCCATAGTACACCAGTGATGGCCCATAGTACATCAGTGATGATCCATAGTACATCAGTGATGATCCACAGTACATCAGTGATGATCCACAGTACATCAGGGATGGTCCACAGTACATCAGTGATGATCCATAGTACACCAGTGATGATCCATAGTACACCAGTGATGGCCCATAGTACACCAGTGATGATCCATAGTACACCAGTGATGGCCCATAGTACATCAGTGATGAACTATAGTACATCAGTAATGATCCACAGTACATCAGTGATGATCCATAGTACACCAGTGATGGCCCATAGTACACCAGTGATGATCCATAGTATACCAGTGATGGCCCATAGTACATCAGTGATGAACTATAGTACATCAGTGATGATCGACAGTACATCAGTGATGATCCACAGTACATCAGGGATGGTCCATAGTACATCAGTGATGATCCATAGTACACCAGTGATGATCCATAGTACACCAGTGATGGCCCATAGTACATCAGTGATGAACTATAGTACATCAGTGATGATCCACAGTACATCAGTGATGATCCACAGTACATCAGTGATGATCCACAGTACATCAGGGATGGTCCATAGTACATCAGTGATGATCCATAGTACACCAGTGATGATCCATAGTACACCAGTGATGGCCCATAGTACATCAGTGATGAACTATAGTACACCAGTGATGATCCATAGTACACCAGTGATGGCCCATAGTACATCAGTGATGAACTATAGTACATCAGAGATGATCCACAGTACATCAGGGATGGTCCATAGTACATCAGTCATGATCCATAGTACACCAGTGATGATCCATAGTACACCAGTGATGGCCCATAGTACATCAGTGATGAACTATCGTACATCAGTGATGATCCACAGTACATCAGTGATGATCCATAGTACATCAGTGATGATCCACAGTACATCAGGGATGGTCCATAGTACATCAGTGATGATCCATAGTACACCAGTGATGATCCATAGTACACCAGTGATGGCCCATAGTACATCAGTGATGAACTATAGTACATCAGTGATGATCCACAGTACATCAGTGATGATCCACAGTACATCAGGGATGGTCCATAGTACACCAGTGATGATCCACAGTACACCAGTGATGGTCCATAGTACATCAGTGATGATCTATAGTACAACAGTGATGATCTATAGTACATCAGTGATGATCCACAGTACATCAGTTATGATACACAGTACATCAGTGATGATCCACAGTACATCAATGATGATCCACAATACTTCAGTGATGATCCACAGTACATCAGTGATGATCCACAGTACATCAGGGATGGTCCACAGTATATCAGTGATGATCCATAGTACATCAGTGATGGTCCATAGTACATCAGTGATGGTCCATAGTACACCAGTGATGATCCATAGTACACCAGTGATGGCCCATAGTACACCAGTGATGGCCCATAGTACATCAGTGATGATCCATAGTACATCAGTGATGATCCACAGTACATCAGTGATGATCCACAGTACATCAGTGATGATCCATAGTACACCAGTGATGATCCATAGTACACCAGTGATGGCCCATAGTACATCAGTGATGAACTATAGTACATCAGAGATGATCCACAGTACATCAGGGATGGTCCATAGTACATCAGTGATGATCCATAGTACACCAGTGATGATCCATAGTACACCAGTGATGGCCCATAGTACATCAGTGATGAACTATAGTACATCAGTGATGATCCACAGTACATCAGTGATGATCCATAGTACATCAGTGATGATCCACAGTACATCAGTGATGATCCACAGTACATCAGGGATGGTCCATAGTACATCAGTGATGATCCATAGTACACCAGTGATGATCCATAGTACACCAGTGATGGCCCATAGTACATCAGTGATGAACTATAGTACATCAGTGATGATCCACAGTACATCAGTGATGATCCACAGTACATCAGGGATGGTCCATAGTACACCAGTGATGATCCACAGTACACCAGTGATAATCCATAGTACATCAGTGATGGTCCATAGTACATCAGTGATGATCTATAGTACATCAGTGATGGTCCATAGTACATCATTGATGATCTATAGTACATCAGTGATGATCTATAGTACATCAGTGATGATCCACAGTACATCAGTTATGATACACAGTACATCAGTGATGATCCACAGTACATCAGTGATGATCCACAGTACATCAGTGATGATCCACAATACTTCAGTGATGATCCACAGTACATCAGTGATGATCCACAGTACATCAGGGATGGTCCACAGTATATCAGTGATGATCCATAGTACATCAGTGATGATCCATAGTACACCAGTGATGGCCCATAGTACACCAGTGATGGCCCATAGTACATCAGTGATGATCCATAGTACATCAGTGATGATCCACAGTACATCAGTGATGATCCACAGTACATCAGGGATGGTCCACAGTACATCAGTGATGATCCATAGTACACCAGTGATGATCCATAGTACACCAGTGATGGCCCATAGTACACCAGTGATGATCCATAGTACACCAGTGATGGCCCATAGTACATCAGTGATGAACTATAGTACATCAGTAATGATCCACAGTACATCAGTGATGATCCATAGTACACCAGTGATGGCCCATAGTACACCAGTGATGATCCATAGTATACCAGTGATGGCCCATAGTACATCAGTGATGAACTATAGTACATCAGTGATGATCGACAGTACATCAGTGATGATCCACAGTACATCAGGGATGGTCCATAGTACATCAGTGATGATCCATAGTACACCAGTGATGATCCATAGTACACCAGTGATGGCCCATAGAACATCAGTGATGAACTATAGTACATCAGTGATGATCCACAGTACATCAGTGATGATCCACAGTACATCAGGGATGGTCCATAGTACACCAGTGATGATCCACAGTACACCAGTGATGATCCATAGTACACCAGTGATGGTCCATAGTACATCAGTGATGATCTATAGTACACCAGTGATGGTCCATAGTACATCAGTGATGATCTATAGTACATCAGTGATGAACTATAGTACATCAGTGATGATCTATAGTACATCAGTGATGATCCATAGTACACCAGTGATGATCCATAGTACACCAGTGATGGCCCATAGTACATCAGTGATGAACTATAGTACATCAGTGATGATTCACAGTACATCAGGGATGGTCCATAGTACATCAGTGATGATCCATAGTACACCAGTGATGATCCATAGTACACCAGTGATGGCCCATAGTACATCAGTGATGAACTATAGTACATCAGTGATGATCCACAGTACATCAGTGATGATCCACAGTACATCAGGGATGGTCCATAGAACATCAGTGATGATCCATAGTACACCAGTGATGATCCATAGTACACCAGTGATGGCCCATAGTACATCAGTGATGAACTATAGTACATCAGTGATGATCCATAGTACATCAGTGATGATCCATAGTATATCAGTGATGATCCACAGTACATCAGGGATGGTCCATAGTACACCAGTGATGATCCACAGTACACCAGTGATGATCCATAGTACACCAGTGATGGTCCATAGTACATCAGTGATGATCTATAGTACATCAGTGATGATCTATAGTACATCAGTGATGATCCATAGTACATCAGTGATGATCCACAGTACAACAGTGATGGTCCACAGTACATCAGGGATGGTGTACAGTACATCGGTGATGATCCATAGTACACCAGTGATGGCCCATAGCACATCAGTGATGGTCCATAGTACATCAGTGATGATCCATAGTACATCAGTGATGATCCATAGTACACCAGTGATGGCCCATAGTACACCAGTGATGGCCCATAGTACATCAGTGATGATCCACAGTACATCAGTGATGATCCATAGTACATCAGTGATGATCCACAGTACATCAGTGATGATCCACAGTACATCAGGGATGGTCCATAGTACATCAGTGATGATCCATAGTACACCAGTGATGATCCATAGTACACCAGTGATGGCCCATAGTACATCAGTGATGAACTATAGTACATCAGTGATGATCCACAGTACATCAGTGATGATCCACAGTACATCAGGGATGGTCCATAGTACACCAGTGATGATCCACAGTACACCAGTGATGATCCATAGTACACCAGTGATGGTCCATAGTACACCAGTGATGATCCATAGTACACCAGTGATGAACTATAGTACATCAGTGATGATCCACAGTACATCAGTGATGATCCACAGTACATCAGGGATGGTCCATAGTACACCAGTGATGATCCACAGTACACCAGTGATGATCCATAGTACACCAGTGATGGTCCATAGTACATCAGTGATGATCTATAGTACATCAGTGATGGTCCATAGTCCATCAGTGATGATCTATAGTACATCAGTGATGATCTATAGTACATCAGTGATGATCCACAATACATCAGTTATGATACACAGTACATCAGTGATGATCCACAGTACATCAGTGATGATCCACAATACTTCAGTGATGATCCACAGTACATCAGTGATGATCCACAGTACATCAGGGATGGTCCACAGTATATCAGTGATGATCCATAGTACATCAGTGATGGTCCATAGTACATCAGTGATGGTCCATAGTACACCAGTGATGATCCATAGTACACCAGTGATGGCCCATAGTACACCAGTGATGGCCCATAGTACATCAGTGATGATCCATAGTACATCAGTGATGATCCACAGTATATCAGTGATGATCCATAGTACATCAGTGATGGTCCATAGTACATCAGTGATGGTCCATAGTACATCAGTGATGATCCATAGTACACCAGTGATGATCCATAGTACACCAGTGATGGCCCATAGTACATCAGTGATGAACTATAGTACATCAGTGATGATCCACAGTACATCAGGGATGGTCCATAGTACATCAGTGATAATCCATAGTACACCAGTGATGATCCATAGTACAACAGTGATGGCCCATAGTACATCAGTGATGAACTATAGTACATCAGTGATGATCCACAGTACATCAGTGATGATCCATAGTACATCAGTGATGATCCACAGTACATCAGTGATGATCCACAGTACATCAGGGATGGTCCATAGTACATCAGTGATGATCCATAGTACACCAGTGATGATCCATAGTACACCAGTGATGGCCCATAGTACATCAGTGATGAACTATAGTACATCAGTGATGATCCACAGTACATCAGTGATGATCCACAGTACATCAGGGATGGTCCATAGTACACCAGTGATGATCCACAGTACACCAGTGATGATCCATAGTACACCAGTGATGGTCCATAGTACATCAGTGATGATCTATAGTACATCAGTGATGGTCCATAGTACATCAGTGATGAGCTATAGTACATCAGTGATGATCTATAGTACATCAGTGATGATCCATAGTACACCAGTGATGATCCATAGTACACCAGTGATGGCCCATAGTACATCAGTGATGATCCACAGTACACCAGTGATGATCCATAGTACACCAGTGATGGTCCATAGTACACCAGTGATGATCCATAGTACACCAGTGATGAACTATAGTACATCAGTGATGATCCACAGTACATCAGTGATGATCCACAGTACACCAGTGATGATCCATAGTACACCAGTGATGGTCCATAGTACATCAGTGATGATCTATAGTACATCAGTGATGGTCCATAGTCCATCAGTGATGATCTATAGTACATCAGTGATGATCCACAATACATCAGTTATGATACACAGTACATCAGTGATGATCCACAGTACATCAGTGATGATCCACAATACTTCAGTGATGATCCACAGTACATCAGTGATGATCCACAGTACATCAGGGATGGTCCACAGTATATCAGTGATGATCCATAGTACATCAGTGATGGTCCATAGTACATCAGTGATGGTCCATAGTACACCAGTGATGATCCATAGTACACCAGTGATGGCCCATAGTACACCAGTGATGGCCCATAGTACATCAGTGATGATCCATAGTACATCAGTGATGATCCACAGTACATCAGTGATGATCCACAGTACATCAGGGATGGTCCATAGTACATCAGTGATGATCCATAGTACACCAGTGATGATCCATAGTACACCAGTGATGGCCCATAGTACATCAGTGATGAACTATAGTACATCAGTGATGATCCACAGTACATCAGGGATGGTCCATAGTACATCAGTGATGATCCATAGTACACCAGTGATGATCCATAGTACAACAGTGATGGCCCATAGTACATCAGTGATGAACTATAGTACATCAGTGATGATCCACAGTACATCAGTGATGATCCATAGTACATCAGTGATGATCCACAGTACATCAGTGATGATCCACAGTACATCAGGGATGGTCCATAGTACATCAGTGATGATCCATAGTACACCAGTGATGATCCATAGTACACCAGTGATGATCCATAGTACACCAGTGATGGCCCATAGTACATCAGTGATGAACTATAGTACATCAGTGATGATCCACAGTACATCAGTGATGATCCACAGTACATCAGGGATGGTCCATAGTACACCAGTGATGATCCACAGTACATCAGTGATGATCCATAGTACACCAGTAATGGTCCATAGTACATCAGTGATGATCTATAGTACATCAGTGATGGTCCATAGTACATCAGTGATGAGCTATAGTACATCAGTGATGATCTATAGTACATCAGTGATGATCCATAGTACACCAGTGATGATCCAGAGTACACCAGTGATGGCCCATAGTACATCAGTGATGATCCATAGTACACCAGTGATGATCCATAGTACACCAGTGATGGCCCATAGTACATCAGTGATGAACTATAGTACATCAGTGATGATCCACAGTACATCAGTGATGATCCATAGTACATCAGTGATGATCCACAGTACATCAGTGATGATCCACAGTACATCAGGGATGGTCCATAGTACATCAGTGATGATCCATAGTACACCAGTGATGATCCATAGTACACCAGTGATGGCCCACAGTATATCAGTGATGAACTATAGTACATCAGTGATGATCCACAGTACATCAGGGATGGTCCATAGTACACCAGTGATGATCCACAGTACACCAGTGATGATCCATAGTACACCAGTGATGGTCCATAGTACATCAGTGATGATCTATAGTACATCAGTGATGGTCCATAGTACATCAGTGATGATCTATAGTACATCAGTGATGATCTATAGTACATCAGTGATGATCCAGAGTACATCAGTGATGATCCACAGTACATCAGTGATGGTCCATAGTACATCGTTGATGATCCATAGTACACCAGTGATGGCCTATAGTACATCAGTGATGGTCCATAGTACATCAGTGATGATCCATAGTACATCAGTGATGATCCATAGTACACCAGTGATGGCCCATAGTACATCAGTGATGATCCATAGTACATCAGTGATGATCCACAGTACATCAGTGATGATCCACAGTACATCAGGGATGGTCCATAGTACATCAGTGATGATCCATAGTACACCAGTGATGATCCATAGTACACCAGTGATGTCCCATAGTACATCAGTGATGAACTATAGTACATCAGTGATGATCCACAGTACATCAGTGATGATCCACAGTACATCAGGGATGGTCCATAGTACACCAGTGATGATCCACAGTACATCAGTTATGATCCACAGTACATTAGTGATGATCCACAGTACATCAGTGATGATCCACAATACTTCAGTGATGATCCACAGTACATCAGGGATGGTCCACAGTACATAAGTGATGGTCCACAGTATATCAGTGATGATCCATAGTACATCAGTGATGGTCCATAGTACATCAGTGATGGTCCATAGTACACCAGTGATGATCCATAGTACACCAGTGATGGCCCATAGTACACCAGTGATGGCCCATAGTACATCAGTGATGATCCATAGTACATCAGTGATGATCCACAGTACATCAGTGATGATCCACAGTACATCAGGGATGGTCCATAGTACATCAGTGATGATCCATAGTACACCAGTGATGATCCATAGTACACCAGTGATGGCCCATAGTACATCAGTGATGAACTATAGTACATCAGAGATGATCCACAGTACATCAGGGATGGTCCATAGTACATCAGTCATGATCCATAGTACACCAGTGATGATCCATAGTACACCAGTAGTGATGAGCCGAACACCCCCGGGTTCGGTTCGCACCAGAACCCGCGAACGGACCGGAAGTTCGAACGAACATTAGAACCCTATTAAATACAATGGATGCGAACGTTCGAATTCTAAAGTGCTAATTATAACAACTATTATGCATGTTATTGTCCTAAAAAGGGTTTGGGAACCCGGGTTCTGCACCAGGGGACATGTATCAATGCAAAAAGAAGTTTTAAAAACGGTCGTTTTTCGGGAGCAGTCATTTTAATGATGCATAAAGTGAAAAAAAAAAAGTCAAATATTCCTTTAAATATCGTACCTGGGGGGTGTCTAAAGTATGCCTGTGAAGTGCCACGTGTTTCCCGTGTTTAGAACTGTCCCTGCACAAAATGACACTTCTAAAGGAAAAAAAAGCCATTTAAAACTGCTTGCGGCTTTAATGTAATGTCTGGTCCCGGTAATATGGATGAAATTCTTTAAGAAAAATGGCATAGCTACCCCATGACCCCCCCCCCCCTACCCCAGCCCATTACCAGCCCCTTTGGGTCTTGTATGGATATTAAGGGGAACCCCGCACATAAAATAAAAAAGGCCCTATATACTCTGAACAGCCGTATACAGGCGGTGCATACAAGACAGGGACTGTAGGTTTGTTCTTATGTAGAATCTGTTTGTAATTTTGAACAGGTACATTGTTGAAGTGTAGCTCCAGCCCAAAAATCTATTTTTAAACTTTTTGGAAAACATAGGTAAGGGTTATCACCCCTGTAACATTTGTTTTGCTGTCTGTGCCCCTGTTCAGAACATTTCACCTCACTTTCCGTCCCAATGACAACTGTTTTTGAAATGTGGTGTTTTTCTTGAAACAAGGATTGCTGATAAAGCATCAGTACAGAGGAGACACCTTTCTCCCATATTTATTCTTACAGGAGAGAATTTTCCTTCCTAGTGGTAGATTTCCTCTCACTTCCTGTTGTCTTCTTGCGTTTGCAAGTAGGAGTCGTTTGTAAGTTGGATGTTTGAAAGTAGGGACCTGCCGTATATACTCTGCAGAAATAGGCCCCTTAGTTGTTGGTGTTGGCACAACACTGTAAGCACTCACAGTTACTCTTGGTTGGTGCTGGAACGCCCTGCTGTCAACTATTATATCAGGAATTTTAATTACATATAATTGTTGAACAGTGGTAGTAAAAATTGGGCCTTTGATGGTGGTGCTGGTGCCACAACACTGTAAGCCCTGACAGTTACTCTTGGTGGGTGCAGCAATGGGCCCTGCTGTGAATTATTAGATCAAGAATTGTAATTACATGCCCCTGTTGAACAGGGGCTGAAAAATTGGGCCTTAGGCACTGGTGGCACAACACTGCAACCCCTCACAGATACTGTACTTGGAGCACAGCAATGAGCCCTGTTGCAAAGTATTGCTTCAAAAATTGTAATGACACGCCCCTGTTAAACAGGGGCTGAAAAATTGGGCCTTAGGCACTGGTGGCACAACACTGCAACTCCTCACAGATACTGTACTTGGAGCACAGCAATGAGCCCTGTTGCAAAGTATTGCTTCAAAAATTGTAATTACACGCCCCTGTTAAACAGGGGCTGAAAAATTGGGCGTTAGGCACTGGTGGCGGCACCCATAAACAAAAATGATCTTCCAAGCTATCATCATCAATCGTATCATTGAGGACTCGGAGGAGGAGGATAGCCAGTCAACATAACAGCACAGGCACTCAGCATCAGCATCAGTCTTGAAGGGATGTGACATTTTAAAATCAATTAGTCTGTTATATCAGCATCAGGTGTGTGGTAGCTGGTGGTGATCCAAGACTGGTTCATCTTGATGAAAGTCAGTCGATCAACCGAGTCGGTGGACAGGCGCACCCTGTGATCCGTGACAAATCCTCCAGCAGCACTGAATGTGCGTTCCGAAAGAACGCTGGATGCAGGACAGGCCAGTAGCTCAATTGCATACTGTGCAAGCTCTGGCCAGTGATCCATCCTCAAGACCCAGTAAGCCAGAGGATTTTCGGTGGGGAAGGTGTCCAAGTCTGACCTTGCCCCTAGATATTCCTGCACCATGTTTATCAGACGCTGGCGATGGTTGCTGGAACCAATCATACTTTGGGGCTGCGGACTAAAGAATTGTCTGAACGCATCGGTCAGACGGCCACCTTCCCCACCGCTCCTTCTTTGACTGGCCGAAGCCTCAGCAACTCGTTGTCCAGGACCAGGAGTTTGCAACCTCCCAGTCTCTGGGAACGCGTTGCACAGACCTTTCTGCAAGGCCTCCCGGAGTTGTCTCATCCTCTGCTCCCTCTGCGACGGTAACATAAGGTCCGCAACCTTACCCTTGTACCGTGGATCAAGGAGAGTGGCCAGCCAGTAATGGTCCCTCTCCTTGATCCGAAGAATACGAGGATCCTTCCGCAGACTTTGCAGGATCAGGGAGGCCATGCAGCGTAGGTTTGCTGAGGCATTCGCTCCGGAGTCCTCTGGGTCACTAAGGACGACATGATCCGCAGCCACCTCCTCCCAGCCACGTACAAGTCCACTGGTTTCTTGGGACTGTAAATCATCCCTAAAAGACTGCTGCTGATGATGCTGAGTGCCAGCCTCCACCTCCATGCTGACACAATCCTCCTCCTCCTCCTCCTCCTCCTCCTCTTCCTGTGCGATGGGTGGGACAGAAGGAACACTGTCTGGGTAAAGGGGGCCTTGAGAGGCAAGGAAGTCCTCCTCTTCCTGCCTCTGTTCTGCCTCAAGTGCCCTGTCCATTATTCCACGCAGCGTGTGCTCCAACAGGTGGACAAGAGGTACAGTGTCACTGATGCATGCACTGTCACTGCTCACCATCCTCGTGGCCTCCTCAAATGGTGCCAGGACAGTGCATGCATCCCTGATCATGCCCCACTGGCGTGGAGAAAAAAAACCAAGCTCCCCTGACCCTGTCCTGGTGCCGTAGTCGCACAGGTACTCATTGATGGCCCTCTGCTGCGTGTGCAGCCGCTGCAGCATGGCCAACGTTGAGTTCCACCTGGTGGGCATGTCACATATAAGGCGGTTCTTGGGCAGGTTCAACTCCTTTTGCAGCTCAGCCAGGCGAGCACTGGCATTATAAGATCTGCGGAAATGCACACAGACTTTCCTGGCCTGCCTCAGGACATCCTGTAAGCCCGGGTACCTGCCCAAGAACCGCTGCACCACCAGGTTAAGGACGTGAGCCACACAGGGCACATGGGTCAGTTGTCCCTGTCGGAGGGCGGAGAGGAGGTTGGTGCCATTGTCGCAAACCACCATTCCTGGCTTAAGCTGGCGTGGCGTCAACCACCTCTCGGCCTGGCCCTGCAGAGCAGACAGGACCTCTGCCCCAGTGTGGCTTCTGTCCCCCAAACACACCAGCGCAAGCACGGCATGGCATCTTTTTGCCTGCGTACTTGCGTAGCCCCGTGAACGGCTACGGAGCACCGCTGGTTCATAGGACAAACCACAGGAAGAGGCCATGGAGGAAGAAGAAGAGGAGGGGGTGGAGGAGAGAGGTGTGTCACAACCAGTAGTAGCATTTTGGAGGCGTGGCGGTGGGACAACCTCCAACACTACTGCACCTTGTCCTGAATCCTTCCCAGCTGCCAAAAGAGTGACCCAATGGGCCGTGAAAGAAAGGTAACGTCCCTGTCCATGCCTGCTGGACCATGAGTCAGCGGTAATATGCACCTTACCGCTGACCGCCCTGTCCAGCGAGGCCAAGACATTGCCTTCCACATGCCGGTAGAGAGCCGGAATAGCCTTCCGTGAGAAAAAGTGGCGTTTGGGAACCTGCCACTGAGGAACCGCACATTGCACAAACTCACGGAAGGGGGCCGAGTCTACCAACTGAAAAGGCAGCAGTTGAAGCGCTAGCAATTTAGCCAAGCTAGCATTCAACCGCTGGGCATGTGGATGGCTGGGAGTGAACTTCTTTCGACGGTCCAGCAGCTGGGGCAGGGAAATTTGCCTGCTAGAATCGGACGTCGGTGTACTGCTAGCAGAGTGGGCGCAAGTACTTGGCTGTGACACACCTAATTCTACACCTTCATTCCTCTCAGTGCATGTTTCAGAGAGGACTGAAGTTATAGTGGGGTTGGAGATCCCAGCTGATGCGGTGCAAGGAGAGGTCCGCTTTGTTCTTTGGTGTGGGTCTTTGAGGTAGGCTTGCCAACGAGCTGCATGGCAGGTCAACATATGTCTGGTCAGGCATGTGGTACCCAAGCGGCTGATGTTTTGGCCACGCGATATACGCTTGAGACATATGTTGCAAACAGCAGCTGTGCGATCTGATGCACTAGCCTCAAAAAAGGCCCACACCAAAGAACTTTTTGAATGACGGGCAGAGGCAGCGCCCTGCACAGGCGGAGCTCTGCGGTGTGATTCCGTCGGTGTACTGCCCTTACGCTGGCCACCAAAGGGCATCCTGCCTCGTTGGAGATGTGCCTCCTCCTCATCCTCCTCCTCCTCCTCTCTCCTATTAGGCACCCACGTGGAGTCATTGACCTCATCATCCCCTCCCTCCTCATCACTGGAGCCAATCTGGCAGTATGCTGCAGCTGCTGGAACATGACTGCCAGATTGGTGTCCTTCTTGAGCATCCCCTCTGTCTGCTCTCACGCTACTGCCTTCCTCTAGCTGGGTTTCATCATCAGACCCTTCGAAACGCTGGGCATCCTCCTGGAGCATGTACCCAACACTGTGCTGAAACAGTTCGGGGGACTCCTCAGGAGGAGGACATGGTGGGTCTAGGGAAGGAGTGACTGATGATTTGTCTGACATTGATACCAGGGAAGACGACGCTTTGGCAGCTGCTTTTCCAGTACCCTGAGCCTGGGTGAGAGAGGATGAGGAGGAGGAGGAGGGCTTGGTCATCCACTCTACCAAGTCTTCGGCATGATGTGGCTCAACATGTCCAGCTGCCGAAAAGAAGGACAAGCGTGTCCCATGGCCATGTGCTGATGACAATGCACCGCGTCCACGACCAGCACTGTTGCCCCCAGACACAGAGCCTGCTTGCCCTCTTTTATTGCCTCCTGACTGTCTGCCTCTCCTTGTTTGCCTTCCAGACATTCTAATAGATGGCCTGCAGGGAGATGGGAAAAAAGCAATAAGGGCTACCTTCAGGTGTCCTTCTCTGTCCCTGGAAACAAGGACTTGCAGAGTGAAAGAAAAAAAACACTCTCCCTACCTACAGTTTTCTGTCCCTAGAAAAAATGTTTTTTTTAATCACAATATAGCACAAGGAAAATTAACTCACTGTCCTTACAGGTCCCTGGAAACAAGGACTTGCAGAGTGAAAGAAAAAAAACACTCTCCCTACCTACAGTTTTCTGTCCCTAGAAAAAAATGTTTTTTTTAATCACAATATAGTGTGACAGCAGGAAGGTAAAGTCACCTGGTTGCATCCAGGGGGGTAGATATATTTCGCCCAGATTCAGGCTTTACGCCGATTTATACAGCTAGGTGGAGAGTTGTATAAGCCCAGCTGAGACTAGTGGGCTCATTGATGACTCATACCTCTAGGGAGAGGGCTGGGCGTCGTGCAGACAGGGAGTTGATGAGACCAGCTGAACCTTGTCAGCTCATTTAGGCCTCTATAAGAAACTCCCAGATTCATTAGATGTTAGCTCATGCCTGGAAGCAGACCTGTGTGGACTGTCTAGGGAGAGTGAACCCCTGTGCGGTGAGAGAAAGCCTGTGTGGCTATATTTTGCTTGGACATTTAAAACCAGGGACTAGGACAGCACTAGGCTGATCCCAGTTGTTAGTTAGGAAACCTGTACGTTTAGTCAGAGGTCAAGTTGACCAGGATTTATTTTGTTTGTTTCTTTTGCTTTGCTGTGTTTTTGTCACTGTAAATAGAAAATAAACGGCACCTTTTTGATTTTGAAAACCACAACCTCCGTCTGCTGGGCCTGTTTTTGTGTGGGGAGCCCATCCCGGGGGTCCCTCACAGTTGGTGGAGAATGCGGGCAGTTTTTTTTTAAGCCAGCATGGAGGAGATACTGAAACAGCTGGCTCTAGCAAATGCCAATCAACAGCAGACAAATGCAGGTTTGCAAAAGAGCCTTGCAGCTCAACAACAGAACTTCGCAGCCCAGCAGCAAGCTCATCAACAGAGCCTTGCAGCCCAGCAGCAAGCTCACCAACAGAGTCTGGAAGCTCAGCAACAAGCCCAGCAACGATCTGAGGCCCGCTTCATAGACCTATTACAGAAGCAAGAGCAGAGACTACAACAAATGGAAGCAGTAATGCAGCAACGTCCGCAGACCAGTGAGGAAAGCCGTCCCACTAATACCGCGTCCTTTGGGGTGAGTCGTTTATTGACAAAAATGACTGGAGAGGATGATCCAGAGGTATTTTTGACCACGTTTGAAAGGACTGCTGAAAGAGAAAAGTGGCCTGAGGAGCAGTGGGCTGGACTGGTGGCTCCTCTGTTAACGGGTGAATCGCAGAAAGCTTACTATGACCTAGAGCCTGACCAAGCAAAAGACTATGTGATGCTAAAAGCTGAAATATTGGCAAGGCTGGGTGTCACCCTGGCTGTCCGGGCTCAGCGTGTGCATAACTGGACTTTCCAGCTTGGAAAACCCCCCAGGTCTCAAATGTATGATCTCATTCACCTGAGCAGAAAGTGGCTACAGCCAGAGACTTTGTCCGCACCAAAGATTGTGGAACGTGT
The DNA here is from genome assembly GCA_029206835.1 of Rana muscosa. Classification (NCBI taxonomy): domain Eukaryota; kingdom Metazoa; phylum Chordata; class Amphibia; order Anura; family Ranidae; genus Rana; species Rana muscosa. The sequence goes on along the minus strand of JARGYO010000206.1, from coordinate 4,775,403 downwards.
TGTAATGGATCGGTTTTTGAGAGCTCTTCCTACTGCCATCCAAAAGTGGGTAAGCCATGGAGACCCAGAGACGGCCGATGGTCTTGTGGATCGTGTGGAGAAATACTTGGCTACAGAGAACCTGACGGCCTCTTCCAGAGACACTCGGACTTTCCACCCTAAGACCAGACCATCCCCAGGGGCGGATAAGATGATTCCAAGGGGTAAGGGTGGAGAGAGTGAGAGGGTGGGAGCTCTACCCCAAGTTTGGCGAGAACAGCCTGGGAAATCAGCGGCTCAAGAGGCGGCAAGAAGGATCATTTGCTACCGCTGCCGGCAAGCGGGACATATTGCAGCAAATTGCCCGGTTTTGGAGGAACCCATGCAGTGTGACTTTCTGACGGGCAGACGTCAGTCGCTGTGTGCGACAGTCGCATGCACTGCCATTCGGGGAACTGAGAAACATTTATGCAAAATGTGTATTAATGGTAGAAATGTTGTGGTATTGCTGGATTCAGGTAGCCTTGTGACCCTGATAAAGGCTGAATTAGTTAAAACAGAGGTCTCTGGGAATAGCAAGGTAGCTGTTATTTGTGTGCATGGGGACACCCGAGAGTATCCAGTGACTACAGTGTGTTTCGAGACCCCCAAAGGTACCCTTTCTCATCCAGTGGGCTTAGTGTCTCAGTTACCGCATGACGCCATTGTGGGAAGGGATTTTCCGAAGTTCTGGGAACTGTGGGATGATCCTGAGCCCCCCACTGGTGCCCCTATGTACCAGGAATATGATAGCCAGAACTCCTCTGAGAGTGGTGAGGACTCTCCCGAATTTCCCTTGTCAGTATTGGCAGGGGAGACTCAAGAAACTGGAGAGGAGCCCACCTCCTCAGACGAAAACCTACCGTCTGTGGAGTTTTCTGATCTTGAGGTTCACAGGGAAAACTTTGCCACAGAACAGTTGAAAGACCCCGCCCTAATAAAGGCACGGGAAAACGTAGTGAAAATAGATGGCGAGTTAGTGAACCCAGATAATACCTGCACTTACCCATACTTCAGCGTAGAGAAGGACCTACTGTATCGGGTGGCAAAAAGGGCAGAAGAAACCGTTGAGCAGCTTGTGGTGCCCAAACCTTACAGGAAGTTGGTGTTGGAGTTGGCCCATGGGCACATTCTTGGAGGTCATCTGGGGACAGAGAAAACCCGAGAGAGGGTATTACAGAGATTCTATTGGCCTGGGGTGATGAAGGACATAGAAAATTATTGTTCCTCCTGCCCTGTGTGTCAGAGGTCGGCCCCGATGCCACACTTCCGTAGCCCGCTGGTCCCTCTACCCATCATTGAGGTCCCGTTTGAGAGAATCGCAATGGATTTGGTAGGTCCTATAATCAAGTCCGCTAGGGGGCACCAGTACATATTGGTTATAATGGACTATGCCACCCGTTATCCAGAAGCGATCCCTCTCAGAAATACCTCGGCCAAAACCATAGCCAAAGAGCTATCTCTTGTTTTTAGCCGGGTGGGTATTTGTAAAGAACTGCTTACGGACCAAGGTACACCCTTTATGTCCCGGGTTATGAAGGAGCTGTGTAAATTGTTCAAAGTGACGCAATTACGTACATCTGTGTATCACCCCCAAACCGATGGGCTGGTTGAAAGATTCAACAAAACCCTAAAACAAATGTTGAAGAAAGTGGTGGATAGGGATGGAAAGGATTGGGACTGTCTACTTCCTTATTTGATGTTTGCTATTAGGGAGGTGCCCCAATCCTCTACGGGATTCTCCCCCTTTGAGTTACTGTATGGGAGACACCCAAGAGGGCTGTTGGATATTGCCAAGGAAACTTGGGAAAGTGAGAGTTCTCCCCACAGGAGTGTGATTGAGCATGTCGCCCTGATGCAAGATCGAATTGCACAGGTAATGCCCATCGTGAAGGAACATTTGGCCCAAGCGCAGTTGGCACAGCAGAGAGTGTACAACCGTGGAGCCAAGACCCGTACCTTTTCCCCGGGGGATAGGATATTGGTACTTGTCCCTACGGTTGAAAGTAAATTCCTTGCCAAATGGCAAGGCCCCTACGAGATAATGGAAAAAGTGAGCGAAGTGAATTACAAGGTCAGACAACCAGGAAGGCGAAAGCCCGAACAGATCTATCACGTTAATCTGTTGAAAGCCTGGAGGGATAGAGAGTCCCTAGTCGCAGACACTTGGTCACCAGCTCAAACTGGTTGCGTGATTCCTGAGGTTGGAATCGCAGCCACCTTGTCACAACCCCAACAACAGGAGGTTAAGGAGTTTGTGCTTCGCAACAAGGAGGTATTCTCTGAGCTGCCGGGACAAACATCTGGGGTCGAGCATGACATTATTACCCCGCCCGGTGAAAGGGTGAAGTTAAAACCCTATCGGATCCCAGAGGCCCGACGGGAGGCAATACGGGAGGAAGTACAGAAAATGCTGAACTTAGGGGTGATAGAGGAGTCCCAAAGTGATTGGTCTAGTCCCATTGTGTTGGTGCCTAAACCGGATGGGAGCTGGCGATTTTGTAACGATTTTCGTCAGTTGAACAAAGTTACAAAATTTGACACCTACCCCATGCCACGTATAGATGAGTTGATCGACCGGCTGGGAACAGCCCGATACATGACGACTCTTGACCTCACAAAAGGGTATTGGCAAATCCCCCTGGCCAAGTCAGCCAAAGAGAAAACCGCATTTGTAACCCCAGACGGGGCGTTCCAATATAAAAGAATGCCGTTCGGGTTACAGAATGCGCCGGCCACATTCCAGCGGAAAATGGACCAGATGCTGAGGCCCCATCGGAAGTATGCTGCGGCTTACCTGGATGACGTAATTGTCCATAGCACAGATTGGGCCTCACATCTGCCAAAAGTGCAAGCAGTCCTGGACTCTGTTCGGGAAGCAGGGTTTACGGCTAACCCCAAGAAGTGTACCATTGGGCAGGAGGAGGCCAAATATCTTGGGTACACCATTGGGAGGGGAGTAATAAAACCCCAACTCAACAAAGTCGAGGCCATCCAGAGTTGGCCACGTCCCAACAGCAAGAAGCAGGTACGAGCCTTTCTGGGAATCGCTGGGTATTATCGGCGATTCATTCCCCACTTTGCTTCTAAGGCTGTGCCCCTAACCAACCTGACGAAGGGGAAAGGGTCGGTCATGATTAAATGGACCCCCGAGGCTGAGGCAGCATTCCAATTCTTGAAACAAGCCTTATGTAGCCAGCCAGTGTTGTACTCACCCGACTTCTCTAAAGACTTTGTCGTACAAAGTGATGCGTCAGATGTGGGGTTAGGAGCAGTATTGTCCCAGGTCTGGAACGGGGAAGAGCACCCAGTCATTTACCTCAGCAGGAAGTTGAAGTCCCATGAGGTAAATTACGCCACCGTTGAAAAGGAGTGTTTAGCGGTGAAGTGGGCTCTAGATTCCCTTCGGTACTACCTGCTAGGTAGGCACTTTGACATGGTTACGGATCACGCTCCGTTAAAGTGGATGGCTCAAAACAAGGAAACAAATAGAAGAGTGAATAGGTGGTTCCTGGCCCTCCAGGAATTCAACTTCACAGTAAAGCATCGCCCTGGCGTTCAAATGGGGAATGTGGATGCTTTGTCTCGAGTACATGAATGCCTGATTGCTGGTGTTCCAACCCCGAGGTTAAAACAAGAGGGGGGGGTATGTGACAGCAGGAAGGTAAAGTCACCTGGTTGCATCCAGGGGGGTAGATATATTTCGCCCAGATTCAGGCTTTACGCCGATTTATACAGCTAGGTGGAGAGTTGTATAAGCCCAGCTGAGACTAGTGGGCTCATTGATGACTCATACCTCTAGGGAGAGGGCTGGGCGTCGTGCAGACAGGGAGTTGATGAGACCAGCTGAACCTTGTCAGCTCATTTAGGCCTCTATAAGAAACTCCCAGATTCATTAGATGTTAGCTCATGCCTGGAAGCAGACCTGTGTGGACTGTCTAGGGAGAGTGAACCCCTGTGCGGTGAGAGAAAGCCTGTGTGGCTATATTTTGCTTGGACATTTAAAACCAGGGACTAGGACAGCACTAGGCTGATCCCAGTTGTTAGTTAGGAAACCTGTATGTTTAGTCAGAGGTCAAGTTGACCAGGATTTATTTTGTTTGTTTCTTTTGCTTTGCTGTGTTTTTGTCACTGTAAATAGAAAATAAACGGCACCTTTTTGATTTTGAAAACCACAACCTCCGTCTGCTGGGCCTGTTTTTGTGTGGGGAGCCCATCCCGGGGGTCCCTCACAATAGCAAAAGGACAATTCACTCACTGTCCTTCCAGGTCCCTGGAAACAAGGACTTGCAGAGTGAAAGAAACTGACACTGTCCCTACCTAGAGTTTTCTGTCCCTGGAATAAATGTTTTTTTCAGCACAATATAGCACAAGGACAATTAACTCACTGTCCTTACAGGTCCCTGGAAACAAGGACTTGCAGAGTGAAAGAAAAAAAATACTCTCCCTACCTACAGTTTTCTGTCCCTAGAAAAAAATGTTTTTTTTAATCACAATATAGCAAAAGGACAATTCACTCACTGTCCTTCCAGGTCCCTGGAAACAAGGACTTGCAGAGTGAAAGAAACTGACACTGTCCCTACCTAGAGTTTTCTGTCCCTAGAATAAATGTTTTTTTTAATCACAATATAGCACAAGGAAAATTAACTCACTGTCCTTACAGGTCCCTGGAAACAAGGACTTGCAGAGTGAAAGAAAAAAAACACTCTCCCTACCTACAGTTTTCTGTCCCTAGAAAAAAATGTTTTTTTTAATCACAATATAGCAAAAGGACAATTCACTCACTGTCCTTCCAGGTCCCTGGAAACAAGGACTTGCAGAGTGAAAGAAACTGACACTGTCCCTACCTAGAGTTTTCTGTCCCTGGAATAAATGTTTTTTTCAGCACAATATAGCACAAGGACAATTAACTCACTGTCCTTACAGGTCCCTGGAAACAAGGACTTGCAGAGTGAAAGAAAAAAAATACTCTCCCTACCTACAGTTTTCTGTCCCTAGAAAAAAATGTTTTTTTTAATCACAATATAGCAAAAGGACAATTCACTCACTGTCCTTCCAGGTCCCTGGAAACAAGGACTTGCAGAGTGAAAGAAACTGACACTGTCCCTACCTAGAGTTTTCTGTCCCTGGAATAAATGTTTTTTTCAGCACAATATAGCACAAGGACAATTAACTCACTGTCCTTACAGGTCCCTGGAAACAAGGACTTGCAGAGTGAAAGAAAAAAAATACTCTCCCTACCTACAGTTTTCTGTCCCTAGAAAAAAATGTTTTTTTTAATCACAATATAGCAAAAGGACAATTCACTCACTGTCCTTCCAGGTCCCTGGAAACAAGGACTTGCAGAGTGAAAGAAACTGACACTGTCCCTACCTAGAGTTTTCTGTCCCTAGAATAAATGTTTTTTTTAATCACAATATAGCAAAAGGACAATTCACTCACTGTCCTTCCAGGTCCCTGGAAACAAGGACTTGCAGAGTGAAAGAAACTGACACTGTCCCTACCTAGAGTTTTCTGTCCCTAGAATAAATGTTTTTTTTAATCACAATATAGCACAAGGAAAATTAACTCACTGTCCTTACAGGTCCCTGGAAACAAGGACTTGCAGAGTGAAAGAAAAAAAACACTCTCCCTACCTACAGTTTTCTGTCCCTAGAAAAAAATGTTTTTTTTAATCACAATATAGCAAAAGGACAATTCACTCACTGTCCTTCCAGGTCCCTGGAAACAAGGACTTGCAGAGTGAAAGAAACTGACACTGTCCCTACCTAGAGTTTTCTGTCCCTGGAATAAATGTTTTTTTCAGCACAATATAGCACAAGGACAATTAACTCACTGTCCTTACAGGTCCCTGGAAACAAGGACTTGCAGAGTGAAAGAAAAAAAATACTCTCCCTACCTACAGTTTTCTGTCCCTAGAAAAAAATGTTTTTTTTAATCACAATATAGCAAAAGGACAATTCACTCACTGTCCTTCCAGGTCCCTGGAAACAAGGACTTGCAGAGTGAAAGAAACTGACACTGTCCCTACCTAGAGTTTTCTGTCCCTAGAATAAATGTTTTTTTTAATCACAATATAGCACAAGGAAAATTAACTCACTGTCCTTACAGGTCCCTGGAAACAAGGACTTGCAGAGTGAAAGAAAAAAAACACTCTCCCTACCTACAGTTTTCTGTCCCTAGAAAAAAATGTTTTTTTTAATCACAATATAGCAAAAGGACAATTCACTCACTGTCCTTCCAGGTCCCTGGAAACAAGGACTTGCAGAGTGAAAGAAACTGACACTGTCCCTACCTAGAGTTTTCTGTCCCTAGAATAAATGTTTTTTTTAATCACAATATAGCAAAAGGACAATTCACTCACTGTCCTTCCAGGTCCCTGGAAACAAGGACTTGCAGAGTGAAAGAAACTGACACTGTCCCTACCTAGAGTTTTCTGTCCCTAGAATAAATGTTTTTTTTAATCACAATATAGCACAAGGAAAATTAACTCACTGTCCTTACAGGTCCCTGGAAACAAGGACTTGCAGAGTGAAAGAAAAAAAACACTCTCCCTACCTACAGTTTTCTGTCCCTAGAAAAAAATGTTTTTTTTAATCACAATATAGCAAAAGGACAATTCACTCACTGTCCTTCCAGGTCCCTGGAAACAAGGACTTGCAGAGTGAAAGAAACTGACACTGTCCCTACCTAGAGTTTTCTGTCCCTGGAATAAATGTTTTTTTCAGCACAATATAGCACAAGGACAATTAACTCACTGTCCTTACAGGTCCCTGGAAACAAGGACTTGCAGAGTGAAAGAAAAAAAATACTCTCCCTACCTACAGTTTTCTGTCCCTAGAAAAAAATGTTTTTTTTAATCACAATATAGCAAAAGGACAATTCACTCACTGTCCTTCCAGGTCCCTGGAAACAAGGACTTGCAGAGTGAAAGAAACTGACACTGTCCCTACCTAGAGTTTTCTGTCCCTAGAATAAATGTTTTTTTTAATCACAATATAGCACAAGGAAAATTAACTCACTGTCCTTACAGGTCCCTGGAAACAAGGACTTGCAGAGTGAAAGAAAAAAAACACTCTCCCTACCTACAGTTTTCTGTCCCTAGAAAAAAATGTTTTTTTTAATCACAATATAGCAAAAGGACAATTCACTCACTGTCCTTCCAGGTCCCTGGAAACAAGGACTTGCAGAGTGAAAGAAACTGACACTGTCCCTACCTAGAGTTTTCTGTCCCTGGAATAAATGTTTTTTTCAGCACAATATAGCACAAGGACAATTAACTCACTGTCCTTACAGGTCCCTGGAAACAAGGACTTGCAGAGTGAAAGAAAAAAAATACTCTCCCTACCTACAGTTTTCTGTCCCTAGAAAAAAATGTTTTTTTTAATCACAATATAGCAAAAGGACAATTCACTCACTGTCCTTCCAGGTCCCTGGAAACAAGGACTTGCAGAGTGAAAGAAACTGACACTGTCCCTACCTAGAGTTTTCTGTCCCTAGAATAAATGTTTTTTTTAATCACAATATAGCACAAGGAAAATTAACTCACTGTCCTTACAGGTCCCTGGAAACAAGGACTTGCAGAGTGAAAGAAAAAAAACACTCTCCCTACCTACAGTTTTCTGTCCCTAGAAAAAAATGTTTTTTTTAATCACAATATAGCAAAAGGACAATTCACTCACTGTCCTTCCAGGTCCCTGGAAACAAGGACTTGCAGAGTGAAAGAAACTGACACTGTCCCTACCTAGAGTTTTCTGTCCCTGGAATAAATGTTTTTTTCAGCACAATATAGCACAAGGACAATTAACTCACTGTCCTTACAGGTCCCTGGAAACAAGGACTTGCAGAGTGAAAGAAAAAAAATACTCTCCCTACCTACAGTTTTCTGTCCCTAGAAAAAAATGTTTTTTTTAATCACAATATAGCAAAAGGACAATTCACTCACTGTCCTTCCAGGTCCCTGGAAACAAGGACTTGCAGAGTGAAAGAAACTGACACTGTCCCTACCTAGAGTTTTCTGTCCCTGGAATAAATGTTTTTTTCAGCACAATATAGCACAAGGACAATTAACTCACTGTCCTTACAGGTCCCTGGAAACAAGGACTTGCAGAGTGAAAGAAAAAAAATACTCTCCCTACCTACAGTTTTCTGTCCCTAGAAAAAAATGTTTTTTTTAATCACAATATAGCAAAAGGACAATTCACTCACTGTCCTTCCAGGTCCCTGGAAACAAGGACTTGCAGAGTGAAAGAAACTGACACTGTCCCTACCTAGAGTTTTCTGTCCCTAGAATAAATGTTTTTTTTAATCACAATATAGCAAAAGGACAATTCACTCACTGTCCTTCCAGGTCCCTGGAAACAAGGACTTGCAGAGTGAAAGAAACTGACACTGTCCCTACCTAGAGTTTTCTGTCCCTAGAATAAATGTTTTTTTTAATCACAATATAGCACAAGGAAAATTAACTCACTGTCCTTACAGGTCCCTGGAAACAAGGACTTGCAGAGTGAAAGAAAAAAAACACTCTCCCTACCTACAGTTTTCTGTCCCTAGAAAAAAATGTTTTTTTTAATCACAATATAGCAAAAGGACAATTCACTCACTGTCCTTCCAGGTCCCTGGAAACAAGGACTTGCAGAGTGAAAGAAACTGACACTGTCCCTACCTAGAGTTTTCTGTCCCTGGAATAAATGTTTTTTTCAGCACAATATAGCACAAGGACAATTAACTCACTGTCCTTACAGGTCCCTGGAAACAAGGACTTGCAGAGTGAAAGAAAAAAAATACTCTCCCTACCTACAGTTTTCTGTCCCTAGAAAAAAATGTTTTTTTTAATCACAATATAGCAAAAGGACAATTCACTCACTGTCCTTCCAGGTCCCTGGAAACAAGGACTTGCAGAGTGAAAGAAACTGACACTGTCCCTACCTAGAGTTTTCTGTCCCTAGAATAAATGTTTTTTTTAATCACAATATAGCACAAGGAAAATTAACTCACTGTCCTTACAGGTCCCTGGAAACAAGGACTTGCAGAGTGAAAGAAAAAAAACACTCTCCCTACCTACAGTTTTCTGTCCCTAGAAAAAAATGTTTTTTTTAATCACAATATAGCAAAAGGACAATTCACTCACTGTCCTTCCAGGTCCCTGGAAACAAGGACTTGCAGAGTGAAAGAAACTGACACTGTCCCTACCTAGAGTTTTCTGTCCCTGGAATAAATGTTTTTTTCAGCACAATATAGCACAAGGACAATTAACTCACTGTCCTTACAGGTCCCTGGAAACAAGGACTTGCAGAGTGAAAGAAAAAAAATACTCTCCCTACCTACAGTTTTCTGTCCCTAGAAAAAAATGTTTTTTTTAATCACAATATAGCAAAAGGACAATTCACTCACTGTCCTTCCAGGTCCCTGGAAACAAGGACTTGCAGAGTGAAAGAAACTGACACTGTCCCTACCTAGAGTTTTCTGTCCCTGGAATAAATGTTTTTTTCAGCACAATATAGCACAAGGACAATTAACTCACTGTCCTTACAGGTCCCTGGAAACAAGGACTTGCAGAGTGAAAGAAAAAAAATACTCTCCCTACCTACAGTTTTCTGTCCCTAGAAAAAAATGTTTTTTTTAATCACAATATAGCAAAAGGACAATTCACTCACTGTCCTTCCAGGTCCCTGGAAACAAGGACTTGCAGAGTGAAAGAAACTGACACTGTCCCTACCTAGAGTTTTCTGTCCCTAGAATAAATGTTTTTTTTAATCACAATATAGCAAAAGGACAATTCACTCACTGTCCTTCCAGGTCCCTGGAAACAAGGACTTGCAGAGTGAAAGAAACTGACACTGTCCCTACCTAGAGTTTTCTGTCCCTAGAATAAATGTTTTTTTTAATCACAATATAGCAAAAGGACAATTCACTCACTGTCCTTCCAGGTCCCTGGAAACAAGGACTTGCAGAGTGAAAGAAACTGACACTGTCCCTACCTAGAGTTTTCTGTCCCTAGAATAAATGTTTTTTTTAATCACAATATAGCAAAAGGACAATTCACTCACTGTCCTTCCAGGTCCCTGGAAACAAGGACTTGCAGAGTGAAAGAAACTGACACTGTCCCTACCTAGAGTTTTCTGTCCCTAGAATAAATGTTTTTTTTAATCACAATATAGCAAAAGGACAATTCACTCACTGTCCTTCCAGGTCCCTGGAAACAAGGACTTGCAGAGTGAAAGAAACTGACACTGTCCCTACCTAGAGTTTTCTGTCCCTAGAATAAATGTTTTTTTTAATCACAATATAGCACAAGGAAAATTAACTCACTGTCCTTACAGGTCCCTGGAAACAAGGACTTGCAGAGTGAAAGAAAAAAAACACTCTCCCTACCTACAGTTTTCTGTCCCTAGAAAAAAATGTTTTTTTTAATCACAATATAGCAAAAGGACAATTCACTCACTGTCCTTCCAGGTCCCTGGAAACAAGGACTTGCAGAGTGAAAGAAACTGACACTGTCCCTACCTAGAGTTTTCTGTCCCTGGAATAAATGTTTTTTTCAGCACAATATAGCACAAGGACAATTAACTCACTGTCCTTACAGGTCCCTGGAAACAAGGACTTGCAGAGTGAAAGAAAAAAAATACTCTCCCTACCTACAGTTTTCTGTCCCTAGAAAAAAATGTTTTTTTTAATCACAATATAGCAAAAGGACAATTCACTCACTGTCCTTCCAGGTCCCTGGAAACAAGGACTTGCAGAGTGAAAGAAACTGACACTGTCCCTACCTAGAGTTTTCTGTCCCTAGAATAAATGTTTTTTTTAATCACAATATAGCAAAAGGACAATTCACTCACTGTCCTTCCAGGTCCCTGGAAACAAGGACTTGCAGAGTGAAAGAAACTGACACTGTCCCTACCTAGAGTTTTCTGTCCCTAGAATAAATGTTTTTTTTAATCACAATATAGCAAAAGGACAATTCACTCACTGTCCTTCCAGGTCCCTGGAAACAAGGACTTGCAGAGTGAAAGAAACTGACACTGTCCCTACCTAGAGTTTTCTGTCCCTGGAATAAATGTTTTTTTCAGCACAATATAGCACAAGGACAATTAACTCACTGTCCTTACAGGTCCCTGGAAACAAGGACTTGCAGAGTGAAAGAAAAAAAATACTCTCCCTACCTACAGTTTTCTGTCCCTAGAAAAAAATGTTTTTTTTAATCACAATATAGCAAAAGGACAATTCACTCACTGTCCTTCCAGGTCCCTGGAAACAAGGACTTGCAGAGTGAAAGAAACTGACACTGTCCCTACCTAGAGTTTTCTGTCCCTAGAATAAATGTTTTTTTTAATCACAATATAGCAAAAGGACAATTCACTCACTGTCCTTCCAGGTCCCTGGAAACAAGGACTTGCAGAGTGAAAGAAACTGACACTGTCCCTACCTAGAGTTTTCTGTCCCTGGAATAAATGTTTTTTTCAGCACAATATAGCACAAGGACAATTAACTCACTGTCCTTACAGGTCCCTGGAAACAAGGACTTGCAGAGTGAAAGAAAAAAAATACTCTCCCTACCTACAGTTTTCTGTCCCTAGAAAAAAATGTTTTTTTTATCACAATATAGCAAAAGGACAATTCACTCACTGTCCTTCCAGGTCCCTGGAAACAAGGACTTGCAGAGTGAAAGAAACTGACACTGTCCCTACCTAGAGTTTTCTGTCCCTGGAATAAATGTTTTTTTCAGCACAATATAGCACAAGGACAATTAACTCACTGTCCTTACAGGTCCCTGGAAACAAGGACTTGCAGAGTGAAAGAAAAAAAATACTCTCCCTACCTACAGTTTTCTGTCCCTAGAAAAAAATGTTTTTTTTAATCACAATATAGCAAAAGGACAATTCACTCACTGTCCTTCCAGGTCCCTGGAAACAAGGACTTGCAGAGTGAAAGAAACTGACACTGTCCCTACCTAGAGTTTTCTGTCCCTAGAATAAATGTTTTTTTTAATCACAATATAGCAAAAGGACAATTCACTCACTGTCCTTCCAGGTCCCTGGAAACAAGGACTTGCAGAGTGAAAGAAACTGACACTGTCCCTACCTAGAGTTTTCTGTCCCTAGAATAAATGTTTTTTTTAATCACAATATAGCAAAAGGACAATTCACTCACTGTCCTTCCAGGTCCCTGGAAACAAGGACTTGCAGAGTGAAAGAAACTGACACTGTCCCTACCTAGAGTTTTCTGTCCCTAGAATAAATGTTTTTTTTAATCACAATATAGCAAAAGGACAATTCACTCACTGTCCTTCCAGGTCCCTGGAAACAAGGACTTGCAGAGTGAAAGAAACTGACACTGTCCCTACCTAGAGTTTTCTGTCCCTAGAATAAATGTTTTTTTTAATCACAATATAGCAAAAGGACAATTCACTCACTGTCCTTCCAGGTCCCTGGAAACAAGGACTTGCAGAGTGAAAGAAACTGACACTGTCCCTACCTAGAGTTTTCTGTCCCTAGAATAAATGTTTTTTTTAATCACAATATAGCACAAGGAAAATTAACTCACTGTCCTTACAGGTCCCTGGAAACAAGGACTTGCAGAGTGAAAGAAAAAAAACACTCTCCCTACCTACAGTTTTCTGTCCCTAGAAAAAAATGTTTTTTTTAATCACAATATAGCAAAAGGACAATTCACTCACTGTCCTTCCAGGTCCCTGGAAACAAGGACTTGCAGAGTGAAAGAAACTGACACTGTCCCTACCTAGAGTTTTCTGTCCCTGGAATAAATGTTTTTTTCAGCACAATATAGCACAAGGACAATTAACTCACTGTCCTTACAGGTCCCTGGAAACAAGGACTTGCAGAGTGAAAGAAAAAAAATACTCTCCCTACCTACAGTTTTCTGTCCCTAGAAAAAAATGTTTTTTTTAATCACAATATAGCAAAAGGACAATTCACTCACTGTCCTTCCAGGTCCCTGGAAACAAGGACTTGCAGAGTGAAAGAAACTGACACTGTCCCTACCTAGAGTTTTCTGTCCCTAGAATAAATGTTTTTTTTAATCACAATATAGCAAAAGGACAATTCACTCACTGTCCTTCCAGGTCCCTGGAAACAAGGACTTGCAGAGTGAAAGAAACTGACACTGTCCCTACCTAGAGTTTTCTGTCCCTAGAATAAATGTTTTTTTTAATCACAATATAGCAAAAGGACAATTCACTCACTGTCCTTCCAGGTCCCTGGAAACAAGGACTTGCAGAGTGAAAGAAACTGACACTGTCCCTACCTAGAGTTTTCTGTCCCTAGAATAAATGTTTTTTTTTAAGCACACTATAGCAGAAGCACAAAACACACTGACACTCTCCCTACCTATCCTTCTCTTTCCCTAAACTAAAGGAATCCAGGTTAAGCAAGAAAGAAATAACAGTCACTGTCCCTGCCTATGCTACTCTATCCCTGCTCCGGAACACACTACACTAGGCCGCCGTGCTGGCGGCCTTTTATAGTGTGGGGCGTGTACTAAACACCCTCAGCAATAATTGGCCACAGGCATCCTGCCTGTGGCCAATCATTGCTCTCCTCGCTGCCGGCGCTGTGATTGGCCAAGCATGCGGGGTCACAGTGCATGCTTGGCCAATCACAGCGCCTGGATGACACTGCGATGGCGTAGTGCATTGTGGGCCGTTCGCGTCACTCGAATTTGGCGCGAACGGCCCAAATCGTTCGATCTTCGTCGAACGATCGAACAGCCAATGTTCGAGTCGAACGTATGTTCGACTCGAACACGAAGCTCATCCCTATACACCAGTGATGGCCCATAGTACATCAGTGATGAACTATAGTACATCAGTGATGATCCTCAGTACATCAGTGATGATCCATAGTACATCAGTGATGATCCACAGTACATCAGGGATGGTCCATAGTACACCAGTGATGGCCCATAGTACATCAGTGATGATCCACAGTACATCAGTGATGATCTATAGTACATCAGTGATGATCCACAGTACACCAGTGATGATTCACAGTACATCAGGGATGGTCCATAGTACATCAGGGATGGTCCATAGTACATCAGTGATGATCCACAGTACATCAGGGATGGTCCACACTACATCAGTGATGATCCATAGTACATCAGTGATGGCCCATAGTACATCAGTGATGATCCATATTACACCAGTGATGATCCATAGTACACCAGGGATGACCCACAGTACATCAGTGATGATCCACAGTACATCAGTGATGGTCCATAGTAAATCAGTGATGGTCCATAGTACACCAGTGATGATCCATAGTTCACCAGTGATGGCCCATAGTACACCAGTGATGATCCATAGTACACCAGAGATGGCCCATAGTATACCAGTGATGTCCCATAGTACATCAGTGATGATCCACAGTACATCAGTGATGATCCATAGTACACCAGGGATGGCCCATAGTACATCAGTGATGGCTCATAGTACATCAGTGATGATCCATAGTACATCAGTGATGATCCATAGTACACCAGTGATGATCCATAGTACATCAGTGATGGCTCAAAGTACATCAGTGATGATCCATAGTACATCAGTGATGATCCATAGTACACCAGTGATGATCCATAGTACATCAGTGATGGCTCATAGTACATCAGTGATGATCCATAATACATCAGTGATGATCCATAGTACACCAGTGATGGCCCATAGTACTTCAGTGATGATCTATAGTACATCAGTGATGATCCACAGTACATCAGTGATGATCCACAGTACATCAGTGATGATCCACGGTACATCAGTGATGATCCATAGTACATCAGTGATGATCCTCAGTACATCAATGATGATCCACAGTACATCAGTGATGATCCACAGTACATCAGTGATGATCCACAGTACATCAGTGATGATCCACAGGACATCAGGGATGGTCCACAGTACATCAGTGATGATCCATAGTAAACCAGTCATGATCCATAGTACATCAGTGATGATCCATAGTACATCAGTGATGATCCATAGTACACCAGTGATGGCCCATAGTACACCAGTGATGATCTATAGTACACCAGTGATGGCCCATAGTACTTCAGTGATGATCTATAGTACATCAGTGATGATCCACAGTACATCAGTGATGATCCACAATACATCAGGGATTGTCCACAGTATATCAGTGATGATCCATAGTACATCAGTGATGGCCCACAGTACATCAGTGATGATCCACAGTACATCAGTGATGATCCATAGTACACCAGTGATGGTCCATAGTACACCAGTGATGGTCCATAGTACATCAGTGATGATCCATAGTACATCAGTGATGATCCACAGTACATCAGGGATGGTCCACAGTACATCAGTGATGATCCATAGTACACCAGTGATGATCCATAGTACATCAGTGATGCTCCATAGTACACCTGTGATGGCCCACAGTACACCTGTGATGGCCCACAGTAGATCAGTGATGATCCACAGTACATCAGGGATGATCCACAGTATATCAGGGATAGTCCACAGTATATCAGTGATGAGCCATAGTACATCAGTGATGGTCCATAGTACACCAGTGATGATCCATAGTACACCAGTGATGGCCCATAGTACACCAGTGATGGCCCATAGTACACCAGTGATGATCCATAGTACACCAGTGATGGCCCATAGTACACCAGTGATGTCCCATAGTACATCAGTGATGATCCACAGTACATCAGTGATGATCCATAGTACACCAGGGATGGCCCATAGTACATCAGTGATGGCTCATAGTACATCAGTGATGATCCATAGTACATCAGTGATGGCCCATAGTACACCAGTGATGATCCATAGTACACCAGTGATGGCCCATAGTACACCAGTGATGGCCCATAGTACATCAGTGATGATCCATAGTACATCAGTGATGATCCACAGTACATCAGTGATGATCCACAGTACATCAGGGATGGTCCATAGTACATCAGTGATGATCCATAGTACACCAGTGATGATCCATAGTACACCAGTGATGGCCCATAGTACATCAGTGATGAACTATAGTACATCAGAGATGATCCACAGTACATCAGGGATGGTCCATAGTACATCAGTCATGATCCATAGTACACCAGTGATGATCCATAGTACACCAGTGATGGCCCATAGTACATCAGTGATGAACTATAGTACATCAGTGATGATCCACAGTACATCAGTGATGATCCATAGTACATCAGTGATGATCCACAGTACATCAGGGATGGTCCATAGTACATCAGTGATGATCCATAGTACACCAGTGATGATCCATAGTACACCAGTGATGGCCCATAGTACATCAGTGATGAACTATAGTACATCAGTGATGATCCACAGTACATCAGTGATGATCCACAGTACATCAGGGATGGTCCATAGTACACCAGTGATGATCCACAGTACACCAGTGATGGTCCATAGTACATCAGTGATGATCTATAGTACATCAGTGATGATCTATAGTACATCAGTGATGATCCACAGTACATCAGTGATGATCCACAATACTTCAGTGATGATCCACAGTAGATCAGTGATGATCCACAGTACATCAGGGATGGTCCACAGTATATCAGTGATGATCCATAGTACATCAGTGATGGTCCATAGTACATCAGTGATGGTCCATAGTACACCAGTGATGATCCATAGTACACCAGTGATGCCCCATAGTACACCAGTGATGGCCCATAGTACATCAGTGATGATCCATAGTACATCAGTGATGATCCACAGTACATCAGTGATGATCCACAGTACATCAGGGATGGTCCATAGTACATCAGTGATAATCCATAGTACACCAGTGATGATCCACAGTACATCAGGGATGGTCCATAGTACATCAGTGATGATCCATAGTACACCAGTGATGATCCATAGTACACCAGTGATGGCCCATAGTACATCAGTGATGAACTATAGTACATCAGTGATGATCCACAGTACATCAGTGATGATCCATAGTACATCAGTGATGATCCACAATACATCAGTGATGATCCACAGTACATCAGGGATGGTCCATAGTACATCAGTGATGATCCATAGTACACCAGTGATGATCCATAGTACACCAGTGATGGCCCATAGTACATCAGTGATGAACTATAGTACATCAGTGATGATCCACAGTACATCAGTGATGATCCACAGTACATCAGGGATGGTCCATAGTACACCAGTGATGATCCACAGTACACCAGTGATGATCCATAGTACACCAGTGATGGTCCATAGTACATCAGTGATGATCTATAGTACATCAGTGATGGTCCATAGTACATCAGTGATGATCTATAGTACATCAGTGATGATCTATAGTACATCAGTGATGATCCATAGTACATCAGTGATGATCCACAGTACATCAGTGATGGTCCACAGTACATCAGGGATGGTCCACAGTACATCGGTGATGATCCATAGTACACCAGTGATGGCCCATAGTACATCAGTGATGGTCCATAGTACATCAGTGATGATCCATAGTAGATCAGTGATGATCCATAGTACACCAGTGATGGCCCATAGTACACCAGTGATGGCCCATAGTACATCAGTGATGATCCACAGTACATCAGTGATGATCCATAGTACATCAGTGATGATCCACAGTACATCAGTGATGATCCACAGTACATCAGGGATGGTCCATAGTACATCAGTGATGATCCATAGTACACCAGTGATGATCCATAGTACACCAGTGATGGCCCATAGTACATCAGTGATGAACTATAGTACATCAGTGATGATCCACAGTACATCAGTGATGATCCACCGTACATCAGGGATGGTCCATAGTACACCAGTGATGATCCACAGTACACCAGTGATGATCCATAGTACACCAGTGATGGTCCATAGTACATCAGTGATGATCTATAGTACATCAGTGATGGTCCATAGTACATCAGTGATGATCTATAGTACATCAGTGATGATCCACAGTACATCAGTTATGATACACAGTACATCAGTGATGATCCACAGTACATCAGTGCTGATCCACAATACTTCAGTGATGATCCACAGTACATCAGTGATGATCCACAGTACATCAGGGATGGTCCACAGTATATCAGTGATGATCCATAGTACATCAGTGATGGTCCATAGTACATCAGTGATGGTCCATAGTACACCAGTGATGATCCATAGTACACCAGTGATGATCCATAGTACACCAGTGATGGCCCATAGTACACCAGTGATGGCCCATAGTACATCAGTGATGATCCATAGTACATCAGTGATGATCCACAGTACATCAGTGATGATCCACAGTACATCAGGGATGGTCCATAGTACATCAGTGATGATCCATAGTACACCAGTGATGATCTATAGTACACCAGTGATGGCCCATAGTACATCAGTGATGAACTATAGTACATCAGTGATGATCCACAGTACATCAGTGATGATCCATAGTACATCAGTGATGATCCACAGTACATCAGTGATGATCCACAGTACATCAGGGATGGTCCATAGTACATCAGTGATGATCCATAGTACACCAGTGATGATCCATAGTACACCAGTGATGGTCCATAGTACATCAGTGATGATCTATAGTACATCAGTGATGATCCACAGTACATCAGGGATGATCCATAGTACATCAGTGATGATCCACAGTACATCAGTGATGATCCACAGTACATCAGTGATGATCCACAGTACATCAGTGATGATCCACAGTACATCAGGGATGGTCCACAGTACATCAGTGATGATCCATAGTACACCAGTCATGATCCATAGTACATCAGTGATGATCCATAGTACATCAGTGATGGCCCACAGTACATCAGGGATGATCCACAGTACATCAGTGATGATCCATAGTACACCAGTGATGGCCCATAGTACACCAGTGATGGCCCATAGTACATCAGTGATGATCCACAGTACATCAGTGATGATCTATAGTACATCAGTGATGATCCACAGTACACCAGTGATGATTCACAGTACATCAGGGATGGTCCATAGTACATCAGGGATGGTCCATAGTACATCAGTGATGATCCACAGTACATCAGGGATGGTCCACAGTACATCAGTGATGATCCATAGTACATCAGTGATGGCCCATAGTACATCAGTGATGATCCATATTACACCAGTGATGATCCATAGTACACCAGGGATGACCCACAGTACATCAGTGATGATCCACAGTACATCAGTGATGGTCCATAGTAAATCAGTGATGGTCCATAGTACACCAGTGATGATCCATAGTTCACCAGTGATGGCCCATAGTACACCAGTGATGATCCATAGTACACCAGAGATGGCCCATAGTATACCAGTGATGTCCCATAGTACATCAGTGATGATCCACAGTACATCAGTGATGATCCATAGTACACCAGGGATGGCCCATAGTACATCAGTGATGGCTCATAGTACATCAGTGATGATCCATAGTACATCAGTGATGATCCATAGTACACCAGTGATGATCCATAGTACATCAGTGATGGCTCATAGTACATCAGTGATGATCCATAGTACATCAGTGATGATCCATAGTACACCAGTGATGATCCATAGTACATCAGTGATGGCTCATAGTACATCAGTGATGATCCATAATACATCAGTGATGATCCATAGTACACCAGTGATGGCCCATAGTACTTCAGTGATGATCTATAGTACATCAGTGATGATCCACAGTACATCAGTGATGATCCACAGTACATCAGTGATGATCCACGGTACATCAGTGATGATCCATAGTACATCAGTGATGATCCTCAGTACATCAATGATGATCCACAGTACATCAGTGATGATCCACAGTACATCAGTGATGATCCACAGTACATCAGTGATGATCCACAGGACATCAGGGATGGTCCACAGTACATCAGTGATGATCCATAGTAAACCAGTCATGATCCATAGTACATCAGTGATGATCCATAGTACATCAGTGATGATCCATAGTACACCAGTGATGGCCCATAGTACACCAGTGATGATCCATAGTACACCAGTGATGGCCCATAGTACTTCAGTGATGATCTATAGTACATCAGTGATGATCCACAGTACATCAGTGATGATCCACAATACATCAGGGATGGTCCACAGTATATCAGTGATGATCCATAGTACATCAGTGATGGCCCACAGTACATCAGTGATGATCCACAGTACATCAGTGATGATCCATAGTACACCAGTGATGGTCCATAGTACACCAGTGATGGTCCATAGTAGATCCACTGGTGTACTATGGGCCATCACTGGTGTACTATGGGCCATCACTGGTGTACTATGGATCATCACTGGTGTACTATGGATCATCACTGGTGTACTATGGACCATCACTGATGTACTATGGATCATCACTGATGTACTGTGGATCATCACTGATATACTGTGGACCATCCCTGATGTACTGTGGATCATCACTGATGTACTGTGGATCATCACTGAAGTATTGTGGATCATCACTGATGTACTGTGGATCATCACTGATGTACTGTGTATCATAACTGATGTACTGTGGATCATCACTGATGTACTATAGATCATCACTGATGTACTATGGACCATCACTGATGTACTATAGATCATCACTGATGTACTATGGATCATCACTGGTGTACTATGGATCATCACTGGTGTACTGTGGATCATCACTGGTGTACTATGGACCATCCCTGATGTACTGTGGATCATCACTGATGTACTGTGGATCATCACTGATGTACTATAGTTCATCACTGATGTACTATGGGCCATCACTGGTGTACTATGGATCATCACTGGTGTACTATGGATCATCACTGATGTACTATGGACCATCCCTGATGTACTGTGGATCATCACTGATGTACTATGGATCATCACTGATGTACTATGGGCCATCACTGGTGTACTATGGGCCATCACTGGTGTACTATGGATCATCACTGGTGTACTATGGATCATCACTGGTGTACTATGGACCATCACTGATGTACTATGGACCATCACTGATGTACTATGGATCATCACTGATATACTGTGGACCATCCCTGATGTACTGTGGATCATCACTGATGTACTGTGGATCATCACTGAAGTATTGTGGATCATCACTGATGTACTGTGGATCATCACTGATGTACTGTGTATCATAACTGATGTACTGTGGATCATCACTGATGTACTATAGATCATCACTGATGTACTATGGATCATCACTGATGTACTATAGATCATCACTGATGTACTATGGACCATCACTGGTGTACTATGGATCATCACTGGTGTACTGTGGATCATCACTGGTGTACTATGGACCATCCCTGATGTACTGTGGATCATCACTGATGTACTGTGGATCATCACTGATGTACTATAGTTCATCACTGATGTACTATGGGCCATCACTGGTGTACTATGGATCATCACTGGTGTACTATGGATCATCACTGATGTACTATGGACCATCCCTGATGTACTGTGGATCATCACTGATGTACTGTGGATCATCACTGATGTACTATGGATCATCACTGATGTACTGTGGATCATCACTGATGTACTATGGGCCATCACTGGTGTACTATGGGCCATCACTGGTGTACTATGGATCATCACTGATCTACTATGGATCATCACTGATGTACTATGGACCATCACTGATGTACTATGGGCCATCACTGGTGTACTATGGATCATCACCAATGTACTGTAGACCATCCCTGATGTACTGTGGACCATCACTGATGTACTGTGGATCATCACTGATGTACTATGGATCATCACTGATGTACTATAGATCATCACTGATGTACTATAGATCATCACTGATGTACTATGGACCATCACTGATGTACTATAGATCATCACTGATGTACTATGGACCATCACTGGTGTACTATGGATCATCACTGGTGTACTGTGGATCATCACTGGTGTACTATGGACCATCTCTGATGTACTGTGGATCATCACTGATGTACTGTGGATCATCACTGATGTACTGTAGTTCATCACTGATGTACTATGGGCCATCACTGGTGTACTATGGATCATCACTGGTGTACTATGTGTGAGGGGGTTAGCTCGGCAGCGGGTGTGTGTGACCCCCGGGATGGGCTCCCCACACAAAACAGGCCCAGCAAACGGAGGTTGTGGTTTTCAAAATCAAAAAGGTGCGGTTTATTTTTCTATTTACAGTGACAAAACACAGCAAAGCAAAAGAAACATAACCAAAATAAATCCTGGTCAAGTTGACCTCTGACTAAACATACAGGTTTCCTAACTAACAACTGGGATCAGCCTAGTGCTGTCCTAGTCCCTAAGTCCCTGGTTTTAAATGTCCAAGCAAATAGCCACACAGGCTTTTTCTCACCGCACAGGGGTTCACTCTCCCTAGACAGTCCACACAGGTCTGGTTCCAGGCATGAGCAAACACTTAATGAAGCTTGGAGTTCTTATAGAGGCCTAAATGAGCTGACAAGCTTCAGCTGGTCTCATCAACTCCCTGTCCGCACGACGCCCAGCCCTCTCCCTAGAGGTATGAGTCATCCATGAGCCCACTAGCCTTATACAACTCTCCACCTAGTTGTATAAGTCGGCGTAAAGCCTGAATCTGGGCGAAATATATCTACCCCCCTGGATGCAACCGGGTGACTTTACCTTCCTGCTGTCACATACCCCCCCCCTCTTGTTTTAACCTCGGGGTTGGAACACCAGCAATCAGGCATTCATGTACTCGAGACAAAGCATCCACATTCCCCATTTGAACGCCAGGGCGATGCTTTACTGTGAAGTTGAATTCCTGGAGGGCCAGGAACCACCTATTCACTCTTCTATTTGTTTCCTTGTTTTGAGCCATCCACTTTAACGGAGCGTGATCCGTAACCATGTCAAAGTGCCTACCTAGCAGGTAGTACCGAAGGGAATCTAGAGCCCACTTCACCGCTAAACACTCCTTTTCAACGGTGGCGTAATTTACCTCATGGGACTTCAACTTCCTGCTGAGGTAAATGACTGGGTGCTCTTCCCCGTTCCAGACCTGGGACAATACTGCTCCTAACCCCACATCTGATGCATCACTTTGTACGACAAAGTCTTTAGAGAAGTCGGGTGAGTACAACACTGGCTGGCTACATAAGGCTTGTTTCAAGAATTGGAATGCTGCCTCAGCCTCGGGGGTCCATTTAATCATGACCGACCCTTTCCCCTTCATCAGGTTGGTTAGGGGCACAGCCTTAGAAGCAAAGTGGGGAATGAATCGCCGATAATACCCAGCGATTCCCAGAAAGGCTCGTACCTGCTTCTTGCTGTTGGGACGTGGCCAACTCTGGATGGCCTCGACTTTGTTGAGTTGGGGTTTTATTACTCCCCTCCCAATGGTGTACCCAAGATATTTGGCCTCCTCCTGCCCAATGGTACACTTCTTGGGGTTAGCCGTAAACCCCGCTTCCCGAACAGAGTCCAGGACTGCTTGCACTTTTGGCAGATGTGAGGCCCAATCTGTGCTATGGACAATTACGTCATCCAGGTAAGCCGCAGCATACTTCCGATGGGGCCTCAGCATCTGGTCCATTTTCCGCTGGAATGTGGCCGGCGCATTCTGTAACCCGAACGGCATTCTTTTATATTGGAACGCCCCGTCTGGGGTTACAAATGCGGTTTTCTCTTTGGCCGACTTGGCCAGGGGGATTTGCCAATACCCTTTTGTGAGGTCAAGAGTCGTCATGTATTGGGCTGTTCCCAGCCGGTCAATCAACTCATCTATACGTGGCATGGGGTAGGTGTCAAATTTTGTAACTTTGTATAAACTGACGAAAATCGTTACAAAATCGCCAGCTCCCATCCGGTTTAGGCACCAACACGATGGGACTAGACCAATCACTTTGGGACTCCTCTATCACCCCTAAGTTCAGCATTTTCTGTACTTCCTCCCGTATTGCCTCCCGTCGAGCCTCTGGGATCCGATAGGGTTTTAACTTCACCCTTTCATCGGGCGGGGTAATGATGTCATGCTCTACCCCAGATGTTTGTCCCGGCAGCTCAGAGAATACCTCCTTGTTGCGAAGCACAAACTCCTTAACCTCCTGTTGTTGGGGTTGTGACAAGGTGGCTGCTATTCCAACCTCAGGAATCACGCAACCAGTTTGAGCTGGTGACCAAGTGTCTGCGACTAGGGACTCTCTATCCCTCCAGGCTTTCAACAGATTAACGTGATAGATCTGTTCGGGCTTTCGCCTTCCTGGTTGTCTGACCCTGTAATTCACTTCGCTCACTTTTTCCATTATCTCGTAGGGGCCTTGCCATTTGGCAAGGAATTTACTTTCAACCGTAGGGACAAGTACCAATATCCTATCCCCCGGGGAAAAGTTACGGGTCTTGGCTCCACGGTTGTACACTCTCTGCTGTGCCAACTGCGCTTGGGCCAAATGTTCCTTCACGATGGGCATTACCTGTGCAATTCGATCTTGCATCAGGGCGACATGCTCAATCACACTCCTGTGGGGAGAACTCTCACTTTCCCAAGTTTCCTTGGCAATATCCAACAGCCCTCTTGGGTGTCTCCCATACAGTAACTCAAAGGGGGAGAATCCCGTAGAGGATTGGGGCACCTCCCTAATAGCAAACATCAAATAAGGAAGTAAACAGTCCCAATCCTTTCCATCTCTATCCACCACTTTCTTCAACATTTGTTTTAGGGTTTTGTTGAATCTTTCAACCAGCCCATCGGTTTGGGGGTGATACACAGACGTACGCAATTGCGTCACTTTGAACAATTTACACAGCTCTTTCATAACCCGGGACATAAAGGGTGTACCTTGGTCTGTAAGCAGTTCTTTACAAATACCCACCCGGCTAAAAACAAGAGATAGCTCTTTGGCTATGGTTTTGGCCGAGGTATTTCGGAGAGGGATCGCTTCTGGATAACGGGTGGCATAGTCCATTATAACTAATATGTACTGGTGCCCCCTAGCGGACTTGATTATAGGACCTACCAAATCCATGGCGATCCTCTCAAACGGGACCTCAAGGATGGGTAGAGGGACCAGCGGGCTACGGAAATGTGGCATCGGGGCCAACCTCTGACACACAGGGCAGGAGGAACAATAATTTTCTACATCCTTCATCACCCCCGGCCAATAGAATCTCTGTAATACCCTCTCTCGGGTTTTCTCTGTCCCCAGATGACCTCCAAGAATGTGCCCATGGGCCAACTCCAACACCAACTTCCTGTAAGGTTTGGGCACCACAAGCTGCTCAACGGTTTCTTCTGCCCTTTTTGCCACCCGATACAGTAGGTCCTTCTCTACGCTGAAGTATGGGTAAGTGCAGGTATTATCTGGGTTCACTAACTCGCCATCTATTTTCACTACGTTTTCCCTTGCCTTTATTAGGGCGAGGTCTTTCAACTGTTCTGTGGCAAAGTTTTCCCTGTGAACCTCAAGATCAGAAAACTCCACAGACGGTAGGTTTTCGTCTGAGGAGGTGGGCTCCTCTCCAGTTTCTTGAGTCTCCCCTGCCAATACTGATAAGGGAAATTCCGGAGAGTCCTCACCACTCTCAGGGGAGTTCTGGCTATCACATTCCTGGTACATAGGGGCACCAGTGAGGGGCTCAGGATCATCCCACAGTTCCCAGAACTTCGGAAAATCCCTTTCCACAATGGCGTCATACGGTAACTGAGATACTAAGCCCACTGGATGAGAGAGGGTACCTTTGGGGGTCTCGAAACACACTGTAGTCACTGGATACTCTCGGGTGTCCCCATGCACACAAATAACAGCTACCTTGCTATTCCCAGAGACCTCTGTTTTAACTAACTCAGCCTTTATCAGGGTCACAAGGCTACCTGAATCCAGCAATACCACAACATTTCTACCATTAACACACATTTTGCATAAATGTTTCTCAGTTCCTCGAATGGCAGTGCATGCGACTGTCGCACACAGCGACTGACGTCTGCCCGACAGAAAGTCACACTGCATGGGTTCCTCCACAACCGGGCAATTGGCTGCAATATGTCCCGCTTGCCGGCAGCGGTAGCAAACGATCCTTCTTGCCGCCTCTTGAGCCGCTGATTTCCCAGGCTGTTCTCGCCAAACTTGGGGTAGAGCTCCCACCCTCTCACTCTCTCCACCCTCACCCCTTGGAATCCTCTTATCCGCCCCTGGGGATGGACTGGTCTTAGGGTGGAAAGTCCGAGAGTCTCTGGAAGAGGCCGTCAGGTTCTCTGTAGCCAAGTATTTCTCTACACGATCCACAAGACCACCGGCCGTCTCTGGGTCTCCATGGCTTACCCACTTTTGGATGGCAGTAGGAAGAGCTCTCAAAAACCGATCCATTACAACACGTTCCACAATCTCTGGTGTGGACAAAGTCTCTGGCTGTAGCCACTTCCTGCTCAGGTGAATGAGATCATACATTTGAGACCTGGGGGGTTTTCCAAGCTGGAAAGTCCAGTTATGCACACGCTGAGCCCGGACAGCCAGGGTGACACCCAGCCTTGCCAATATTTCAGCTTTTAGCATCACATAGTCTTTTGCTTGGTCAGGCTCTAGGTCATAGTAAGCCTTCTGCGATTCACCAGTTAACAGAGGAGCCACCAGTCCAGCCCACTGCTCCTCAGGCCACTTTTCTCTTTCAGCAGTCCTTTCAAATGTGGTCAAAAATACCTCTGGATCATCCTCTCCAGTCATTTTTGTCAATAAACGACTCACCCCAAAGGATGCGGTATTAGTGGGACGGCTTTCCTCACTGGTCTGCGGACGTTGCTGCATTACTGCTTCCATTTGTTGTAGTCTCTGCTCTTGCTTCTGTAACAGGTCTATGAAGCGGGCCTCAGATTGCTGCTGGGCTTGTTGATGAGCTTGCTGCTGGGCTGCAAGGCTCCTTTGCAAACCTGCATTTGTCTGCTGTTGATTGGCATTTGCTAGAGCCAGCTGTTTCAGTATCTCCTCCATGCTGGCTTAAAAAAACTGCCACTGGTTCTCCACCAACTGTGAGGGGGTTAGCTCGGCAGCGGGTGTGTGTGACCCCCGGGATGGGCTCCCCACACAAAACAGGCCCAGCAAACGGAGGTTGTGGTTTTCAAAATCAAAAAGGTGCGGTTTATTTTTCTATTTACAGTGACAAAACACAGCAAAGCAAAAGAAACATAACCAAAATAAATCCTGGTCAAGTTGACCTCTGACTAAACATACAGGTTTCCTAACTAACAACTGGGATCAGCCTAGTGCTGTCCTAGTCCCTAAGTCCCTGGTTTTAAATGTCCAAGCAAATAGCCACACAGGCTTTTTCTCACCGCACAGGGGTTCACTCTCCCTAGACAGTCCACACAGGTCTGGTTCCAGGCATGAGCAAACACTTAATGAAGCTTGGAGTTCTTATAGAGGCCTAAATGAGCTGACAAGCTTCAGCTGGTCTCATCAACTCCCTGTCTGCACAACGCCCAGCCCTCTCCCTAGAGGTATGAGTCATCCATGAGCCCACTAGCCTTATACAACTCTCCACCTAGTTGTATAAGTCGGCGTAAAGCCTGAATCTGGGCGAAATATATCTACCCCCCTGGATGCAACCGGGTGACTTTACCTTCCTGCTGTCACATATGGATCATCACTGATGTACTATGGACCATCCCTGATGTACTGTGGATCATCACTGATGTACAGTGGATCATCACTGATGTACTATGGATCATCACTGATGTACTGTGGATCATCACTGATGTACTATAGTTCATCACTGATGTACTATGGGCCATCACTGGTGTACTATGGATCATCACTGGTGTACTATGGATCATCACTGATGTACTATGGACCATCCCTGATGTACTGTGGATCATCACTGATGTACTATAGTTCATCACTGATGTACTATGGGCCATCACTGGTGTACTATGGATCATCACTGGTGTACTGTGGATCATCACTGATGTACTATGGACCATCCCTGATGTACTGTGGATCATCACTGATGTACTGTGGATCATCACTGATGTACTATGGATCATCACTGATGTACTATGGGCCATCACTGGTGTACTATGGGCCATCACTGGTGTACTATGGATCATCACTGGTGTACTATGGATCATCACTGGTGTACTATGGACCATCACTGATGTACTATGGACCATCACTGATGTACTATGGATCATCACTGATATACTGTGGACCATCCCTGATGTACTGTGGATCATCACTGATCTACTGTGGATCATCACTGAAGTATTGTGGATCATCACTGATGTACTGTGGATCATCACTGATGTACTGTGTATCATAACTGATGTACTGTGGATCATCACTGATGTACTATAGATCATCACTGATGTACTATAGATCATCACTGATGTACTATGGACCATCACTGGTGTACTGTGGATCATCACTGGTGTACTATGGACCATCCCTGATGTACTGTGGATCATCACTGATGTACTGTGGATCATCACTGATGTACTATAGTTCATCACTGATGTACTATGGGCCATCACTGGTGTACTATGGATCATCACTGGTGTACTATGGATCATCACTGATGTACTATGGACCATCCCTGATGTACTGTGGATCATCACTGATGTACTATGGATCATCACTGATGTACTGTGGATCATCACTGATGTACTATAGTTCATCACTGATGTACTATGGGCCATCACTGGTGTACTATGGATCATCACTGGTGTACTATGGATCATGACTGATGTACTATGGACCATCCCTGATGTACTGTGGATCATCTCTGATGTACTATAGTTCATCACTGATGTACTATGGGCCATCACTGGTGTACTATGGATCATCACTGGTGTACTATGGATCATCACTGATGTACTATGGACCATCCCTGATGTACTGTGGATCATCACTGATGTACTGTGGATCATCACTGATGTACTATGGATCATCACTGATGTACTATGGGCCATCACTGGTGTACTATGGGCCATCACTGGTGTACTATGGATCATCACTGGTGTACTATGGACCATCACTGATGTACTATGGACCATCACTGATGTACTATGGATCATCACTGATATACTGTGGACCATCACTGATGTACTGTAGACCATCCCTGATGTACTGTGGATCATCACTGAAGTATTGTGGATCATCACTGATGTACTGTGGATCATCACTGATGTACTGTGGATCATCACTAATGTACTGTGGATCATAACTGATGTACTGTGGATCATCACTGGTGTACTATGGACCATCCCTGATGTACTGTGGATCATCACTGATGTACTGTGGATCATCACTGATGTACTATAGTTCATCACTGATGTACTATGGGCCATCACTGGTGTACTATGGATCATCACTGGTGTACTATGGATCATCACTGATGTACTATGGACCATCCCTGGTGTACTGTGGATCATCACTGATGTACTGTGGATCATCACTGATGTACTATGGATCATCACTGATGTACTATGGGCCATCACTGGTGTACTATGGATCATCACTGATGTACTATGGATCATCACTGATGTACTATGGATCATGACTTGTTTACTATGGATCATCACTACTGTACTGTGGACCATCCCTGATGTCCTGTGGATCATCACTGATGTACTGTGAATCATCACTGATGTACTGTGGATCATCACTGATGTACTGTGGATCATCATTGATGTACTGAGGATCATCACCGATGTACTATGGATCATCACTGATGTACCGTGGATCATCACTGATGTACTGTGGATCATCACTGATGTACTGTGGATCATCACTGATGTACTATAGATCATCACTGAAGTACTATGGGCCATCACTGGTGTACTATGGGTCATCACTGATGTATTATGGATCATCACTGATGTACTATGAGCCATCACTGATGTACTATGGATCATCACTGGTGTACTATGGATCATCACTGATGTACTATGGATCATCACTGATGTACTATGAGCCATCACTGATGTACTATGGATCATCACTGGTGTACTATGGATCATCACCGATGTACTATGGATCATCACTGATGTACCGTGGATCATCACTGATGTACTGTGGATCATCACTGATGTACTGTGGATCATCACTGATGTACTATAGATCATCACTGAAGTACTATGGGTCATCACTGGTGTACTATGGATCATCACTGATGTATTATGGATCATCACTGATGTACTATGAGCCATCACTGATGTACTATGGATCATCACTGGTGTACTATGGATCATCACTGATGTACTATGGATCATCACTGATGTACTATGAGCCATCACTGATGTACTGTGTATCATAATTGATGTACTGTGGATCATCACTGATGTACTATAGATCATCACTGATGTACTATGGACCATCACTGATGTACTATAGATCATCACTGATGTACTATGGACCATCACTGGTGTACTATGGATCATCACTGGTGTACTGTGGATCATCACTGGTGTACTATGGACCATCCCTGATGTACTGTGGATCATCACTGATGTACTGTGGATCATCACTGATGTACTATAGTTCATCACTGATGTACTATGGATCATCACTGATGTACTATGGACCATCCCTGATGTACTGTGGATCATCACTGATGTACTGTGGATCATCACTAATGTACTATGGATCATCACTGATGTACTGTGGATCATCACTGATGTACTATGGGCCATCACTGGTGTACTATGGGCCATCACTGGTGTACTACGGATCATCACTGATCTACTATGGACCATCACTGATGTACTATGGGCCATCACTGGTGTACTATGGATCATCACCGATGTACTGTGGACCATCCCTGATGTACTGTGGACCATCACTGATGTACTGTGGATCATCACTGATGTACTATGGATCATCACTGATGTACTATAGATCATCACTGATGTACTATAGATCATCACTGAAGTACTATGGGCCATCACTGGTGTACTATGGATCATGACTGATGTACTATGGACCATCCTTTATGTACTGTGGATCATCTCTGATGTACTATAGTTCATCACTGATGTACTATGGGCCATCACTGGTGTACTATGGATCATCACTGGTGTACTATGGACCATCCCTGATGTACTGTGGATCATCACTGATGTACTGTGGATCATCACTGATGTACTATGGATCATCACTGATGTACTATGGGCCATCACTGGTGTACTATGGGCCATCACTGGTGTACTATGGATCATCACTGGTGTACTATGGACCATCACTAATGTACTATGGACCATCACTGATGTACTATGGATCATCACTGATATACTGTGGACCATCACTGATGTACTGTGGACCATCCCTGATGTACTGTGGATCATCACTGAAGTATTGTGGATCATCACTGATGTACTGTGGATCATCACTGATGTACTGTGGATCATCACTAATGTACTGTGGATCATAACTGATGTACTGTGGATCATCACTGGTGTACTATGGACCATCCCTGATGTACTGTGGATCATCACTGATGTACTGTGGATCATCACTGATGTACTATAGTTCATCACTGATGTACTATGGGCCATCACTGGTGTACTATGGATCATCACTGGTGTACTATGGATCATCACTGATGTACTATGGACCATCCCTGATGTACTGTGGATCATCACTGATGTACTGTGGATCATCACTGATGTACTATGGATCATCACTGATGTACTATGGGCCATCACTGGTGTACTATGGATCATCACTGATGTACTATGGATCATCACTGATGTACTATGGATCATGACTGGTTTACTATGGATCATCACTGATGTACTGTGGACCATCCCTGATGTCCTGTGGATCATCACTGATGTACTGTGGATCATCACTGATGTACTGTGGATCATCACTGATGTACTGTGGATCATCATTGATGTACTGAGGATCATCACTGATGTACTATGGATCATCACTGATGTACCGTGGATCATCACTGATGTACTGTGGATCATCACTGATGTACTGTGGATCATCACTGATGTACTATAGATCATCACTGAAGTACTATGGGCCATCACTGGTGTACTATGGATCATCACTGATGTATTATGGATCATCACTGATGTACTATGAGCCATCACTGATGTACTATGGATCATCACTGGTGTACTATGGATCATCACTGATGTACTATGGATCATCACTGATGTACTATGAGCCATCACTGATGTACTATGGATCATCACTGGTGTACTATGGATCATCACTGATGTACTATGGATCATCACTGATGTACTATGAGCCATCACTGATGTACTATGGGCCATCCCTGATGTACTATGGATCATCACTGATGTACTGTGGATCATCACTGATGTACTATGGGACATCACTGGTATACTATGGGCCATCTCTGGTGTACTATGGATCATCACTGGTGTACTATGGGCCATCACTGGTGAACTATGGATCATCACTGGTGTACTATGGACCATCACTGATTTACTATGGACCATCACTGATGTACTGTGGATCATCACTGATGTACTGTGGGTCATCCCTGGTGTACTATGGATCATCACTGGTGTAATATGGATCATCACTGATGTACTATGGGCCATCACTGATGTACTATGGATCATCACTGATGTACTGTGGACCATCCCTGATGTACTGTGGATCATCACTGATGTACTATGGACCATCCCTGATGTACTATGGACCATCCCTGATGTACTGTGAATCATCACTGGTGTACTGTGGATCATCACTGATGTACTATAGATCATCACTGATGTACTGTGGATCATCACTGATGTACTATGGGCCATCACTGGTGTACTATGGGCCATCACTGGTGTACTATGGATCATCACTGATGTACTGTGGATCATCCCTGATGTACTGTGGGCCATCACTGATGTACTATGGATCATCACTGATGTACTATGGATCATGATTGGTGTACTATGGATCATCACTGATGTACTGTGGACCATCCCTGATGTACTGTGGATCATCACTGATGTACTGTGGATCATCACTGATGTACTGTGGATCATCACTGATGTACTGTGGATCATCACTGATGTACTATGGATCATCCCTGATGTACTATGGACCATCCCTGATGTACTGTGGATCATCACTGATGTACTATAGATCATCACTGATGTACTATTGGCCATCACTGGTGTACTATGGATCATCACTGGTGTACTATGGATCATCACTGATGTACTATGGACCATCCCTGATGTACTGTGGATCATCACTGATGTACTGTGGATCATCACTGATGTACTATGGATCATCACTGATGTACTGTGGATCATCACTGATGTACTATAGTTCATCACTGATGTACTATGGGCCATCACTGGTGTACTATGGATCATCACTGGTGTACTATGGATCATCACTGATGTACTATGGACCATCCCTGATGTACTGTGGATCATCACTGATGTACTGTGGATCATCACTGATGTATTATGGATCATCACTGATGTACTATGGGCCATCACTGGTGTACTATGGGCCATCACTGGTGTACTATGGATCATCACTGGTGTACTATGGATCATCACTGGTGTACTATGGACCATCACTGATGTACTATGGACCATCACTGATGTACTATGGATCATCACTGATATACTGTGGACCATCCCTGATGTACTGTGGATCATCACTGATGTACTGTGGATCATCACTGAAGTATTGTGGATCATCACTGATGTACTGTGGATCATCACTGATGTACTGTGTATCATAACTGATGTACTGTGGATCATCACTGATGTACTATAGATCATCACTGATGTACTATGGACCATCACTGATGTACTATAGATCATCACTGATGTACTATGGACCATCACTGGTGTACTATGGATCATCACTGGTGTACTGTGGATCATCACTGGTGTACTATGGACCATCCCTGATGTACTGTGGATCATCACTGATGTACTGTGGATCATCACTGATGTACTATAGTTCATCACTGATGTACTATGGGCCATCACTGGTGTACTATGGATCATCACTGGTGTACTATGGATCATCACTGATGTACTATGGACCATCCCTGATGTACTGTGAATCATCACTGATGTACTGTGGATCATCACTGATGTACTATGGATCATCACTGATGTACTGTGGATCATCACCGATGTACTATAGTTCATCACTGATGTACTATGGGCCATCACTGGTGTACTATGGATCATCACTGGTGTACTATGGATCATCACTGATGTACTATGGACCATCCCTGATGTACTGTGGATCATCACTGATGTACTGTGGATCATCACTGATGTACTATGGATCATCACTGATGTACTATGGGCCATCACTGGTGTACTATGGGCCATCACTGGTGTACTATGGATCATCACTGGTGTACTATGGATCATCACTGGTGTACTATGGACCATCACTGATGTACTATGGACCATCACTGATGTACTATGGATCATCACTGATATACTGTGGACCATCCCTGATGTACTGTGGATCATCACTGATGTACTGTGGATCATCACTGAAGTATTGTGGATCATCACTGATGTACTGTGGATCATCACTGATGTACTGTGTATCATAACTGATGTACTGTGGATCATCACTGATGTACTATAGATCATCACTGATGTACTATGGACCATCACTGATGTACTATAGATCATCACTGATGTACTATGGACCATCACTGGTGTACTATGGATCATCACTGGTGTACTGTGGATCATCACTGGTGTACTATGGACCATCCCTGATGTACTGTGGATCATCACTGATGTACTGTGGATCATCACTGATGTACTATAGTTCATAACTGATGTACTATGGGCCATCACTGGTGTACTATGGATCATCACTGGTGTACTATGGATCATCACTGATGTACTATGGACCATCCCTGATGTACTGTGGATCATCACTGATGTACTGTGGATCATCACTGATGTACTATGGATCATCACTGATGTACTATGGGCCATCACTGGTGTACTATGGGCCATCACTGGTGTACTATGGATCATCACTGGTGTACTATGGATCATCACTGGTGTACTATGGACCATCACTGATGTACTATGGACCATCACTGATGTACTATGGATCATCACTGATATACTGTGGACCATCCCTGATGTACTGTGGATCATCACTGATGTACTGTGGATCATCACTGAAGTATTGTGGATCATCACTGATGTACTGTGGATCATCACTGATGTACTGTGTATCATAACTGATGTACTGTGGATCATCACTGATGTACTATAGATCATCACTGATGTACTATGGACCATCACTGATGTACTATAGATCATCACTGGTGTACTATGGACCATCACTGGTGTACTATGGATCATCACTGGTGTACTGTGGATCATCACTGGTGTACTATGGACCATCCCTGATGTACTGTGGATCATCACTGATGTACTGTGGATCATCACTGATGTACTATAGTTCATCACTGATGTACTATGGGCCATCACTGGTGTACTATGGATCATCACTGGTGTACTATGGATCATCACTGATGTACTATGGACCATCCCTGATGTACTGTGGATCATCACTGATGTACTGTGGATCATCACTGATGAACTATGGATCATCACTGATGTACTGTGGATCATCACTGATGTACTATGGGCCATCACTGGTGTACTATGGGCCATCACTGGTGTACTACGGATCATCACTGATCTACTATGGACCATCACTGATGTACTATGGGCCATCACTGGTGTACTATGGATCATCACCGATGTACTGTGGACCATCCCTGATGTACTGTGGACCATCACTGATGTACTGTGGATCATCACTGATGTACTATGGATCATCACTGATGTACTATAGATCATCACTGATGTACTATAGATCATCACTGAAGTACTATGGGCCATCACTGGTGTACTATGGATCATGACTGATGTACTATGGACCATCCCTGATGTACTGTGGATCATCTCTGATGTACTATAGTTCATCACTGATGTACTATGGGCCATCACTGGTGTACTATGGATCATCACTGGTGTACTATGGATCATCACTGGTGTACTATGGATCATCACTGATGTACTATGGACCATCCCTGATGTACTGTGGATCATCACTGATGTACTGTGGATCATCACTGATGTACTATGGATCATCACTGATGTACTATGGGCCATCACTGGTGTACTATGGGCCATCACTGGTGTACTATGGATCATCACTGGTGTACTATGGACCATCACTGATGTACTATGGACCATCACTGATGTACTATGGATCATCACTGATATACTGTGGACCATCGCTGATGTACTGTGGACCATCCCTGATGTACTGTGGATCATCACTGAAGTATTGTGGATCATCACTGATGTACTGTGGATCATCACTGATGTACTGTGGATCATCACTAATGTACTGTGGATCATAACTGATGTACTGTGGATCATCACTGGTGTACTATGGACCATCCCTGATGTACTGTGGATCATCACTGATGTACTGTGGATCATCACTGATGTACTATAGTTCATCACTGATGTACTATGGGCCATCACTGGTGTACTATGGATCATCACTGGTGTACTATGGATCATCACTGATGTACTATGGACCATCCCTGATGTACTGTGGATCATCACTGATGTACTGTGGATCATCACTGATGTACTATGGATCATCACTGATGTGCTATGGGCCATCACTGGTGTACTATGGATCATCACTGATGTACTATGGATCATCACTGATGTACTATGGATCATGACTGGTTTACTATGGATCATCACTGATGTACTGTGGACCATCCCTGATGTCCTGTGGATCATCACTGATGTACTGTGGATCATCACTGATGTACTGTGGATCATCACTGATGTACTGTGGATCATCATTGATGTACTGAGGATCATCACTGATGTACTATGGATCATCACTGATGTACCGTGGATCATCACTGATGTACTGTGGATCATCACTGATGTACTGTGGATCATCACTGATGTACTATAGATCATCACTGAAGTACTATGGGCCATCACTGGTGTACTATGGATCATCACTGATGTATTATGGATCATCACTGATGTACTATGAGCCATCACTGATGTACTATGGATCATCACTGGTGTACTATGGATCATCACTGATGTACTATGGATCATCACTGATGTACTATGAGCCATCACTGATGTACTATGGATCATCACTGGTGTACTATGGATCATCACTGATGTACTATGGATCATCACTGATGTACTATGAGCCATCACTGATGTACTATGGGCCATCCCTGGTGTACTATGGATCATCACTGATGTACTGTGGATCATCACTGATGTACTATGGGACATCACTGGTATACTATGGGCCATCTCTGGTGTACTATGGATCATCACTGGTGTACTATGGGCCATCACTGGTGAACTATGGATCATCACTGGTGTACTATGGACCATCACTGATTTACTATGGACCATCACTGATGTACTGTGGATCATCACTGATGTACTGTGGGTCATCCCTGGTGTACTATGGATCATCACTGGTGTAATATGGATCATCACTGATGTACTATGGGCCATCACTGATGTACTATGGATCATCACTGATGTACTGTGGACCATCCCTGATGTACTGTGGATCATCACTGATGTACTATGGACCAT
Organism: Rana muscosa; assembly: GCA_029206835.1. Lineage (NCBI taxonomy): Eukaryota > Metazoa > Chordata > Amphibia > Anura > Ranidae > Rana > Rana muscosa. Next base: position 4,737,754 of record JARGYO010000206.1, on the reverse strand, counting down.
CCCTGATGTACTATGGACCATCCCTGATGTACTGTGAATCATCACTGGTGTACTGTGGATCATCACTGATGTACTATAGATCATCACTGATGTACTGTGGATCATCACTGATGTACTATGGGCCATCACTGGTGTACTATGGGCCATCACTGGTGTACTATGGATCATCACTGATGTACTGTGGATCATCCCTGATGTACTGTGGGCCATCACTGATGTACTATGGATCATCACTGATGTACTATGGATCATGACTGGTGTACTATGGATCATCACTGATGTACTGTGGACCATCCCTGATGTACTGTGGATCATCACTGATGTACTGTGGATCATCACTGATGTACTGTGGATCATCACTGATGTACTGTGGATCATCACTGATGTACTATGGATCATCCCTGATGTACTATGGACCATCCCTGATGTACTGTGGATCATCACTGATGTACTATAGATCATCACTGATGTACTATTGGCCATCACTGGTGTACTATGGATCATCACTGGTGTACTATGGATCATCACTGATGTACTATGGACCATCCCTGATGTACTGTGGATCATCACTGATGTACTGTGGATCATCACTGATGTACTATGGATCATCACTGATGTACTGTGGATCATCACTGATGTACTATAGTTCATCACTGATGTACTATGGGCCATCACTGGTGTACTATGGATCATCACTGGTGTACTATGGATCATCACTGATGTACTATGGACCATCCCTGATGTACTGTGGATCATCACTGATGTACTGTGGATCATCACTGATGTATTATGGATCATCACTGATGTACTATGGGCCATCACTGGTGTACTATGGGCCATCACTGGTGTACTATGGATCATCACTGGTGTACTATGGATCATCACTGGTGTACTATGGACCATCACTGATGTACTATGGACCATCACTGATGTACTATGGATCATCACTGATATACTGTGGACCATCCCTGATGTACTGTGGATCATCACTGATGTACTGTGGATCATCACTGAAGTATTGTGGATCATCACTGATGTACTGTGGATCATCACTGATGTACTGTGTATCATAACTGATGTACTGTGGATCATCACTGATGTACTATAGATCATCACTGATGTACTATGGACCATCACTGATGTACTATAGATCATCACTGATGTACTATGGACCATCACTGGTGTACTATGGATCATCACTGGTGTACTGTGGATCATCACTGGTGTACTATGGACCATCCCTGATGTACTGTGGATCATCACTGATGTACTGTGGATCATCACTGATGTACTATAGTTCATCACTGATGTACTATGGGCCATCACTGGTGTACTATGGATCATCACTGGTGTACTATGGATCATCACTGATGTACTATGGACCATCCCTGATGTACTGTGGATCATCACTGATGTACTGTGGATCATCACTGATGTACTATGGATCATCACTGATGTACTATGGGCCATCACTGGTGTACTATGGGCCATCACTGGTGTACTATGGATCATCACTGGTGTACTATGGATCATCACTGGTGTACTATGGACCATCACTGATGTACTATGGACCATCACTGATGTACTATGGATCATCACTGATATACTGTGGACCATCCCTGATGTACTGTGGATCATCACTGATGTACTGTGGATCATCACTGAAGTATTGTGGATCATCACTGATGTACTGTGGATCATCACTGATGTACTGTGTATCATAACTGATGTACTGTGGATCATCACTGATGTACTATAGATCATCACTGATGTACTATGGACCATCACTGATGTACTATAGATCATCACTGATGTACTATGGACCATCACTGGTGTACTATGGATCATCACTGGTGTACTGTGGATCATCACTGGTGTACTATGGACCATCCCTGATGTACTGTGGATCATCACTGATGTACTGTGGATCATCACTGATGTACTATAGTTCATCACTGATGTACTATGGGCCATCACTGGTGTACTATGGATCATCACTGGTGTACTATGGATCATCACTGATGTACTATGGACCATCCCTGATGTACTGTGGATCATCACTGATGTACTGTGGATCATCACTGATGTACTATGGATCATCACTGATGTACTGTGGATCATCACTGATGTACTATGGGCCATCACTGGTGTACTATGGGCCATCACTGGTGTACTACGGATCATCACTGATCTACTATGGATCATCACTGATGTACTATGGACCATCACTGATGTACTATGGGCCATCACTGGTGTACTATGGATCATCACCGATGTACTGTGGACCATCCCTGATGTACTGTGGACCATCACTGATGTACTGTGGATCATCACTGATGTACTATGGATCATCACTGATGTACTATAGATCATCACTGATGTACTATAGATCATCACTGATGTACTATGGACCATCACTGATGTACTATAGATCATCACTGATGTACTATGGACCATCACTGGTGTACTATGGATCATCACTGGTGTACTGTGGATCATCACTGGTGTACTATGGACCATCCCTGATGTACTGTGGGTCATCACTGATGTACTGTGGATCATCACTGATGTACTATAGTTCATCACTGATGTACTATGGGCCATCACTGGTGTACTATGGATCATCACTGGTGTACTATGGATCATCACTGATGTACTATGGACCATCCCTGATGTACTGTGGATCATCACTGATGTACTGTGGATCATCACTGATGTACTATGGATCATCACTGATGTACTGTGGATCATCACTGATGTACTATAGTTCATCACTGATGTACTATGGGCCATCACTGGTGTACTATGGATCATCACTGGTGTACTATGGATCATCACTGATGTACTATGGACCATCCCTGATGTACTGTGGATCATCACTGATGTACTATAGTTCATCACTGATGTACTATGGGCCATCGCTGGTGTACTATGGATCATCACTGGTGTACTATGGATCATCACTGATGTACTATGGACCATCCCTGATGTACTGTGGATCATCACTGATGTACTGTGGATCATCACTGAAGTATTGTGGATCATCACTGATGTACTGTGGATCATCACTGATGTACTGTGTATCATAACTGATGTACTGTGGATCATCACTGATGTACTATAGATCATCACTGATGTATTATAGATCATCACTGATGTACTATGGACCATCACTGGTGTACTGTGGATCATCACTGGTGTACTATGGACCATCCCTGATGTACTGTGGATCATCACTGATGTACTGTGGATCATCACTGATGTACTATAGTTCATCACTGATGTACTATGGGCCATCACTGGTGTACTATGGATCATCACTGGTGTACTATGGATCATCACTGATGTACTATGGACCATCCCTGATGTACTGTGGATCATCACTGATGTACTATGGATCATCACTGATGTACTGTGGATCATCACTGATGTACTATAGTTCATCACTGATGTACTATGGGCCATCACTGGTGTACTATGGATCATCACTGGTGTACTATGGATCATGACTGATGTACTATGGACCATCCCTGATGTCCTGTGGATCATCTCTGATGTACTATAGTTCATCACTGATGTACTATGGGCCATCACTGGTGTACTATGGATCATCACTGGTGTACTATGGATCATCACTGATGTACTATGGACCATCCCTGATGTACTGTGGATCATCACTGATGTACTGTGGATCATCACTGATGTACTATGGATCATCACTGATGTACTATGGGCCATCACTGGTGTACTATGGGCCATCACTGGTGTACTATGGATCATCACTGGTGTACTATGGACCATCACTGATGTACTATGGATCATCACTGATGTACTATGAGCCATCACTGATGTACTATGGGCCATCCCTGGTGTACTATGGATCATCACTGATGTACTGTGGATCATCACTGATGTACTATGGGACATCACTGGTGTACTATGGGCCATCACTGGTGTACTATGGATCATCACTGGTGTACTATGGGCCATCACTGGTGTACTATGGGCCATCACTGGTGTACTATGGATCATCACTGGTGTACTATGGACCATCACTGATGTACTATGGCTCATCACTGATATACTGTGGACCATCCCTGATATACTGTGGATCATCCCTGATGTACTGTGGATCATCACTGATCTACTGTGGGCCATCACAGGTGTACTGTGGGCCATCACAGGTGTACTATGGAGCATCACTGATGTACTATGGATCATCACTGGTGTACTATGGATCATCACTGATGTACTGTGGACCATCCCTGATGTACTAAAGATCATCACTGATGTACTGTGGATCATCACTGATGTACTATGGGCCATCACTGGTGTACTATGGGCCATCACTGGTGTACTATGGATCATCACTGGATTACTATGGATCATCCCTGGTGTACTATGGACCATCACTGATGTGCTTTGGGCCATCACTGGTGTACTATGGATCATCACTGATGTACTGTGGACCATCCCTGATGTACTGTGGATCATCACTGATGTACTATGGATCATCACTGATGTACTATGGACCATCACTGGTGTACTATGGACCATCACTGGTGTACTATGGATCATCACTGATGTACTGTGGATCATCACTGATGTACTGTGGGCCATCACTGATGTACTATGGATCATCACTGATATACTGTGGACAATCCCTGATGTATTGTGGATCATCACTGATGTACTGTGGATCATCACTGATGTACTATAGATCATCACTGAAGTACTATGGGCCATCACTAGTGTACTATGGATCATCACTGGTGTACTATGGGCCATCACTGGTGTACTATGGATCATCACTGATGTACTATGGATCATCACTGATGTACTATGGATCATGACTGGTTTACTATGGATCATCACTGATGTACTGTGGACCATCCCTGATGTCCTGTGGATCATCACTGATGTACTGTGGATCATCACTGATGTACTGTGGATCATCACTGATGTACTGTGGATCATCATTGATGTACTGAGGATCATCACTGATGTACTATGGATCATCACTGATGTACCGTGGATCATCACTGATGTACTGTGGATCATCACTGATGTACTGTGGATCATCACTGATGTACTATAGATCATCACTGAAGTACTATGGGCCATCACTGGTGTATTATGGATCATCACTGATGTACTATGAGCCATCACTGATGTACTATGGATCATCACTGGTGTACTATGGATCATCACTGATGTACTATGGATCATCACTGATGTACTATGAGCCATCACTGATGTACTATGGATCATCACTGGTGTACTATGGATCATCACTGATGTACTATGGATCATCACTGATGTACTATGAGCCATCACTGATGTACTATGGGCCATCCCTGGTGTACTATGGATCATCACTGATGTACTGTGGATCATCACTGATGTACTATGGGACATCACTGGTATACTATGGGCCATCTCTGGTGTACTATGGATCATCACTGGTGTACTATGGGCCATCACTGGTGAACTATGGATCATCACTGGTGTACTATGGACCATCACTGATTTACTATGGACCATCACTGATGTACTGTGGATCATCACTGATGTACTGTGGGTCATCCCTGGTGTACTATGGATCATCACTGGTGTAATATGGATCATCACTGATGTACTATGGGCCATCACTGATGTACTATGGATCATCACTGATGTAGTGTGGACCATCCCTGATGTACTGTGGATCATCACTGATGTACTATGGACCATCCCTGATGTACTATGGACCATCCCTGATGTACTGTGAATCATCACTGGTGTACTGTGGATCATCACTGATGTACTATAGATCATCACTGATGTACTGTGGATCATCACTGATGTACTATGGGCCATCACTGGTGTACTATGGACCATCCCTGATGTACTGTGGATCATCACTGATGTACTATGGATCATCACTGATGTACTGAGGATCATCACTGATGTACTATAGTTCATTACTGATGTACTATGGGCCATCAATGGTGTACTATGGATCATCACTGGTGTACTATGGATCATGACTGATGTACTATGGACCATCCCTGATGTACTGTGGATCATCTCTGATGTACTATAGTTCATCACTGATGTACTATGGGCCATCACTGGTGTACTATGGATCATCACTGGTGTACTATGGATCATCACTGATGTACTATGGACCATCCCTGATGTACTGTGGATCATCACTGATGTACTGTGGATCATCACTGATGTACTATGGATCATCACTGATGTACTATGGGCCATCACTGGTGTACTATGGGCCATCACTGGTGTACTATGGATCATCACTGGTGTACTATGGACCATCACTGATGTACTATGGACCATCACTGATGTACTATTGATCATCACTGATATACTGTGGACCATCACTGATGTACTGTGGACCATCCCTGATGTACTGTGGATCATCACTGAAGTATTGTGGATCATCACTGATGTACTGTGGATCATCACTGATGTACCGTGGATCATCACTAATGTACTGTGGATCATAAATGATGTACTGAGGATCATCACTGGTGTACTATGGACCATCCCTGATGTACTGTGGATCATCACTGATGTACTGTGGATCATCACTGATGTACTATAGTTCATCACTGATGTACTATGGGCCATCACTGGTGTACTATGGATCATCACTGGTGTACTATGGATCATCACTGATGTACTATGGACCATCCCTGATGTACTGTAGATCATCACTGATGTACTGTGGATCATCACTGATGTACTATGGATCATCACTGATGTACTATGGGCCATCACTGGTGTACTATGGATCATCACTGATGTACTATGGATCATCACTGATGTACTATGGACCATCACTGATGTACTATGGGCCATCACTGGTGTACTATGGATCATCAACGATGTACTGTGGACCATCCCTGATGTACTGTGGACCATCACTGATGTACTGTGGATCATCACTGATGTACTCTGGATCATCACTGATGTACTATAGATCATCACAGATGTACTATAGATCATCACTGATGTACTATGGACCATCACTGATGTACTATAGATCATCACTGATGTACTATGGACCATCACTGGTGTACTATGGATCATCACTGGTGTACTGTGGATCATCACTGGTGTACTATGGACCATCCCTGATGTACTGTGGATCATCACTGATGTACTGTGGATCATCACTGATGTACTATAGTTCATCACTGATATACTGTGGGCCATCACTGGTGTACTATGGATCATCACTGGTGTACTATGGATCATCACTGATGTACTATGGACCATCCCTGATGTACTGTGGATCGTCACTGATGTACTGTGGATCATCACTGATGTACTATGGATCATCACTGATGTACTGTGGATCATCACTGATGTACTATAGTTCATCACTGATGTACTATGGGCCATCACTGGTGTACTATGGATCATCACTGGTGTACTATGGATCATCACTGATGTACTATGGGCCATCACTGGTGTACTATGGATCATCACTGGTGTACTATGGATCATCACTGATGTACTATAGATCATCACTGATGTACTATAGCTCATCACTGATGTACTATGGACCATCACTGATGTACTATAGATCATCACTGATGTACTATGGACCATCACTGGTGTACTATGGATCATCACTGGTGTACTGTGGATCATCACTGGTGTACTATGGACCATCCCTGATGTACTGTGGATCATCACTGATGTACTGTGGATCATCACTGATGTACTATAGTTCATCACTGATGTACTATGGGCCATCACTGGTGTACTATGGATCATCACTGGTGTACTATGGATCATCACTGATGTACTATGGACCATCCCTGATGTACTGTGGATCATCACTGATGTACTGTGGATCATCACTGATGTACTATGGATCATCACTGATGTACTGTGGATCATCACTGATGTACTATAGTTCATCACTGATGTACTATGGGCCATCACTGTTGTACTATGGATCATCACTGGTGTACTATGGATCATCACTGATGTACTATGGACCATCCCTGATGTACTGTGGATCATCACTGATGTACTGTGGATCATCACTGATGTACTATGGATCATCACTGATGTACTATGGGCCATCACTGGTGTACTATGGGCCATCACTGGTGTACTATGGATCATCACTGGTGTACTATGGACCATCACTGATGTACTATGGACCATCACTGATGTACTATTGATCATCACTGATATACTGTGGACCATCACTGATGTACTGTGGACCATCCCTGATGTACTGTGGATCATCACTGAAGTATTGTGGATCATCACTGATGTACTGTGGATCATCACTGATGTACTGTGGATCATCACTAATGTACTGTGGATCATAAATGATGTACTGAGGATCATCACTGATGTACTCTGGATCATCACTGATGTACTATAGATCATCACAGATGTACTATAGATCATCACTGATGTACTATGGACCATCACTGATGTACTATAGATCATCACTGATGTACTATGGACCATCACTGGTGTACTATGGATCATCACTGGTGTACTGTGGATCATCACTGGTGTACTATGGACCATCCCTGATGTACTGTGGATCATCACTGATGTACTGTGGATCATCACTGATGTACTATAGTTCATCACTGATATACTGTGGGCCATCACTGGTGTACTATGGATCATCACTGGTGTACTATGGATCATCACTGATGTACTATGGACCATCCCTGATGTACTGTGGATCGTCACTGATGTACTGTGGATCATCACTGATGTACTATGGATCATCACTGATGTACTGTGGATCATCACTGATGTACTATAGTTCATCACTGATGTACTATGGGCCATCACTGGTGTACTATGGATCATCACTGGTGTACTATGGATCATCACTGATGTACTATGGGCCATCACTGGTGTACTATGGATCATCACTGGTGTACTATGGATCATCACTGATGTACTATAGATCATCACTGATGTACTATAGCTCATCACTGATGTACTATGGACCATCACTGATGTACTATAGATCATCACTGATGTACTATGGACCATCACTGGTGTACTATGGATCATCACTGGTGTACTGTGGATCATCACTGGTGTACTATGGACCATCCCTGATGTACTGTGGATCATCACTGATGTACTGTGGATCATCACTGATGTACTATAGTTCATCACTGATGTACTATGGGCCATCACTGGTGTACTATGGATCATCACTGGTGTACTATGGATCATCACTGATGTACTATGGACCATCCCTGATGTACTGTGGATCATCACTGATGTACTGTGGATCATCACTGATGTACTATGGATCATCACTGATGTACTGTGGATCATCACTGATGTACTATAGTTCATCACTGATGTACTATGGGCCATCACTGTTGTACTATGGATCATCACTGGTGTACTATGGATCATCACTGATGTACTATGGACCATCCCTGATGTACTGTGGATCATCACTGATGTACTATAGTTCATCACTGATGTACTATGGGCCATCACTGGTGTACTATGGATCATCACTGGTGTACTATGGATCATCACTGATGTACTATGGACCATCCCTGATGTAAAGTGGATCATCACTGATGTACTGTGGATCATCACTGATGTACTATGGATCATCACTGATGTACTATGGGCCATCACTGGTGTACTATGGGCCATCACTGGTGTACTATGGATCATCACTGGTGTACTATGGACCATCACTGATGTACTATGGACCATCACTGATGTACTATGGATCATCACTGATATACTGTGGACCATCCCTGATGTACTGTGGATCATCACTGATGTACTGTGGCTCATCACTGAAGTATTGTGGATCATCACTGATGTACTGTGGATCATCACTGATGTACTGTGTATCATAACTGATGTATTGTGGATCATCACTGATGTACTATAGATCATCACTGATGTACTATAGATCATCACTGATGGACTATGGACCATCACTGATGTACTATAGATCATCACTGATGTACTATGGACCATCACTGGTGTACTATGGATCATCACTGGTGTACTGTGGATCATCACTGGTGTACTATGGACCATCCCTGATGTACTGTGGATCATCACTGATGTACTGTGGATCATCACTGATGTACTATAGTTCATCACTGGTGTACTATGGATCATCACTGGTGTACTATGGACCATCACTGGTGTACTATGGATCATCACTGGTGTACTGTGGATCATCACTGGTGTACTATGGACCATCCCTGATGTACTGTGGATCATCACTGATGTACTGTGGATCATCACTGATGTACTATTGTTCATCACTGATGTACTATGGGCCATCACTGATGTACTATGGATCATCACTGGTGTACTATGGATCATCACTGATGTACTATGGACCATCCCTGATGTACTGTGGATCATCACTGATGTACTGTGGATCATCACTGATGTACTATAGTTCATCACTGATGTACTATGGGCCATCACTGGTGTACTATGGATCATCACTGGTGTACTATGGATCATCACTGATGTACTATGGACCATCCCTGATGTACTGTGGATCATCACTGATGTACTATAGTTCATCACTGATGTACTATGGGCCATCACTGGTGTACTATGGATCATCACTGGTGTACTATGGATCATCACTGATGTACTATAGATCATCACTGATGTACTATAGTTCATCACTGATGTACTATAGCTCATCACTGATGTACTATAGATCATCACTGATGTACTATGGACCATCACTGGTGTACTATAGATCATCACTGATGTACTATGGACAATCACTGGTGTACTATGGATCATCACTGGTGTACTGTGGATCATCACTGGTGTACTATGGACCATCCCTGATGTACTGTGGATCGTCACTGATGTACTGTGGATCATCACTGATGTACTATAGTTCATCACTGATGTACTATGGGCCATCACTGGTGTACTATGGATCATCACTGGTGTACTATGGATCATCACTGATGTACTATGGACCATCCCTGATGTACTGTGGATCATCACTGATGTACTGTGGATCATCACTGATGTACTATAGTTCATCACTGATGTACTATGGGCCATCACTGGTGTACTATGGATCATCACTGGTGTACTATGGGCCATCACTGGTGTACTATGGATCATCACTGATGTACTGTGGATCATCACTGATGTACTATAGTTCATCACTGATGTACTATGGGCCATCACTGGTGTACTATGGATCATCACTGGTGTACTATGGGCCATCACTGGTGTACTATGGATCATCACTGGTGTACTATGGATCATCACTGATGTACTGTGGACCATCCCTGATGTACTGTGGATCATCACTGATGTACTGTGGATCATCACTGATGTACTGTGGATCATCACTGATGTACTATGGATCATCACTGATGTACTATGGGCCATCACTGGTGTACTATGGGCCATCACTGGTGTACTATGGATCATCACTGATGTACTATGGATCATCACTGATATACTGTGGACCATCCCTGATGTACTGTGGATCATCACTGATGTACTGTGGATCATCACTGAAGTATTGTGGATCATCACTGATGTACTGTGGATCATCACTGATGTACTGTGGATCATCACTGATGTACTGTGTATCATAACTGATGTACTGTGGATCATCACTGATGTTTTATAGATCATCACTGATGTACTATAGATCATCAATGATGTACTATGGACCATCACTGATGTACTATAGATCATCACTGATGTACTATGGATCATGACTGATGTACTATGGACCATCCCTGATGTACTGTGGATCATCTCTGATGTACTATAGTTCATCACTGATGTACTATGGGCCATCACTGGTGTACTATGGATCATCACTGGTGTACTATGGATCATCACTGATGTACTATGGACCATCCCTGATGTACTATGGATCATCACTGGTGTACTGTGGATCATCACTGGTGTACTATGGACCATCCCTGATGTACTGTGGATCATCACTGATGTACTGTGGATCATCACTGATGTACTATGGGCCATCACTGGTGTACTATGGATCATCACTGGTGTACTATGGATCATCACTGATGTACTATGGACCATCCCTGATGTACTATGGACCATCCCTGATGTACTGTGGATCATCACTGATGTACTATGGATCATCACTGATGTACTATGGGCCATCACTGGTGTACTATGGGCCATCACTGGTGTACTATGGATCATCACTGGTGTACTATGGATCATCACTGGTGTACTATGGACCATCACTGATGTACTATGGACCATCACTGATGTACTATGGATCATCACTGATATACTGTGGACCATCCCTGATGTACTGTGGATCATCACTGATGTACTGTGGATCATCACTGAAGTATTGTGGATCATCACTGATGTACTGTGGATCATCACTGATGTACTGTGTATCATAACTGATGTACTGTGGATCATCACTGATGTACTATAGATCATCACTGATGTACTATGGATCATCACTGATGTACTATAGATCATCACTGATGTACTATGGACCATCACTGGTGTACTATGGATCATCACTGGTGTACTGTGGATCATCACTGGTGTACTATGGACCATCCCTGATGTACTGTGGATCATCACTGATGTACTGTGGATCATCACTGATGTACTATAGTTCATCACTGATGTACTATGGGCCATCACTGGTGTACTATGGATCATCACTGGTGTACTATGGATCATCACTGATGTACTATGGACCATCCCTGATGTACTGTGGATCATCACTGATGTACTGTGGATCATCACTGATGTACTATGGATCATCACTGATGTACTGTGGATCATCACTGATGTACTATGGGCCATCACTGGTGTACTATGGGCCATCACTGGTGTACTATGGATCATCACTGATCTACTATGGATCATCACTGATGTACTATGGACCATCACTGATGTACTATGGGCCATCACTGGTGTACTATGGATCATCACCGATGTACTGTAGACCATCCCTGATGTACTGTGGACCATCACTGATGTACTGTGGATCATCACTGATGTACTATGGATCATCACTGATGTACTATAGATCATCACTGATGTACTATGGACCATCACTGATGTACTATAGATCATCACTGATGTACTATGGACCATCACTGGTGTACTATGGATCATCACTGGTGTACTGTGGATCATCACTGGTGTACTATGGACCATCCCTGATGTACTGTGGATCATCACTGATGTACTGTGGATCATCACTGATGTACTATAGTTCATCACTGATGTACTATGGGCCATCACTGGTGTACTATGGATCATCACTGGTGTACTATGGATCATCACTGATGTACTATGGACCATCCCTGATGTACTGTGGATCATCACTGATGTACAGTGGATCATCACTGATGTACTATGGATCATCACTGATGTACTGTGGATCATCACTGATGTACTATAGTTCATCACTGATGTACTATGGGCCATCACTGGTGTGCTATGGATCATCACTGGTGTACTATGGATCATCACTGATGTACTATGGACCATCCCTGATGTACTGTGGATCATCACTGATGTACTATAGTTCATCACTGATGTACTATGGGCCATCACTGGTGTACTATGGATCATCACTGGTGTACTATGGATCATCACTGATGTACTATGGGCCATCACTGGTGTACTATGGGCCATCACTGGTGTACTATGGATCATCACTGGTGTACTATGGATCATCACTGGTGTACTATGGACCATCACTGATGTACTATGGACCATCACTGATGTACTATGGATCATCACTGATATACTGTGGACCATCCCTGATGTACTGTGGATCATCACTGATCTACTGTGGATCATCACTGAAGTACTGTGGATCATCACTGATGTACTGGGGATCATCACTGATGTACTGTGTATCATAACTGATGTACTGTGGATCATCACTGATGTACTATAGATCATCACTGATGTACTATAGATCATCACTGATGTACTATGGACCATCACTGGTGTACTGTGGATCATCACTGATGTACTGTGGATCATCACTGATGTACTATAGTTCATCACTGATGTACTATGGGCCATCACTGGTGTACTATGGATCATCACTGGTGTACTATGGATCATCACTGATGTACTATGGACCATCCCTGATGTACTGTGGATCATCACTGATGTACTATGGATCATCACTGATGTACTGTGGATCATCACTGATGTACTATAGTTCATCACTGATGTACTATGGGCCATCACTGGTGTACTATGGATCATCACTGGTGTACTATGGATCATGACTGATGTACTATGGACCATCCCTGATGTACTGTGGATCATCTCTGATGTACTATAGTTCATCACTGATGTACTATGGGCCATCACTGGTGTACTATGGATCATCACTGGTGTACTATGGATCATCACTGATGTACTATGGACCATCCCTGGTGTACTGTGGATCATCACTGATGTACTGTGGATCATCACTGATGTACTATGGATCATCACTGATGTACTATGGGCCATCACTGGTGTACTATGGGCCATCACTGGTGTACTATGGATCATCACTGGTGTACTATGGACCATCACTGATGTACTATGGACCATCACTGATGTACTATGGATCATCACTGATATACTGTGGACCATCACTGATGTACTGTGGACCATCCCTGATGTACTGTGTATCATCACTGAAGTATTGTGGATCATCACTGATGTACTGTGGATCATCACTGATGTACTGTGGATCATCACTAATGTACTGTGGATCATAACTGATGTACTGTGGATCATCACTGGTGTACTATGGACCATCCCTGATGTACTGTGGATCATCACTGATGTACTGTGGATCATCACTGATGTACTATAGTTCATCACTGATGTACTATGGGCCATCACTGGTGTACTATGGATCATCACTGGTGTACTATGGATCATCACTGATGTACTATGGACCATCCCTGATGTACTGTGGATCATCACTGATGTACTGTGGATCATCACTGATGTACTATGGATCATCACTGATGTACTATGGGCCATCACTGGTGTACTATGGATCATCACATATGTACTATGGATCATCACTGATGTACTATGGATCATGACTGGTTTACTATGGATCATCACTGATGTACTGTGGACCATCCCTGATGTCCTGTGGATCATCACTGATGTACTGTGGATCATCACTGATGTACTGTGGATCATCACTGATGTACTGTGGATCATCATTGATGTACTGAGGATCATCACTGATGTACTATGGATCATCACTGATGTACCGTGGATCATCACTGATGTACTGTGGATCATCACTGATGTACTGTGGATCATCACTGATGTACTATAGATCATCACTGAAGTACTATGGGCCATCACTGGTGTACTATGGATCATCACTGATGTATTATGGATCATCACTGATGTACTATGAGCCATCACTGATGTACTATGGATCATCACTGGTGTACTATGGATCATCACTGATGTACTATGGATCATCACTGATGTACTATGAGCCATCACTGATGTACTATGGATCATCACTGGTGTACTATGGATCATCACTGATGTACTATGGATCATCACTGATGTACTATGAGCCATCACTGATGTACTATGGGCCATCCCTGGTGTACTATGGATCATCACTGATGTACTGTGGATCATCACTGATGTACTATGGGACATCACTGGTATACTATGGGCCATCTCTGGTGTACTATGGATCATCACTGGTGTACTATGGGCCATCACTGGTGAACTATGGATCATCACTGGTGTACTATGGACCATCACTGATTTACTATGGACCATCACTGATGTACTGTGGATGATCACTGATGTACTGTGGGTCATCCCTGGTGTACTATGGATCATCACTGGTGTAATATGGATCATCACTGATGTACTATAGTTCATCACTGATGTACTATGGGCCATCACTGGTGTACTATGGATCATCACTGGTGTACTATGGATCATCACTGATGTACTATGGGCCATCACTGGTGTACTATGGGCCATCACTGGTGTACTATGGATCATCACTGGTGTACTATGGATCATCACTGGTGTACTATGGACCATCACTGATGTACTATGGACCATCACTGATGTACTATGGATCATCACTGATATACTGTGGACCATCCCTGATGTACTGTGGATCATCACTGATCTACTGTGGATCATCACTGAAGTACTGTGGATCATCACTGATGTACTGTGGATCATCACTGATGTACTGTGTATCATAACTGATGTACTGTGGATCATCACTGATGTACTATAGATCATCACTGATGTACTATAGATCATCACTGATGTACTATGGACCATCACTGGTGTACTGTGGATCATCACTGATGTACTGTGGATCATCACTGATGTACTATAGTTCATCACTGATGTACTATGGGCCATCACTGGTGTACTATGGATCATCACTGGTGTACTATGGATCATCACTGATGTACTATGGACCATCCCTGATGTACTGTGGATCATCACTGATGTACTATGGATCATCACTGATGTACTGTGGATCATCACTGATGTACTATAGTTCATCACTGATGTACTATGGGCCATCACTGGTGTACTATGGATCATCACTGGTGTACTATGGATCATGACTGATGTACTATGGACCATCCCTGATGTACTGTGGATCATCTCTGATGTACTATAGTTCATCACTGATGTACTATGGGCCATCACTGGTGTACTATGGATCATCACTGGTGTACTATGGATCATCACTGATGTACTATGGACCATCCCTGGTGTACTGTGGATCATCACTGATGTACTGTGGATCATCACTGATGTACTATGGATCATCACTGATGTACTATGGGCCATCACTGGTGTACTATGGGCCATCACTGGTGTACTATGGATCATCACTGGTGTACTATGGACCATCACTGATGTACTATGGACCATCACTGATGTACTATGGATCATCACTGATATACTGTGGACCATCACTGATGTACTGTGGACCATCCCTGATGTACTGTGTATCATCACTGAAGTATTGTGGATCATCACTGATGTACTGTGGATCATCACTGATGTACTGTGGATCATCACTAATGTACTGTGGATCATAACTGATGTACTGTGGATCATCACTGGTGTACTATGGACCATCCCTGATGTACTGTGGATCATCACTGATGTACTGTGGATCATCACTGATGTACTAAAGTTCATCACTGATGTACTATGGGCCATCACTGGTGTACTATGGATCATCACTGGTGTACTATGGATCATCACTGATGTACTATGGACCATCCCTGATGTACTGTGGATCATCACTGATGTACTGTGGATCATCACTGATGTACTATGGATCATCACTGATGTACTATGGGCCATCACTGGTGTACTATGGATCATCACTGATGTACTATGGATCATCACTGATGTACTATGGATCATGACTGGTTTACTATGGATCATCACTGATGTACTGTGGACCATCCCTGATGTCCTGTGGATCATCACTGATGTACTGTGGATCATCACTGATGTACTGTGGATCATCACTGATGTACTGTGGATCACCATTGATGTACTGAGGATCATCACTGATGTACTATGGATCATCACTGATGTACCGTGGATCATCACTGATGTACTGTGGATCATCACTGATGTACTGTGGATCATCACTGATGTACTATAGATCATCACTGAAGTACTATGGGCCATCACTGGTGTACTATGGATCATCACTGATGTATTATGGATCATCACTGATGTACTATGAGCCATCACTGATGTACTATGGATCATCACTGGTGTACTATGGATCATCACTGATGTACTATGGATCATCACTGATGTACTATGAGCCATCACTGATGTACTATGGATCATCACTGGTGTACTATGGATCATCACTGATGTACTATGGATCATCACTGATGTACTATGAGCCATCACTGATGTACTATGGGCCATCCCTGGTGTACTATGGATCATCACTGATGTACTGTGGATCATCACTGATGTACTATGGGACATCACTGGTATACTATGGGCCATCTCTGGTGTACTATGGATCATCACTGGTGTACTATGGGCCATCACTGGTGAACTATGGATCATCACTGGTGTACTATGGACCATCACTGATTTACTATGGACCATCACTGATGTACTGTGGATCATCACTGATGTACTGTGGGTCATCCCTGGTGTACTATGGATCATCACTGGTGTAATATGGATCATCACTGATGTACTATGGGCCATCACTGATGTACTATGGATCATCACTGATGTACTGTGGACCATCCCTGATGTACTGTGGATCATCACTGATGTACTATGGACCATCCCTGATGTACTATGGACCATCCCTGATGTACTGTGAATCATCACTGGTGTACTGTGGATCATCACTGATGTACTATAGATCATCACTGATGTACTGTGGATCATCACTGATGTACTATGGGCCATCACTGGTGTACTATGGGCCATCACTGGTGTACTATGGATCATCACTGATGTACTGTGGATCATCCCTGATGTACTGTGGGCCATCACTGATGTACTATGGATCATCACTGATGTACTATGGATCATCACTGATGTACTATGGATCATGACTGGTGTACTATGGATCATCACTGATGTACTGTGGACCATCCCTGATGTACTGTGGATCATCACTGATGTACTGTGGATCATCACTGATGTACTGTGGATCATCACTGATGTACTGTGGATCATCACTGATGTACTATGGATCATCCCTGATGTACTATGGACCATCCCTGATGTACTGTGGATCATCACTGATGTACTATAGATCATCACTGATGTACTATGGGCCATCACTGGTGTACTATGGATCATCACTGGTGTACTATGGATCATCACTGATGTACTATGGATCATCCCTGATGTACTGTGGATCATCACTGATGTACTGTGGATCATCACTGATGTACTATGGATCATCACTGATGTACTGTGGATCATCACTGATGTACTATAGTTCATCACTGATGTACTATGGGCCATCACTGGTGTACTATGGATCATCACTGGTGTACTATGGATCATCACTGATGTACTATGGACCATCCCTGATGTACTGTGGATCATCACTGATGTACTGTGGATCATCACTGATGTATTATGGATCATCACTGATGTACTATGGGCCATCACTGGTGTACTATGGGCCATCACTGGTGTACTATGGATCATCACTGGTGTACAATGGATCATCACTGGTGTACTATGGACCATCACTGATGTACTATGGACCATCACTGATGTACTATGGATCATCACTGATATACTGTGGACCATCCCTGATGTACTGTGGATCATCACTGATGTACTGTGGATCATCACTGAAGTATTGTGGATCATCACTGATGTACTGTGGATCATCACTGATGTACTGTGTATCATAACTGATGTACTGTGGATCATCACTGATGTACTATAGATCATCACTGATGTACTATGGACCATCACTGATGTACTATAGATCATCACTGATGTACTATGGACCATCACTGGTGTACTATGGATCATCACTGGTGTACTGTGGATCATCACTGGTGTACTATGGACCATCCCTGATGTACTGTGGATCATCACTGATGTACTGTGGATCATCACTGATGTACTATAGTTCATCACTGATGTACTATGGGCCATCACTGGTGTACTATGGATCATCACTGGTGTACTATGGATCATCACTGATGTACTATGGACCATCCCTGATGTACTGTGGATCATCACTGATGTACTGTGGATCATCACTGATGTACTATGGATCATCACTGATGTACTATGGGCCATCACTGGTGTACTATGGGCCATCACTGGTGTACTATGGATCATCACTGGTGTACTATGGATCATCACTGGTGTACTATGGACCATCACTGATGTACTATGGACCATCACTGATGTACTATGGATCATCACTGATATACTGTGGACCATCCCTGATGTACTGTGGATCATCACTGATGTACTGTGGATCATCACTGAAGTATTGTGGATCATCACTGATGTACTGTGGATCATCACTGATGTACTGTGTATCATAACTGATGTACTGTGGATCATCACTGATGTACTATAGATCATCACTGATGTACTATGGACCATCACTGATGTACTATAGATCATCACTGATGTACTATGGACCATCACTGGTGTACTATGGATCATCACTGGTGTACTGTGGATCATCACTGGTGTACTATGGACCATCCCTGATGTACTGTGGATCATCACTGATGTACTGTGGATCATCACTGATGTACTATAGTTCATCACTGATGTACTATGGGCCATCACTGGTGTACTATGGATCATCACTGGTGTACTATGGATCATCACTGATGTACTATGGACCATCCCTGATGTACTGTGGATCATCACTGATGTACTGTGGATCATCACTGATGTACTATGGATCATCACTGATGTACTGTGGATCATCACTGATGTACTATGGGCCATCACTGGTGTACTATGGGCCATCACTGGTGTACTACGGATCATCACTGATCTACTATGGATCATCACTGATGTACTATGGACCATCACTGATGTACTATGGGCCATCACTGGTGTACTATGGATCATCACCGATGTACTGTGGACCATCCCTGATGTACTGTGGACCATCACTGATGTACTGTGGATCATCACTGATGTACTATGGATCATCACTGATGTACTATAGATCATCACTGATGTACTATAGATCATCACTGATGTACTATGGACCATCACTGATGTACTATAGATCATCACTGATGTACTATGGACCATCACTGGTGTACTATGGATCATCACTGGTGTACTGTGGATCATCACTGGTGTACTATGGACCATCCCTGATGTACTGTGGATCATCACTGATGTACTGTGGATCATCACTGATGTACTATAGTTCATCACTGATGTACTATGGGCCATCACTGGTGTACTATGGATCATCACTGGTGTACTATGGATCATCACTGATGTACTATGGACCATCCCTGATGTACTGTGGATCATCACTGATGTACTGTGGATCATCACTGATGTACTATGGATCATCACTGATGTACTGTGGATCATCACTGATGTACTATAGTTCATCACTGATGTACTATGGGCCATCACTGGTGTACTATGGATCATCACTGGTGTACTATGGATCATCACTGGTGTACTATGGATCATCACTGATGTACTATGGACCATCCCTGATGTACTGTGGATCATCACTGATGTACTATAGTTCATCACTGATGTACTATGGGCCATCGCTGGTGTACTATGGATCATCACTGGTGTACTATGGATCATCACTGATGTACTATGGACCATCCCTGATGTACTGTGGATCATCACTGATGTACTGTGGATCATCACTGATGTACTATGGATCATCACTGATGTACTATGGGCCATCAATGGTGTACTATGGGCCATCACTGGTGTACTATGGATCATCACTGGTGTACTATGGACCATCACTGATGTACTATGGACCATCACTGATGTACTATGGATCATCACTGATATACTGTGGACCATCCCTGATGTACTGTGGATCATCACTGATCTACTGTGGATCATCACTGAAGTATTGTGGATCATCACTGATGTACTGTGGATCATCACTGATGTACTGTGTATCATAACTGATGTACTGTGGATCATCACTGATGTACTATAGATCATCACTGATGTATTATAGATCATCACTGATGTACTATGGACCATCACTGGTGTACTGTGGATCATCACTGGTGTACTATGGACCATCCCTGATGTACTGTGGATCATCACTGATGTACTGTGGATCATCACTGATGTACTATAGTTCATCACTGATGTACTATGGGCCATCACTGGTGTACTATGGATCATCACTGGTGTACTATGGATCATCACTGATGTACTATGGACCATCCCTGATGTACTGTGGATCATCACTGATGTACTATGGATCATCACTGATGTACTGTGGATCATCACTGATGTACTATAGTTCATCACTGATGTACTATGGGCCATCACTGGTGTACTATGGATCATCACTGGTGTACTATGGATCATGACTGATGTACTATGGACCATCCCTGATGTGCTGTGGATTATCTCTGATGTACTATAGTTCATCACTGATGTACTATGGGCCATCACTGGTGTACTATGGATCATCACTGGTGTACTATGGATCATCACTGATGTACTATGGACCATCCCTGATGTACTGTGGATCATCACTGATGTACTGTGGATCATCACTGATGTACTATGGATCATCACTGATGTACTATGGGCCATCACTGGTGTACTATGGGCCATCACTGGTGTACTATGGATCATCACTGGTGTACTATGGACCATCACTGATGTACTATGGATCATCACTGATGTACTATGAGCCATCACTGATGTACTATGGGCCATCCCTGGTGTACTATGGATCATCACTGATGTACTGTGGATCATCACTGATGTACTATGGGACATCACTGGTGTACTATGGGCCATCACTGGTGTACTATGGATCATCACTGGTGTACTATGGGCCATCACTGGTGTACTATGGGCCATCACTGGTGTACTATGGATCATCACTGGTGTACTATGGACCATCACTGATGTACTATGGCTCATCACTGATATACTGTGGACCATCCCTGATATACTGTGGATCATCCCTGATGTACTGTGGATCATCACTGATCTACTGTGGGACATCACAGGTGTACTGTGGGCCATCACAGGTGTACTATGGATCATCACTGGTGTACTATGGATCATCACTGATGTACTGTGGACCATCCCTGATGTACTAAAGATCATCACTGATGTACTGTGGATCATCACTGATGTACTATGGGCCATCACTGGTGTACTATGGGCCATCACTGGTGTACTATGGATCATAAATGATGTACTGAGGATCATCCCTGGTGTACTATGGACCATCACTGATGTACTGTGGATCATCACTGATGTACTGTGGATCATCACTGATGTACTATAGTTCATCACTGATGTACTATGGGCCATCACTGGTGTACTATGGATCATCACTGGTGTACTATGGATCATCACTGATGTACTATGGACCATCCCTGATGTACTGTGGATCATCACTGATGTACTGTGGATCATCACTGATGTACTATGGATCATCACTGATGTACTATGGGCCATCACTGGTGTACTATGGATCATCACTGATGTACTATGGATCATCACTGATGTACTATGGACCATCACTGATGTACTATGGGCCATCACTGATGTACTGTGGACCATCACTGAGGTACTGTGGATCATCACTGATGTACTCTGGATCATCACTGATGTACTATAGATCATCACAGATGTACTATAGATCATCACTGATGTACTATGGACCATCACTGATGTACTATAGATCATCACTGATGTACTATGGACCATCACTGGTGTACTATGGATCATCACTGGTGTACTGTGGATCATCACTGGTGTACTATGGACCATCCCTGATGTACTGTGGATCATCACTGATGTACTGTGGATCATCACTGATGTACTATAGTTCATCACTGATATACTGTGGGCCATCACTGGTGTACTAAGGATCATCACTGGTGTACTATGGATCATCACTGATGTACTATGGACCATCCCTGATGTACTGTGGATCGTCACTGATGTACTGTGGATCATCACTGATGTACTATGGATCATCACTGATGTACTGTGGATCATCACTGATGTACTATAGTTCATCACTGATGTACTATGGGCCATCACTGGTGTACTATGGATCATCACTGGTGTACTATGGATCATCACTGATGTACTATGGGCCATCACTGGTGTACTATGGATCATCACTGGTGTACTATGGATCATCACTGATGTACTATAGATCATCACTGATGTACTATAGCTCATCACTGATGTACTATGGACCATCACTGATGTACTATAGATCATCACTGATGTACTATGGACCATCACTGGTGTACTATGGATCATCACTGGTGTACTGTGGATCATCACTGGTGTACTATGGACCATCCCTGATGTACTGTGGATCATCACTGATGTACTGTGGATCATCACTGATGTACTATAGTTCATCACTGATGTACTATGGGCCATCACTGGTGTACTATGGATCATCACTGGTGTACTATGGATCATCACTGATGTACTATGGACCATCCCTGATGTACTGTGGATCATCACTGATGTACTGTGGATCATCACTGATGTACTATGGATCATCACTGATGTACTGTGGATCATCACTGATGTACTATAGTTCATCACTGATGTACTATGGGCCATCACTGTTGTACTATGGATCATCACTGGTGTACTATGGATCATCACTGATGTACTATGGACCATCCCTGATGTACTGTGGATCATCACTGATGTACTATAGTTCATCACTGATGTACTATGGGCCATCACTGGTGTACTATGGATCATCACTGGTGTACTATGGATCATCACTGATGTACTATGGACCATCCCTGATGTACTGTGGATCATCACTGATGTACTGTGGATCATCACTGATGTACTATGGATCATCACTGATGTACTATGGGCCATCACTGGTGTACTATGGGCCATCACTGGTGTACTATGGATCATCACTGGTGTACTATGGACCATCACTGATGTATTATGGACCATCACTGATGTACTATGGATCATCACTGATATACTGTGGACCATCCCTGATGTACTGTGGATCATCACTGATGTACTGTGGATCATCACTGAAGTATTGTGGATCATCACTGATGTACTGTGGATCATCACTGATGTACTGTGTATCATAACTGATGTATTGTGGATCATCACTGATGTACTATAGATCATCACTGATGTACTATAGATCATCACTGATGGACTATGGACCATCACTGATGTACTATAGATCATCACTGATGTACTATGGACCATCACTGGTGTACTATGGATCATCACTGGTGTACTGTGGATCATCACTGGTGTACTATGGACCATCCCTGATGTACTGTGGATCATCACTGATGTACTGTGGATCATCACTGATGTACTATAGTTCATCACTGGTGTACTATGGATCATCACTGGTGTACTATGGACCATCACTGGTGTACTATGGATCATCACTGGTGTACTGTGGATCATCACTGGTGTACTATGGACCATCCCTGATGTACTGTGGATCATCACTGATGTACTGTGGATCATCACTGATGTACTATAGTTCATCACTGATGTACTATGGGCCATCACTGATGTACTATGGATCATCACTGGTGTACTATGGATCATCACTGATGTACTATGGACCATCCCTGATGTACTGTGGATCATCACTGATGTACTGTGGATCATCACTGATGTACTATAGTTCATCACTGATGTACTATGGGCCATCACTGGTGTACTATGGATCATCACTGGTGTACTATGGATCATCACTGATGTACTATGGACCATCCCTGATGTACTGTGGATCATCACTGATGTACTATAGTTCATCACTGATGTACTATGGGCCATCACTGGTGTACTATGGATCATCACTGGTGTACTATGGATCATCACTGATGTACTATAGATCATCACTGATGTACTATAGTTCATCACTGATGTACTATAGATCATCACTGATGTACTATAGATCATCACTGATGTACTATGGACCATCACTGGTGTACTATAGATCATCACTGATGTACTATGGACCATCACTGGTGTACTATGGATCATCACTGGTGTACTGTGGATCATCACTGGTGTACTATGGACCATCCCTGATGTACTGTGGATCATCACTGATGTACTGTGGATCATCACTGATGTACTATAGTTCATCACTGATGTACTATGGGCCATCACTGGTGTACTATGGATCATCACTGGTGTACTATGGATCATCACTGATGTACTATGGACCATCCCTGATGTACTGTGGATCATCACTGATGTACTGTGGATCATCACTGATGTACTATAGTTCATCACTGATGTACTATGGGCCATCACTGGTGTACTATGGATCATCACTGGTGTACTATGGGCCATCACTGGTGTACTATGGATCATCACTGATGTACTGTGGATCATCACTGATGTACTATAGTTCATCACTGATGTACTATGGGCCATCACTGGTGTACTATGGATCATCACTGGTGTACTATGGGCCATCACTGGTGTACTATGGATCATCACTGGTGTACTATGGATCATCACTGATGTACTGTGGACCATCCCTGATGTACTGTGGATCATCACTGATGTACTGTGGATCATCACTGATGTACTATGGATCATCACTGATGTACTATGGGCCATCACTGGTGTACTATGGGCCATCACTGGTGTACTATGGATCATCACTGATGTACTATGGATCATCACTGATATACTGTGGACCATCCCTGATGTACTGTGGATCATCACTGATGTACTGTGGATCATCACTGAAGTATTGTGGATCATCACTGATGTACTGTGGATCATCACTGATGTACTGTGGATCATCACTGATGTACTGTGTATCATAACTGATGTACTGTGGATCATCACTGATGTACTATAGATCATCACTGATGTACTATAGATCATCAATGATGTACTATGGACCATCACTGATGTACTATAGATCATCACTGATGTACTATGGACCATCACTGGTGTACTATGGATCATCACTGGTGTACTGTGGATCATCACTGGTGTACTATGGACCATCCCTGATGTACTGTGGATCATCACTGATGTACTGTGGATCATCACTGATGTACTATAGTTCATCACTGATGTACTATGGGCCATCACTGGTGTACTATGGATCATCACTGGTGTACTATGGATCATCACTGATGTACTATGGACCATCCCTGATGTACTGTGGATCATCACTGATGTACTGTGGATCATCACTGATGTACTATGGATCATCACTGATGTACTGTGGATCATCACTGATGTACTATAGTTCATCACTGATGTACTATGGGCCATCACTGGTGTATTATGGATCATCACTGGTGTACTATGGATCATCACTGATGTACTATGGACCATCCCTGATGTACTGTGGATCATCTCTGATGTACTATAGTTCATCACTGATGTACTATGGGCCATCACTGGTGTACTATGGATCATCACTGGTGTACTATGGATCATCACTGATGTACTGTGGATCATCAGTGATGTACTGTGGATCATCACTGATGTACTATGGATCATCACTGATGTACTATGGGCCATCACTGGTGTACTATGGGCCATCACTGGTGTACTATGGATCATCACTGGTGTACTATGGACCATCACTGATGTACTATGGACCATCACTGATGTACTATGGATCATCACTGATATACTGTGGACCATCCCTGATGTACTGTGGATCATCACTGATGTACTGTGGATCATCACTGAAGTATTGTGGATCATCATTGATGTACTGTGGATCATCACTGATGTACTGTGTATCATAACTGATGTACTGTGGATCATCACTGATGTACTATAGATCATCACTGTTGTACTATAGATCATCACTGATGTACTATGGACCATCACTGGTGTACTGTGGATCATCACTGGTGTACTATGGACCATCCCTGATGTACTGTGGATCATCACTGATGTACTGTGGATCATCACTGATGTACTATAGTTCATCACTGATGTACTATGGGCCATCACTGGTGTACTATGGATCATCACTGGTGTACTATGGATCATCACTGATGTACTATGGACCATCCCTGATGTACTGTGGATCATCACTGATGTACTATGGATCATCACTGATGTACTGTGGATCATCACTGATGTACTATAGTTCATCACTGATGTACTATGGGCCATCACTGGTGTACTATGGATCATCACTGGTGTACTATGGATCATGACTGATGTACTATGGACCATCCCTGATGTACTGTGGATCATCACTGATGTACTATAGTTCATCACTGATGTACTATGGGCCATCACTGGTGTACTATGGATCATCACTGGTGTACTATGGATCATCACTGATGTACTATGGACCATCCCTGATGTACTGTGGATCATCACTGATGTACTGTGGATAATCACTGATGTACTATGGATCATCACTGATGTACTATGGGCCATCACTGGTGTACTATGGGCCATCACTGGTGTACTATGGATCATCACTGGTGTACTATGGACCATCACTGATGTACTATGGACCATCACTGATGTACTATGGATCATCACTGATATACTGTGGACCATCCCTGATGTACTGTGGATCATCACTGATGTACTGTGTATCATCACTGAAGTATTGTGGATCATCACTGATGTACTGTGGATCATCACTGATGTACTGTGTATCATAACTGATGTATTGTGGATCATCACTGATGTACTATAGATCATCACTGATGTACTATAGATCATCACTGATGGACTATGGACCATCACTGATGTACTATAGATCATCACTGATGTACTATGGACCATCACTGGTGTACTATGGATCATCACTGGTGTACTGTGGATCATCACTGGTGTACTATGGACCATCCCTGATGTACTGTGGATCATCACTGATGTACTGTGGATCATCACTGATGTACTATAGTTCATCACTGGTGTACTATGGATCATCACTGGTGTACTATGGACCATCACTGGTGTACTATGGATCATCACTGGTGTACTGTGGATCATCACTGGTGTACTATGGACCATCCCTGATGTACTGTGGATCATCACTGATGTACTGTGGATCATCACTGATGTACTATAGTTCATCACTGATGTACTGTGGATCATCACTGATGTACTATAGTTCATCACTGATGTACTATGGGCCATCACTGATGTACTATGGATCATCACTGATATACTGTGGACCATCCCTGATGTACTGTGGATCATCACTGATGTACTGTGGATCATCACTGAAGTATTGTGGATCATCATTGATGTACTGTGGATCATCACTGATGTACTGTGTATCATAACTGATGTACTGTGGATCATCACTGATGTACTATAGATCATCACTGTTGTACTATAGATCATCACTGATGTACTATGGACCATCACTGGTGTACTGTGGATCATCACTGGTGTACTATGGACCATCCCTGATGTACTGTGGATCATCACTGATGTACTGTGGATCATCACTGATGTACTGTGTATCATAACTGATGTATTGTGGATCATCACTGATGTACTATAGATCATCACTGATGTACTATAGATCATCACTGATGGACTATGGACCATCACTGATGTACTATAGATCATCACTGATGTACTATGGACCATCACTGGTGTACTATGGATCATCACTGGTGTACTGTGGATCATCACTGGTGTACTATGGACCATCCCTGATGTACTGTGGATCATCACTGATGTACTGTGGATCATCACTGATGTACTATAGTTCATCACTGGTGTACTATGGATCATCACTGGTGTACTATGGACCATCACTGGTGTACTATGGATCATCACTGGTGTACTGTGGATCATCACTGGTGTACTATGGACCATCCCTGATGTACTGTGGATCATCACTGATGTACTGTGGATCATCACTGATGTACTATAGTTCATCACTGATGTACTGTGGATCATCACTGATGTACTATAGTTCATCACTGATGTACTATGGGCCATCACTGATGTACTATGGATCATCACTGATATACTGTGGACCATCCCTGATGTACTGTGGATCATCACTGATGTACTGTGGATCATCACTGAAGTATTGTGGATCATCATTGATGTACTGTGGATCATCACTGATGTACTGTGTATCATAACTGATGTACTGTGGATCATCACTGATGTACTATAGATCATCACTGTTGTACTATAGATCATCACTGATGTACTATGGACCATCACTGGTGTACTGTGGATCATCACTGGTGTACTATGGACCATCCCTGATGTACTGTGGATCATCACTGATGTACTGTGGATCATCACTGATGTACTATAGTTCATCACTGGTGTACTATGGATCATCACTGGTGTACTATGGACCATCACTGGTGTACTATGGATCATCACTGGTGTACTGTGGATCATCACTGGTGTACTATGGGCCATCACTGGTGTACTATGGATCATCACTGGTGTACTATGGATCATCACTGATGTACTATGGACCATCCCTGATGTACTGTGGATCATCACTGATGTACTATAGTTCATCACTGATGTACTATGGGCCATCACTGATGTACTATGGATCATCACTGATATACTGTGGACCATCCCTGATGTACTGTGGATCATCACTGATGTACTGTGGATCATCACTGAAGTATTGTGGATCATCATTGATGTACTGTGGATCATCACTGATGTACTGTGTATCATAACTGATGTACTGTGGATCATCACTGATGTACTATAGATCATCACTGTTGTACTATAGATCATCACTGATGTACTATGGACCATCACTGGTGTACTGTGGATCATCACTGGTGTACTATGGACCATCCCTGATGTACTGTGGATCATCACTGATGTACTGTGGATCATCACTGATGTACTATAGTTCATCACTGATGTACTATGGGCCATCACTGGTGTACTATGGATCATCACTGGTGTACTATGGATCATCACTGATGTACTATGGACCATCCCTGATGTACTGTGGATCATCACTGATGTACTATGGATCATCACTGATGTACTGTGGATCATCACTGATGTACTATAGTTCATCACTGATGTACTATGGGCCATCACTGGTGTACTATGGATCATCACTGGTGTACTATGGATCATGACTGATGTACTATGGACCATCCCTGATGTACTGTGGATCATCACTGATGTACTATAGTTCATCACTGATGTACTATGGGCCATCACTGGTGTACTATGGATCATCACTGGTGTACTATGGATCATCACTGATGTACTATGGACCATCCCTGATGTACTGTGGATCATCACTGATGTACTGTGGATAATCACTGATGTACTATGGATCATCACTGATGTACTATGGGCCATCACTGGTGTACTATGGGCCATCACTGGTGTACTATGGATCATCACTGGTGTACTATGGACCATCACTGATGTACTATGGACCATCACTGATGTACTATGGATCATCACTGATATACTGTGGACCATCCCTGATGTACTGTGGATCATCACTGATGTACTGTGGATCATCACTGAAGTATTGTGGATCATCACTGATGTACTGTGGATCATCACTGATGTACTGTGTATCATAACTGATGTATTGTGGATCATCACTGATGTACTATAGATCATCACTGATGTACTATAGATCATCACTGATGGACTATGGACCATCACTGATGTACTATAGATCATCACTGATGTACTATGGGCCATCACTGGTGTACTATGGATCATCACTGGTGTACTGTGGATCATCACTGGTGTACTATGGACCATCCCTGATGTACTGTGGATCATCACTGATGTACTGTGGATCATCACTGATGTACTATAGTTCATCACTGGTGTACTATGGATCATCACTGGTGTACTATGGACCATCACTGGTGTACTATGGATCATCACTGGTGTACTGTGGATCATCACTGGTGTACTCTGGACCATCCCTGATGTACTGTGGATCATCACTGATGTACTGTGGATCATCACTGATGTACTATAGTTCATCACTGATGTACTATGGGCCATCACTGGTGTACTATGGATAATCACTGGTGTACTATGGATCATCACTGATGTACTATGGACCATCCCTGATGTACTGTGGATCATCACTGATGTACTATAGTTCATCACTGATGTACTATGGGCCATCACTGGTGTACTATGGATCATCACTGGTGTACTATGGATCATCACTGATGTACTATGGACCATCCCTGATGTACTGTGGATCATCACTGATGTACTATAGATCATCACTGATGTACTATGGACCATCACTGATGTACTATAGATCATCACTGATGTACTATGGACCATCACTGGTGTACTATGGATCATCACTGGTGTACTGTGGATCATCACTGGTGTACTATGGACCATCCCTGATGTACTGTGGATCATCACTGATGTACTGTGGATCATCACTGATGTACTATAGTTCATCACTGATGTACTATGGGCCATCACTGGTGTACTATGGATCATCACTGGTGTACTATGGATCATCACTGATGTACTATGGACCATCCCTGATGTACTGTGGATCATCACTGATGTACTGTGGATCATCACTGATGTACTATGGATCATCACTGATGTACTATGGGCCATCACTGGTGTACTATGGGCCATCACTGGTGTACTATGGATCATCACTGGTGTACTATGGATCATCACTGGTGTACTATGGACCATCACTGATGTACTATGGACCATCACTGATGTACTATGGATCATCACTGATATACTGTGGACCATCCCTGATGTACTGTGGATCATCACTGATGTACTGTGGATCATCACTGAAGTATTGTGGATCATCACTGATGTACTGTGGATCATCACTGATGTACTGTGTATCATAACTGATGTACTGTGGATCATCACTGATGTACTATAGATCATCACTGATGTACTATGGACCATCACTGATGTACTATAGATCATCACTGATGTACTATGGACCATCACTGGTGTACTATGGATCATCACTGGTGTACTGTGGATCATCACTGGTGTACTATGGACCATCCCTGATGTACTGTGGATCATCACTGATGTACTGTGGATCATCACTGATGTACTATAGTTCATCACTGATGTACTATGGGCCATCACTGGTGTACTATGGATCATCACTGGTGTACTATGGATCATCACTGATGTACTATGGACCATCCCTGATGTACTGTGGATCATCACTGATGTACTGTGGATCATCACTGATGTACTATGGATCATCAATGATGTACTGTGGATCATCACTGATGTACTATGGGCCATCACTGGTGTACTATGGGCCATCACTGGTGTACTACGGATCATCACTGATCTACTATGGATCATCACTGATGTACTATGGACCATCACTGATGTACTATGGGCCATCACTGGTGTACTATGGATCATCACCGATGTACTGTGGACCATCCCTGATGTACTGTGGACCATCACTGATGTACTGTGGATCATCACTGATGTACTATGGATCATCACTGATGTACTATAGATCATCACTGATGTACTATAGATCATCACTGATGTACTATGGACCATCACTGATGTACTATAGATCATCACTGATGTACTATGGACCATCACTGGTGTACTATGGATCATCACTGGTGTACTGTGGATCATCACTGGTGTACTATGGACCATCCCTGATGTACTGTGGATCATCACTGATGTACTGTGGATCATCACTGATGTACTATAGTTCATCACTGATGTACTATGGGCCATCACTGGTGTACTATGGATCATCACTGGTGTACTATGGATCATCACTGATGTACTATGGACCATCCCTGATGTACTGTGGATCATCACTGATGTACTGTGGATCATCACTGATGTACTATGGATCATCACTGATGTACTGTGGATCATCACTGATGTACTATAGTTCATCACTGATGTACTATGGGCCATCACTGGTGTACTATGGATCATCACTGGTGTACTATGGATCATCACTGGTGTACTATGGATTATCACTGATGTACTATGGACCATCCCTGATGTACTGTGGATCATCACTGATGTACTATAGTTCATCACTGATGTACTATGGGCCATCGCTGGTGTACTATGGATCATCACTGGTGTACTATGGATCATCACTGATGTACTATGGACCATCCCTGATGTACTGTGGATCATCACTGATGTACTGTGGATCATCACTGATGTACTATGGATCATCACTGATGTACTATGGGCCATCAATGGTGTACTATGGGCCATCACTGGTGTACAATGGATCATCACTGGTGTACTATGGACCATCACTGATGTACTATGGACCATCACTGATGTACTATGGATCATCACTGATATACTGTGGACCATCCCTGATGTACTGTGGATCATCACTGATCTACTGTGGATCATCACTGAAGTATTGTGGATCATCACTGATGTACTGTGGATCATCACTGATGTACTGTGTATCATAACTGATGTACTGTGGATCATCACTGATGTACTATAGATCATCACTGATGTATTATAGATCATCACTGATGTACTATGGACCATCACTGGTGTACTGTGGATCATCACTGGTGTACTATGGACCATCCCTGATGTACTGTGGATCATCACTGATGTACTGTGGATCATCACTGATGTACTATAGTTCATCACTGATGTACTATGGGCCATCACTGGTGTACTATGGATCATCACTGGTGTACTATGGATCATCACTGATGTACTATGGACCATCCCTGATGTACTTTGGATCATCACTGATGTACTATGGATCATCACTGATGTACTGTGGATCATCACTGATGTACTATAGTTCATCACTGATGTACTATGGGCCATCACTGGTGTACTATGGATCATCACTGGTGTACTATGGATCATGACTGATGTACTATGGACCATCCCTGATGTGCTGTGGATCATCTCTGATGTACTATAGTTCATCACTGATGTACTATGGGCCATCACTGGTGTACTATGGATCATCACTGGTGTACTATGGATCATCACTGATGTACTATGGACCATCCCTGATGTACTGTGGATCATCACTGATGTACTGTGGATCATCACTGATGTACTATGGATCATCACTGATGTACTATGGGCCATCACTGGTGTACTATGGGCCATCACTGGTGTACTATGGATCATCACTGGTGTACTATGGACCATCACTGATGTACTATGGATCATCACTGATGTACTATGAGCCATCACTGATGTACTATGGGCCATCCCTGGTGTACTATGGATCATCACTGATGTACTGTGGATCATCACTGATGTACTATGGGACATCACTGGTGTACTATGGGCCATCACTGGTGTACTATGGATCATCACTGGTGTACTATGGGCCATCACTGGTGTACTATGGGCCATCACTGGTGTACTATGGATCATCACTGGTGTACTATGGACCATCACTGATGTACTATGGCTCATCACTGATATACTGTGGACCATCCCTGATATACTGTGGATCATCCCTGATGTACTGTGGATCATCACTGATCTACTGTGGGACATCACAGGTGTACTGTGGGCCATCACAGGTGTACTATGGATCATCACTGGTGTACTATGGATCATCACTGATGTACTGTGGACCATCCCTGATGTACTAAAGATCATCACTGATGTACTGTGGATCATCACTGATGTACTATGGGCCATCACTGGTGTACTATGGGCCATCACTGGTGTACTATGGATCATAAATGATGTACTGAGGATCATCCCTGGTGTACTATGGACCATCACTGATGTACTGTGGATTATCACTGATGTACTGTGGATCATCACTGATGTACTATAGTTCATCACTGATGTACTATGGGCCATCACTGGTGTACTATGGATCATCACTGGTGTACTATGGATCATCACTGATGTACTATGGACCATCCCTGATGTACTGTGGATCATCACTGATGTACTGTGGATCATCACTGATGTACTATGGATCATCACTGATGTACTATGGGCCATCACTGGTGTACTATGGATCATCACTGATGTACTATGGATCATCACTGATGTACTATGGACCATCACTGATGTACTATGGGCCATCACTGATGTACTGTGGACCATCACTGATGTACTGTGGATCATCACTGATGTACTCTGGATCATCACTGATGTACTATAGATCATCACAGATGTACTATAGATCATCACTGATGTACTATGGACCATCACTGATGTACTATAGATCATCACTGATGTACTATGGACCATCACTGGTGTACTATGGATCATCACTGGTGTACTGTGGATCATCACTGGTGTACTATGGACCATCCCTGATGTACTGTGGATCATCACTGATGTACTGTGGATCATCACTGATGTACTATAGTTCATCACTGATATACTGTGGGCCATCACTGGTGTACTATGGATCATCACTGGTGTACTATGGATCATCACTGATGTACTATGGACCATCCCTGATGTACTGTGGATCGTCACTGATGTACTGTGGATCATCACTGATGTACTATGGATCATCACTGATGTACTGTGGATCATCACTGATGTACTATAGTTCATCACTGATGTACTATGGGCCATCACTGGTGTACTATGGATCATCACTGGTGTACTATGGATCATCACTGATGTACTATGGGCCATCACTGGTGTACTATGGATCATCACTGGTGTACTATGGATCATCACTGATGTACTATAGATCATCACTGATGTACTATAGCTCATCACTGATGTACTATGGACCATCACTGATGTACTATAGATCATCACTGATGTACTATGGACCATCACTGGTGTACTATGGATCATCACTGGTGTACTGTGGATCATCACTGGTGTACTATGGACCATCCCTGATGTACTGTGGATCATCACTGATGTACTGTGGATCATCACTGATGTACTATAGTTCATCACTGATGTACTATGGGCCATCACTGGTGTACTATGGATCATCACTGGTGTACTATGGATCATCACTGATGTACTATGGACCATCCCTGATGTACTGTGGATCATCACTGATGTACTGTGGATCATCACTGATGTACTATGGATCATCACTGATGTACTGTGGATCATCACTGATGTACTATAGTTCATCACTGATGTACTATGGGCCATCACTGTTGTACTATGGATCATCACTGGTGTACTATGGATCATCACTGATGTACTATGGACCATCCCTGATGTACTGTGGATCATCACTGATGTACTATAGTTCATCACTGATGTACTATGGGCCATCACTGGTGTACTATGGATCATCACTGATGTACTATGGACCATCCCTGATGTACTGTGGATCATCACTGATGTACTGTGGATCATCACTGATGTACTATGGATCATCACTGATGTACTATGGGCCATCACTGGTGTACTATGGGCCATCACTGGTGTACTATGGATCATCACTGGTGTACTATGGACCATCACTGATGTACTATGGACCATCACTGATGTACTATGGATCATCACTGATATACTGTGGACCATCCCTGATGTACTGTGGATCATCACTGATGTACTGTGGATCATCACTGAAGTATTGTGGATCATCACTGATGTACTGTGGATCATCACTGATGTACTGTGTATCATAACTGATGTATTGTGGATCATCACTGATGTACTATGGACCATCACTGATGTACTATGGACCATCACTGGTGTACTATGGATCATCACTGGTGTACTGTGGATCATCACTGGTGTACTATGGACCATCCCTGATGTACTGTGGATCATCACTGATGTACTGTGGATCATCACTGATGTACTATAGTTCATCACTGGTGTACTATGGATCATCACTGGTGTACTATGGACCATCACTGGTGTACTATGGATCATCACTGGTGTACTGTGGATCATCACTGGTGTACTATGGACCATCCCTGATGTACTGTGGATCATCACTGATGTACTGTGGATCATCACTGATGTACTATAGTTCATCACTGATGTACTATGGGCCATCACTGATGTACTATGGATCATCACTGGTGTACTATGGATCATCACTGATGTACTATGGACCATCCCTGATGTACTGTGGATCATCACTGATGTACTGTGGATCATCACTGATGTACTATAGTTCATCACTGATGTACTATGGGCCATCACTGGTGTACTATGGATCATCACTGGTGTACTATGGATCATCACTGATGTACTATGGACCATCCCTGATGTACTGTGGATCATCACTGATGTACTATAGTTCATCACTGATGTACTATGGGCCATCACTGGTGTACTATGGATCATCACTGGTGTACTATGGATCATCACTGATGTACTATAGATCATCACTGATGTACTATAGTTCATCACTGATGTACTATAGATCATCACTGATGTACTATAGATCATCACTGATGTACTATGGACCATCACTGGTGTACTATAGATCATCACTGATGTACTATGGACCATCACTGGTGTACTATGGATCATCACTGGTGTACTG
This sequence comes from Rana muscosa, assembly GCA_029206835.1. NCBI lineage: Eukaryota > Metazoa > Chordata > Amphibia > Anura > Ranidae > Rana > Rana muscosa. Next base: position 4,699,521 of record JARGYO010000206.1, on the reverse strand, counting down.
TGGATCATCACTGGTGTACTATGGACCATCCCTGATGTACTGTGGATCATCACTGATGTACTGTGGATCATCACTGATGTACTATAGTTCATCACTGATGTACTATGGGCCATCACTGGTGTACTATGGATCATCACTGGTGTACTATGGATCATCACTGATGTACTATGGACCATCCCTGATGTACTGTGGATCATCACTGATGTACTGTGGATCATCACTGATGTACTATAGTTCATCACTGATGTACTATGGGCCATCACTGGTGTACTATGGATCATCACTGGTGTACTATGGGCCATCACTGGTGTACTATGGATCATCACTGATGTACTGTGGATCATCACTGATGTACTATAGTTCATCACTGATGTACTATGGGCCATCACTGGTGTACTATGGATCATCACTGGTGTACTATGGGCCATCACTGGTGTACTATGGATCATCACTGGTGTACTATGGATCATCACTGATGTACTGTGGACCATCCCTGATGTACTGTGGATCATCACTGATGTACTGTGGATCATCACTGATGTACTATGGATCATCACTGATGTACTATGGGCCATCACTGGTGTACTATGGGCCATCACTGGTGTACTATGGATCATCACTGATGTACTATGGATCATCACTGATATACTGTGGACCATCCCTGATGTACTGTGGATCATCACTGATGTACTGTGGATCATCACTGAAGTATTGTGGATCATCACTGATGTACTGTGGATCATCACTGATGTACTGTGGATCATCACTGATGTACTGTGTATCATAACTGATGTACTGTGGATCATCACTGATGTACTATTGATCATCACTGATGTACTATAGATCATCAATGATGTACTATGGACCATCACTGATGTACTATAGATCATCACTGATGTACTATGGACCATCACTGGTGTACTATGGATCATCACTGGTGTACTGTGGATCATCACTGGTGTACTATGGACCATCCCTGATGTACTGTGGATCATCACTGATGTACTGTGGATCATCACTGATGTACTATAGTTCATCACTGATGTACTATGGGCCATCACTGGTGTACTATGGATCATCACTGGTGTACTATGGATCATCACTGATGTACTATGGACCATCCCTGATGTACTGTGGATCATCACTGATGTACTGTGGATCAACACTGATGTACTATGGATCATCACTGATGTACTGTGGATCATCACTGATGTACTATAGTTCATCACTGATGTACTATGGGCCATCACTGGTGTATTATGGATCATCACTGGTGTACTATGGATCATCACTGATGTACTATGGACCATCCCTGATGTACTGTGGATCATCTCTGATGTACTATAGTTCATCACTGATGTACTATGGGCCATCACTGGTGTACTATGGATCATCACTGGTGTACTATGGATCATCACTGATGTACTGTGGATCATCACTGATGTACTATGGATCATCACTGATGTACTATGGGCCATCACTGGTGTACGATGGGCCATCACTGGTGTACTATGGATCATCACTGGTGTACTATGGACCATCACTGATGTACTATGGACCATCACTGATGTACTATGGATCATCACTGATATACTGTGGACCATCCCTGATGTACTGTGGATCATCACTGATGTACTGTGGATCATCACTGAAGTATTGTGGATCATCATTGATGTACTGTGGATCATCACTGATGTACTGTGTATCATAACTGATGTACTGTGGATCATCACTGATGTACTATAGATCATCACTGTTGTACTATAGATCATCACTGATGTACTATGGACCATCACTGGTGTACTGTGGATCATCACTGGTGTACTATGGACCATCCCTGATGTACTGTGGATCATCACTGATGTACTGTGGATCATCACTGATGTACTATAGTTCATCACTGATGTACTATGGGCCATCACTGGTGTACTATGGATCATCACTGGTGTACTATGGATCATCACTGATGTACTATGGACCATCCCTGATGTACTGTGGATCATCACTGATGTACTATGGATCATCACTGATGTACTGTGGATCATCACTGATGTACTATAGTTCATCACTGATGTACTATGGGCCATCACTGGTGTACTATGGATCATCACTGGTGTACTATGGATCATGACTGATGTACTATGGACCATCCCTGATGTACTGTGGATCATCACTGATGTACTATAGTTCATCACTGATGTACTATGGGCCATCACTGGTGTACTATGGATCATCACTGGTGTACTATGGATCATCACTGATGTACTATGGACCATCCCTGATGTACTGTGGATCATCACTGATGTACTGTGGATAATCACTGATGTACTATGGATCATCACTGATGTACTATGGGCCATCACTGGTGTACTATGGGCCATCACTGGTGTACTATGGATCATCACTGGTGTACTATGGACCATCACTGATGTACTATGGACCATCACTGATGTACTATGGATCATCACTGATATACTGTGGACCATCCCTGATGTACTGTGGATCATCACTGATGTACTGTGGATCATCACTGAAGTATTGTGGATCATCACTGATGTACTGTGGATCATCACTGATGTACTGTGTATCATAACTGATGTATTGTGGATCATCACTGATGTACTATAGATCATCACTGATGTACTATAGATCATCACTGATGGACTATGGACCATCACTGATGTACTATAGATCATCACTGATGTACTATGGACCATCACTGGTGTACTATGGATCATCACTGCTGTACTGTGGATCATCACTGGTGTACTATGGACCATCCCTGATGTACTGTGGATCATCACTGATGTACTGTGGATCATCACTGATGTACTATAGTTCATCACTGGTGTACTATGGATCATCACTGGTGTACTATGGACCATCACTGGTGTACTATGGATCATCACTGGTGTACTGTGGATCATCACTGGTGTACTATGGACCATCCCTGATGTACTGTGGATCATCACTGATGTACTGTGGATCATCACTGATGTACTATAGTTCATCACTGATGTACTATGGGCCATCACTGATGTACTATGGATCATCACTGGTGTACTATGGATCATCACTGATGTACTATGGACCATCCCTGATGTACTGTGGATCATCACTGATGTACTGTGGATCATCACTGATGTACTATAGTTCATCACTGATGTACTATGGGCCATCACTGGTGTACTATGGATCATCACTGGTGTACTATGGATCATCACTGATGTACTATGGACCATCCCTGATGTACTGTGGATCATCACTGATGTACTATAGTTCATCACTGATGTACTATGGGCCATCACTGGTGTACTATGGATCATCACTGGTGTACTATGGATCATCACTGATGTACTATAGATCATCCCTGATGTACTATAGTTCATCACTGATGTACTATAGATCATCACTGATGTACTATAGATCATCACTGATGTACTATGGACCATCACTGGTGTACTATAGATCATCACTGATGTACTATGGACCATCACTGGTGTACTATGGATCATCACTGGTGTACTGTGGATCATCACTGGTGTACTATGGACCATCCCTGATGTACTGTGGATCATCACTGATGTATTGTGGATCATCACTGATGTACTATAGTTCATCACTGATGTACTATGGGCCATCACTGGTGTACTATGGATCATCACTGGTGTACTATGGATCATCACTGATGTACTATGGACCATCCCTGATGTACTGTGGATCATCACTGATGTACTGTGGATCATCACTGATGTACTATAGTTCATCACTGATGTACTATGGGCCATCACTGGTGTACTATGGATCATCACTGGTGTACTATGGGCCATCACTGGTGTACTATGGATCATCACTGATGTACTGTGGATCATCACTGATGTACTATAGTTCATCACTGATGTACTATGGGCCATCACTGGTGTACTATGGATCATCACTGGTGTACTATGGGCCAACACTGGTGTACTATGGATCATCACTGGTGTACTATGGATCATCACTGATGTACTGTGGACCATCCCTGATGTACTGTGGATCATCACTGATGTACTGTGGATCATCACTGATGTACTATGGATCATCACTGATGTACTATGGGCCATCACTGGTGTACTATGGGCCATCACTGGTGTACTATGGATCATCACTGATGTACTATGGATCATCACTGATATACTGTGGACCATCCCTGATGTACTGTGGATCATCACTGATGTACTGTGGATCATCACTGAAGTATTGTGGATCATCACTGATGTACTGTGGATCATCACTGATGTACTGTGTATCATAACTGATGTACTGTGGATCATCACTGATGTACTATAGATCATCACTGATGTACTATAGATCATCAATGATGTACTATGGACCATCACTGATGTACTATAGATCATCACTGATGTACTATGGACCATCACTGGTGTACTATGGATCATCACTGGTGTACTGTGGATCATCACTGGTGTACTATGGACCATCCCTGATGTACTGTGGATCATCACTGATGTACTGTGGATCATCACTGATGTACTATAGTTCATCACTGATGTACTATGGGCCATCACTCGTGTACTATGGATCATCACTGGTGTACTATGGATCATCACTGATGTACTATGGACCATCCCTGATGTACTGTGGATCATCACTGATGTACTGTGGATCATCACTGATGTACTATAGTTCATCACTGATGTACTATGGGCCATCACTGGTGTACTATGGATCATCACTGGTGTACTATGGGCCATCACTGGTGTACTATGGATCATCACTGATGTACTGTGGATCATCACTGATGTACTATAGTTCATCACTGATGTACTATGGGCCATCACTGGTGTACTATGGATCATCACTGGTGTACTATGGGCCATCACTGGTGTACTATGGATCATCACTGGTGTACTATGGATCATCACTGATGTACTGTGGACCATCCCTGATGTACTGTGGATCATCACTGATGTACTGTGGATCATCACTGATGTACTATGGATCATCACTGATGTACTATGGGCCATCACTGGTGTACTATGGGCCATCACTGGTGTACTATGGATCATCACTGATGTACTATGGATCATCACTGATATACTGTGGACCATCCCTGATGTACTGTGTATCATCACTGATGTACTGTGGATCATCACTGAAGTATTGTGGATCATCACTGATGTACTGTGGATCATCACTGATGTACTGTGGATCATCACTGATGTACTGTGTATCATAACTGATGTACTGTGGATCATCACTGATGTACTATAGATCATCACTGATGTACTATAGATCATCAATGATGTACTATGGACCATCACTGATGTACTATAGATCATCACTGATGTACTATGGACCATCACTGGTGTACTATGGATCATCACTGGTGTACTGTGGATCATCACTGGTGTACTATGGACCATCCCTGATGTACTGTGGATCATCACTGATGTACTGTGGATCATCACTGATGTACTATAGTTCATCACTGATGTACTATGGGCCATCACAGGTGTACTATGGATCATCACTGGTGTACTATGGATCATCACTGATGTACTATGGACCATCCCTGATGTACTGTGGATCATCACTGATGTACTGTGGATCATCACTGATGTACTATGGATCATCACTGATGTACTGTGGATCATCACTGATGTACTATAGTTCATCACTGATGTACTATGGGCCATCACTGGTGTACTATGGATCATCACTGGTGTACTATGGATCATCACTGATGTACTATGGACCATCCCTGATGTACTGTGGATCATCTCTGATGTACTATAGTTCATCACTGATGTACTATGGGCCATCACTGGTGTACTATGGATCATCACTGGTGTACTATGGATCATCACTGATGTACTGTGGATCATCACTGATGTACTGTGGATCATCACTGATGTACTATGGATCATCACTGATGTACTATGGGCCATCACTGGTGTACTATGGGCCATCACTGGTGTACTATGGATCATCACTGGTGTACTATGGACCATCACTGATGTACTATGGATCATCACTGATATACTGTGGACCATCCCTGATGTACTGTGGATCATCACTGATGTACTGTGGATCATCACTGAAGTATTGTGGATCATCATTGATGTACTGTGGATCATCACTGATGTACTGTGTATCATAACTGATGTACTGTGGATCATCACTGATGTACTATAGATCATCACTGTTGTACTATAGATCATCACTGATGTACTATGGACCATCACTGGTGTACTGTGGATCATCACTGGTGTACTATGGACCATCCCTGATGTACTGTGGATCATCACTGATGTACTGTGGATCATCACTGATGTACTATAGTTCATCACTGATGTACTATGGGCCATCACTGGTGTACTATGGATCATCACTGGTGTACTATGGATCATCACTGATGTACTATGGACCATCCCTGATGTACTGTGGATCATCACTGATGTACTATGGATCATCACTGATGTACTGTGGATCATCACTGATGTACTATAGTTCATCACTGATGTACTATGGGCCATCACTGGTGTACTATGGATCATCACTGGTGTACTATGGATCATGACTGATGTACTATGGACCATCCCTGATGTACTGTGGATCATCTCTGATGTACTATAGTTCATCACTGATGTACTATGGGCCATCACTGGTGTACTATGGATCATCACTGGTGTACTATGGATCATCACTGATGTACTATGGACCTTCCCTGATGTACTGTGGATCATCACTGATGTACTGTGGATCATCACTGATGTACTATGGATCATCACTAATGTACTATGGGCCATCACTGGTGTACTATGGGCCATCACTGGTGTACTATGGATCATCACTGGTGTACTATGGACCATCACTGATGTACTATGGACCATCACTGATGTACTATGGATCATCACTGATATACTGTGGACCATCACTGATGTACTGTGGACCATCCCTGATGTACTGTGGATCATCACTGAAGTATTGTGGATCATCACTGATGTACTGTGGATCATCACTGATGTACTGTGGATCATTACTAATGTTCTGTGGATCATAACTGATGTACTGTGGATCATCACTGGTGTACTATGGACCATCCCTGATGTACTGTGGATCATCACTGATGTACTGTGGATCATCACTGATGTACTATAGTTCATCACTGATGTACTATGGGCCATCACTGGTGTACTATGGATCATCACTGGTGTACTATGGATCATCACTGATGTACTATGGACCATCCCTGATGTACTGTGGATCATCACTGATGTACTGTGGATCATCACTGATGTACTATGGATCATCACTGATGTACTATGGGCCATCACTGGTGTACTATGGATCATCACTGATGTACTATGGATCATCACTGATGTACTATGGACCATCACTGATGTACTATGGGCCATCACTGGTGTACTATGGATCATCACCGATGTACTGTGGACCATCCCTGATGTACTGTGGACCATCACTGATGTACTGTGGATCATCACTGATGTACTATGGATCATCACTGATGTACTATAGATCATCACTGATGTACTATAGATCATCACTGATGTACTATGGACCATCACTGATGTACTATAGATCATCACTGATGTACTATGGACCATCACTGGTGTACTATGGATCATCACTGGTGTACTGTGGATCATCACTGGTGTACTATGGACCATCCCTGATGTACTGTGGATCATCACTGATGTACTGTGGATCATCACTGATGTACTATAGTTCATCACTGATATACTGTGGGCCATCACTGGTGTACTATGGATCATCACTGGTGTACTATGGATCATCACTGATGTACTATGGACCATCCCTGATGTACTGTGGATCATCACTGATGTACTGTGGATCATCACTGATGTACTATGGATCATCACTGATGTACTGTGGATCATCACTGATGTACTATAGTTCATCACTGATGTACTATGGGCCATCACTGGTGTACTATGGATCATCACTGGTGTACTATGGATCATCACTGATGTACTATGGGCCATCACTGGTGTACTATGGATCATCACTGGTGTACTATGGATCATCACTGATGTACTATAGATCATCACTGATGTACTATAGCTCATCACTGATGTACTATGGACCATCACTGATGTACTATAGATCATCACTGATGTACTATGGACCATCACTGGTGTACTATGGATCATCACTGGTGTACTGTGGATCATCTCTGGTGTACTATGGACCATCCCTGATGTACTGTGGATCATCACTGATGTACTGTGGATCATCACTGATGTACTATAGTTCATCACTGATGTACTATGGGCCATCACTGGTGTACTATGGATCATCACTGGTGTACTTTGGATCATCACTGATGTACTATGGACCATCCCTGATGTACTGTGGATCATCACTGATGTACTATGGATCATCACTGATGTACTGTGGATCATCACTGATGTACTATAGTTCATCACTGATGTACTATGGGCCATCACTGTTGTACTATGGATCATCACTGATGTACTATGGACCATCCCTGATGTACTGTGGATCATCACTGATGTACTATAGTTCATCACTGATGTACTATGGGCCATCACTGGTGTACTATGGATCATCACTGGTGTACTATGGATCATCACTGGGATGGTCCATAGTACATCAGTGATGATCCATAGTACATCAGTGATGATCCACAGTACATCAGTGATGATCCACAGTACATCAGGGATGGTCCATAGTACACCAGTGATGATCCACAGTACACCAGTGATGATCCATAGTACACCAGTGATGGTCCATAGTACATCAGTGATGATCTATAGTACATCAGTGATGGTCCATAGTACATCAGTGATGAGCTATAGTACATCAGTGATGATCTATAGTACATCAGTGATGATCCATAGTACACCAGTGATGATCCATAGTACACCAGTGATGGCCCATAGTACATCAGTGATGATCCATAGTACACCAGTGATGATCCATAGTACCCCAGTGATGGCCCATAGTACATCAGTGATGAACTATAGTACATCAGTGATGATCCACAGTACATCAGTGATGATCCATAGTACATCAGTGATGATCCACAGTACATCAGGGATGGTCCATAGTACATCAGTGATGATCCATAGTACACCAGTGATGATCCATAGTACACCAGTGATGGCCCACAGTATATCAGTGATGAACTATAGTACATCAGTGATGATCCACAGTACATCAGTGATGATCCACAGTACATCAGGGATGGTCCATAGTACACCAGTGATGATCCACAGTACACCAGTGATGATCCATAGTACACCAGTGATGGTCCATAGTACATCAGTGATGATCTATAGTACATCAGTGATGGTCCATAGTACATCAGTGATGAGCTATAGTACATCAGTGATGATCTATAGTACATCAGTGATGATCCATAGTACACCAGTGATGATCCATAGTACACCAGTGATGGCCCATAGTACATCAGTGATGATCCATAGTACACCAGTGATGATCCATAGTACACCAGTGATGGCCCATAGTACATCAGTGATGAACTATAGTACATCAGTGATGATCCACAGTACATCAGTGATGATCCATAGTACATCAGTGATGATCCACAGTACATCAGTGATGATCCACAGTACATCAGGGATGGTCCATAGTACATCAGTGATGATCCATAGTACACCAGTGATGATCCATAGTACACCAGTGATGGCCCACAGTATATCAGTGATGAACTATAGTACATCAGTGATGATCCACAGTACATCAGTGATGATCCACAGTACATCAGGGATGGTCCATAGTACACCAGTGATGATCCACAGTACACCAGTGATGATCCATAGTACACCAGTGATGCTCCATAGTACATCAGTGATGATCTATAGTACATCAGCGATGGTCCATAGTACATCAGTGATGATCTATAGTACATCAGTGATGATCTATAGTACATCAGTGATGATCCATAGTACATCAGTGATGATCCACAGTACATCAGTGATGATCCATAGTACACCAGTGATGATCCATAGTACACCAGTGATGGCCCATAGTACATCAGTGATGAACTATAGTACATCAGTGATGATCCACAGTACATCAGTGATGATCCACAGTACATCAGGGATGGTCCATAGTACACCAGTGATGATCCACAGTACATCAGTTATGATCCACAGTACATTAGTGATGATCCACAGTACATCAGTGATGATCCACAGTACATCAGTGATGATCCACAATACTTCAGTGATGATCCACAGTACATCAGGGATGGTCCACAGTACATCAGTGATGGTCCACAGTATATCAGTGATGATCCATAGTACATCAGTGATGGTCCATAGTACATCAGTGATGGTCCATAGTACACCAGTGATGATCCATAGTACACCAGTGATGGCCCATAGTACACCAGTGATGGCCCATAGTACATCAGTGATGATCCATAGTACATCAGTGATGATCCACAGTACATCAGTGATGATCCACAGTACATCAGGGAAGGTCCATAGTACATCAGTGATGATCCATAGTACACCAGTGATGGCCCATAGTACATCAGTGATGAACTATAGTACATCAGAGATGATCCACAGTACATCAGGGATGGTCCATAGTACATCAGTCATGATCCATAGTACACCAGTGATGATCCATAGTACACCAGTGATGGCCCATAGTACATCAGTGATGAACTATAGTACATCAGTGATGATCCACAGTACATCAGTGATGATCCATAGTACATCAGTGATGATCCACAGTACATCAGGGATGGTCCATAGTACATCAGTGATGATCCATAGTACACCAGTGATGATCCATAGTACACCAGTGATGGCCCATAGTACATCAGTGATGAACTATAGTACATCAGTGATGATCCACAGTACATCAGTGATGATCCACAGTACATCAGGGATGGTCCATAGTACACCAGTGATGATCCACAGTACACCAGTGATGGTCCATAGTACATCAGTGATGATCTATAGTACAACAGTGATGATCTATAGTACATCAGTAATGATCCACAGTACATCAGTTATGATACACAGTACATCAGTGATGATCCACAGTACATCAATGATGATCCACAATACTTCAGTGATGATCCACAGTACATCAGTGATGATCCACAGTACATCAGGGATGGTCCACAGTATATCAGTGATGATCCATAGTACATCAGTGATGGTCCATAGTACATCAGTGATGGTCCATAGTACACCAGTGATGATCCATAGTACACCAGTGATGGCCCATAGTACACCAGTGATGGCCCATAGTACATCAGTGATGATCCATAGTACATCAGTGATGATCCACAGTACATCAGTGATGATCCACAGTACATCAGTGATGATCCATAGTACACCAGTGATGATCCATAGTACACCAGTGATGGCCCATAGTACATCAGTGATGAACTATAGTACATCAGAGATGATCCACAGTACATCAGGGATGGTCCATAGTACATCAGTGATGATCCATAGTACACCAGTGATGATCCATAGTACACCAGTGATGGCCCATAGTACATCAGTGATGAACTATAGTACATCAGTGATGATCCACAGTACATCAGTGATGATCCATAGTACATCAGTGATGATCCACAGTACATCAGTGATGATCCACAGTACATCAGGGATGGTCCATAGTACATCAGTGATGATCCATAGTACACCAGTGATGATCCATAGTACACCAGTGATGGCCCATAGTACATCAGTGATGAACTATAGTACATCAGTGATGATCCACAGTACATCAGTGATGATCCACAGTACATCAGGGATGGTCCATAGTACACCAGTGATGATCCACAGTACACCAGTGATGATCCATAGTACACCAGTGATGGTCCATAGTACATCAGTGATGATCTATAGTACATCAGTGATGGTCCATAGTACATCATTGATGATCTATAGTACATCAGTGATGATCTATAGTACATCAGTGATGATCCACAGTACATCAGTTATGATACACAGTACATCAGTGATGATCCACAGTACATCAGTGATGATCCACAGTACATCAGTGATGATCCACAATACTTCAGTGATGATCCACAGTACATCAGTGATGATCCACAGTACATCAGGGATGGTCCACAGTATATCAGTGATGATCCATAGTACATCAATGATGATCCATAGTACACCAGTGATGGCCCATAGTACACCAGTGATGGCCCATAGTACATCAGTGATGATCCATAGTACATCAGTGATGATCCACAGTACATCAGTGATGATCCACAGTACATCAGGGATGGTCCACAGTACATCAGTGATGATCCATAGTACACCAGTGATGATCCATAGTACACCAGTGATGGCCCATAGTACACCAGTGATGATCCATAGTACACCAGTGATGGCCCATAGTACATCAGTGATGAACTATAGTACATCAGTGATGATCCACAGTACATCAGTGATGATCCATAGTACACCAGTGATGATCCATAGTACACCAGTGATGGCCCATAGTACATCAGTGATGAACTATAGTACATCAGTGACGATCCACAGTACATCAGTGATGATCCACAGTACATCAGGGATGGTCCATAGTACATCAGTGATGATCCATAGTACACCAGTGATGATCCATAGTACACCAGTGATGGCCCATAGTACATCAGTGATGAACTATAGTACATCAGTGATGATCCACAGTACATCAGTGATGATCCACAGTACATCAGGGATGGTCCATAGTACACCAGTGATGATCCACAGTACACCAGTGATGATCCATAGTAAACCAGTGATGGTCCATAGTACATCAGTGATGATCTATAGTACACCAGTGATGGTCCATAGTACATCAGTGATGATCTATAGTACAACAGTGATGATCTATAGTACATCAGTAATGATCCACAGTACATCAGTTATGATACACAGTACATCAGTGATGATCCACAGTACATCAATGATGATCCACAATACTTCAGTGATGATCCACAGTACATCAGTGATGATCCACAGTACATCAGGGATGGTCCACAGTATATCAGTGATGATCCATAGTACATCAGTGATGGTCCATAGTACATCAGTGATGGTCCATAGTACACCAGTGATGATCCATAGTACACCAGTGATGGCCCATAGTACACCAGTGATGGCCCATAGTACATCAGTGATGATCCATAGTACATCAGTGATGATCCACAGTACATCAGTGATGATCCACAGTACATCAGTGATGATCCATAGTACACCAGTGATGATCCATAGTACACCAGTGATGGCCCATAGTACATCAGTGATGAACTATAGTACATCAGAGATGATCCACAGTACATCAGGGATGGTCCATAGTACATCAGTGATGATCCATAGTACACCAGTGATGATCCATAGTACACCAGTGATGGCCCATAGTACATCAGTGATGAACTATAGTACATCAGTGATGATCCACAGTACATCAGTGATGATCCATAGTACATCAGTGATGATCCACAGTACATCAGTGATGATCCACAGTACATCAGGGATGGTCCATAGTACATCAGTGATGATCCATAGTACACCAGTGATGATCCATAGTACACCAGTGATGGCCCATAGTACATCAGTGATGAACTATAGTACATCAGTGATGATCCACAGTACATCAGTGATGATCCACAGTACATCAGGGATGGTCCATAGTACACCAGTGATGATCCACAGTACACCAGTGATGATCCATAGTACACCAGTGATGGTCCATAGTACATCAGTGATGATCTATAGTACATCAGTGATGGTCCATAGTACATCATTGATGATCTATAGTACATCAGTGATGATCTATAGTACATCAGTGATGATCCACAGTACATCAGTTATGATACACAGTACATCAGTGATGATCCACAGTACATCAGTGATGATCCACAGTACATCAGTGATGATCCACAATACTTCAGTGATGATCCACAGTACATCAGTGATGATCCACAGTACATCAGGGATGGTCCACAGTATATCAGTGATGATCCATAGTACATCAATGATGATCCATAGTACACCAGTGATGGCCCATAGTACACCAGTGATGGCCCATAGTACATCAGTGATGATCCATAGTACATCAGTGATGATCCACAGTACATCAGTGATGATCCACAGTACATCAGGGATGGTCCACAGTACATCAGTGATGATCCATAGTACACCAGTGATGATCCATAGTACACCAGTGATGGCCCATAGTACACCAGTGATGATCCATAGTACACCAGTGATGGCCCATAGTACATCAGTGATGAACTATAGTACATCAGTGATGATCCACAGTACATCAGTGATGATCCATAGTACACCAGTGATGACCCATAGTACACCAGTGATGATCCATAGTACACCAGTGATGGCCCATAGTACATCAGTGATGAACTATAGTACATCAGTGACGATCCACAGTACATCAGTGATGATCCACAGTACATCAGGGATGGTCCATAGTACATCAGTGATGATCCATAGTACACCAGTGATGATCCATAGTACACCAGTGATGGCCCATAGTACATCAGTGATGAACTATAGTACATCAGTGATGATCCACAGTACATCAGTGATGATCCACAGTACATCAGGGATGGTCCATAGTACACCAGTGATGATCCACAGTACACCAGTGATGATCCATAGTAAACCAGTGATGGTCCATAGTACATCAGTGATGATCTATAGTACACCAGTGATGGTCCATAGTACATCAGTGATGATCTATAGTACATCAGTGATGATCTATAGTACATCAGTGATGAACTATAGTACATCAGTGATGATCTATAGTACATCAGTGATGATCCATAGTACACCAGTGATGATCCATAGTACACCAGTGATGGCCCATAGTACATCAGTGATGAACTATAGTACATCAGTGATGATCCACAGTACATCAGGGATGGTCCATAGTACATCAGTGATGATCCATAGTACACCAGTGATGATCCATAGTACACCAGTGATGGCCCATAGTACATCAGTGATGAACTATAGTACATCAGTGATGATCCACAGTACATCAGTGATGATCCACAGTACATCAGGGATGGTCCATAGTACATCAGTGATGATCCATAGTACACCAGTGATGATCCATAGTACATCAGTGATGGCCCATAGTACATCAGTGATGAACTATAGTACATCAGTGATGAACTATAGTACATCAGTGATGATCCACAGTACATCAGTGATGATCCACAGTACATCAGTGATGATCCACAGTACATCAGGGATGGTCCATAGTACACCAGTGATGATCCACAGTACACCAGTGATGATCCATAGTACACCAGTGATGGTCCATAGTACACCAGTGATGATCCATAGTACACCAGTGATGAACTATAGTACATCAGTGATGATCCACAGTACATCAGTGATGATCCACAGTACATCAGGGATGGTCCATAGTACACCAGTGATGATCCACAGTACACCAGTGATGATCCATAGTACACCAGTGATGGTCCATAGTACATCAGTGATGATCTATAGTACATCAGTGATGGTCCATAGTCCATCAGTGATGATCTATAGTACATCAGTGATGATCTATAGTACATCAGTGATGATCCACAATACATCAGTTATGATACACAGTACATCAGTGATGATCCACAGTACATCAGTGATGATCCACAATACTTCAGTGATGATCCACAGTACATCAGTGATGATCCACAGTACATCAGGGATGGTCCACATTATATCAGTGATGATCCATAGTACATCAGTGATGGTCCATAGTACATCAGTGATGGTCCATAGTACACCAGTGATGATCCATAGTACACCAGTGATGGCCCATAGTACACCAGTGATGGCCCATAGTACATCAGTGATGATCCATAGTACATCAGTGATGATCCACAGTACATCAGTGATGATCCACAGTACATCAGGGATGGTCCATAGTACATCAGTGATGATCCATAGTACACCAGTGATGATCCATAGTACACCAGTGATGGCCCATAGTACATCAGTGATGAACTATAGTACATCAGTGATGATCCACAGTACATCAGGGATGGTCCATAGTACATCAGTGATGATCCATAGTACACCAGTGATGATCCATAGTACAACAGTGATGGCCCATAGTACATCAGTGATGAACTATAGTACATCAGTGATGATCCACAGTACATCAGTGATGATCCATAGTACATCAGTGATGATCCACAGTACATCAGTGATGATCCACAGTACATCAGGGATGGTCCATAGTACATCAGTGATGATCCATAGTACACCAGTGATGATCCATAGTACACCAGTGATGGCCCATAGTACATCAGTGATGAACTATAGTACATCAGTGATGATCCACAGTACATCAGTGATGATCCACAGTACATCAGGGATGGTCCATAGTACACCAGTGATGATCCACAGTACACCAGTGATGATCCATAGTACACCAGTGATGGTCCATAGTACATCAGTGATGATCTATAGTACATCAGTGATGGTCCATAGTACATCAGTGATGAGCTATAGTACATCAGTGATGATCTATAGTACATCAGTGATGATCCATAGTACACCAGTGATGATCCATAGTACACCAGTGATGGCCCATAGTACATCAGTGATGATCCATAGTACACCAGTGATGATCCATAGTACACCAGTGATGGCCCATAGTACATCAGTGATGAACTATAGTACATCAGTGATGATCCACAGTACATCAGTGATGATCCATAGTACATCAGTGATGATCCACAGTACATCAGTGATGATCCACAGTACATCAGGGATGGTCCATAGTACATCAGTGATGATCCATAGTACACCAGTGATGATCCATAGTACACCAGTGATGGCCCACAGTATATCAGTGATGAACTATAGTACATCAGTGATGATCCACAGTACATCAGTGATGATCCACAGTACATCAGGGATGGTCCATAGTACACCAGTGATGATCCACAGTACACCAGTGATGATCCATAGTACACCAGTGATGGTCCATAGTACATCAGTGATGATCTATAGTACATCAGTGATGGTCCATAGTACATCAGTGATGATCTATAGTACATCTGTGATGATCTATAGTACATCAGTGATGATCCAGAGTACATCAGTGATGATCCACAGTACATCAGTGATGGTCCACAGTACATCAGGGATGGTCCACAGTACATCGTTGATGATCCATAGTACACCAGTGATGGCCCATAGTACATCAGTGATGGTCCATAGTACATCAGTGATGATCCATAGTACATCAGTGATGATCCATAGTACACCAGTGATGGCCCATAGTACATCAGTGATGATCCATAGTACATCAGTGATGATCCATAGTACACCAGTGATGGCCCATAGTACATCAGTGATGATCCATAGTACATCAGTGATGATCCACAGTACATCAGTGATGATCCACAGTACATCAGGGATGGTCCATAGTACATCAGTGATGATCCATAGTACACCAGTGATGATCCATAGTACACCAGTGATGGCCCATAGTACATCAGTGATGAACTATAGTACATCAGTGATGATCCACAGTACATCAGTGATGATCCACAGTACATCAGGGATGGTCCATAGTACACCAGTGATGATCCTCAGTACATCATTTATGATCCACAGTACATTAGTGATGATCCACAGTACATCAGTGATGATCCACAGTACATCAGTGATGATCCACAATACTTCAGTGATGATCCACAGTACATCAGGGATGGTCCACAGTACATCAGTGATGGTCCACAGTATATCAGTGATGATCCATAGTACATCAGTGATGGTCCATAGTACATCAGTGATGGTCCATAGTACACCAGTGATGATCCATAGTACACCAGTGATGGCCCATAGTACACCAGTGATGGCCCATAGTACATCAGTGATGATCCATAGTACATCAGTGATGATCCACAGTACATCAGTGATGATCCACAGTACATCAGGGATGGTCCATAGTACATCAGTGATGATCCATAGTACACCAGTGATGATCCATAGTACACCAGTGATGGCCCATAGTACATCAGTGATGAACTATAGTACATCAGAGATGATCCACAGTACATCAGGGATGGTCCATAGTACATCAGTCATGATCCATAGTACACCAGTGATGATCCATAGTACACCAGTGATGGCCCATAGTACATCAGTGATGAACTATAGTACATCAGTGATGATCCTCAGTACATCAGTGATGATCCATAGTACATCAGTGATGATCCACAGTACATCAGGGATGGTCCATAGTACACCAGTGATGGCCCATAGTACATCAGTGATGATCCACAGTACATCAGTGATGATCTATAGTACATCAGTGATGATCCACAGTACACCAGTGATGATTCACAGTACATCAGGGATGGTCCATAGTACATCAGGGATGGTCCATAGTACATCAGTGATGATCCACAGTACATCAGGGATGGTCCACACTACATCAGTGATGATCCATAGTACATCAGTGATGGCCCATAGTACATCAGTGATGATCCATATTACACCAGTGATGATCCATAGTACACCAGGGATGACCCACAGTACATCAGTGATGATCCACAGTACATCAGTGATGGTCCATAGTAAATCAGTGATGGTCCATAGTACACCAGTGATGATCCATAGTTCACCAGTGATGGCCCATAGTACACCAGTGATGATCCATAGTACACCAGAGATGGCCCATAGTATACCAGTGATGTCCCATAGTACATCAGTGATGATCCACAGTACATCAGTGATGATCCATAGTACACCAGGGATGGCCCATAGTACATCAGTGATGGCTCATAGTACATCAGTGATGATCCATAGTACATCAGTGATGATCCATAGTACACCAGTGATGATCCATAGTACATCAGTGATGGCTCATAGTACATCAGTGATGATCCATAGTACATCAGTGATGATCCATAGTACACCAGTGATGATCCATAGTACATCAGTGATGGCTCATAGTACATCAGTGATGATCCATAATACATCAGTGATGATCCATAGTACACCAGTGATGGCCCATAGTACTTCAGTGATGATCTATAGTACATCAGTGATGATCCATAGTACATCAGTGATGATCCACAGTACATCAGTGATGATCCATAGTACATCAGTGATGATCCTCAGTACATCAATGATGATCCACAGTACATCAGTGATGATCCACAGTACATCAGTGATGATCCACAGTACATCAGTGATGATCCACAGGACATCAGGGATGGTCCACAGTACATCAGTGATGATCCATAGTAAACCAGTCATGATCCATAGTACATCAGTGATGATCCATAGTACATCAGTGATGATCCATAGTACACCAGTGATGGCCCATAGTACACCAGTGATGATCCATAGTACACCAGTGATGGCCCATAGTACTTCAGTGATGATC
This sequence comes from Rana muscosa, assembly GCA_029206835.1. Taxonomy (NCBI): domain Eukaryota; kingdom Metazoa; phylum Chordata; class Amphibia; order Anura; family Ranidae; genus Rana; species Rana muscosa. The sequence goes on along the minus strand of JARGYO010000206.1, from coordinate 4,680,075 downwards.
TATAGTACATCAGTGATGATCCACAGTACATCAGTGATGATCCACAATACATCAGGGATTGTCCACAGTATATCAGTGATGATCCATAGTACATCAGTGATGGCCCACAGTACATCAGTGATGATCCACAGTACATCAGTGATGATCCATAGTACACCAGTGATGGTCCATAGTACACCAGTGATGGTCCATAGTACATCAGTGATAATCCATAGTACATCAGTGATGATCCACAGTACATCAGGGATGGTCCACAGTACATCAGTGATGATCCATAGTACACCAGTGATGGCCCAAAGCACATCAGTGATGGTCCATAGTACACCAGGGATGATCCATAGTAATCCAGTGATGATCCATAGTACACCAGTGATGGCCCATAGTACACCAGTGATGGCCCATAGTACATCAGTGAGGATCCACAGTACATCAGTGATGATCTTTAGTACATCAGGGATGGTCCACAGTACATCAGTGATGATCCATAGTACACCAGTGATGATCCATAGTACATCAGTGATGCTCCATAGTACACCTGTGATGGCCCACAGTACACCTGTGATGGCCCACAGTAGATCAGTGATGATCCACAGTACATCAGGGATGATCCACAGTATATCAGGGATGGTCCACAGTATATCAGTGATGAGCCATAGTACATCAGTGATGGTCCATAGTACACCAGTGATGATCCATAGTACACCAGTGATGGCCCATAGTACACCAGTGATGGCCCATAGTACACCAGTGATGATCCATAGTACACCAGTGATGGCCCATAGTACACCAGTGATGTCCCATAGTACATCAGTGATGATCCACAGTACATCAGTGATGATCCATAGTACACCAGGGATGGCCCATAGTACATCAGTGATGGCTCATAGTACATCAGTGATGATCCATAGTACATCAGTGATGGTCCATAGTACACCAGTGATGATCCATAGTACACCAGTGATGGCCCATAGTACACCAGTGATGGCCCATAGTACATCAGTGATGATCCATAGTACATCAGTGATGATCCACAGTACATCAGTGATGATCCACAGTACATCAGGGATGGTCCATAGTACATCAGTGATGATCCATAGTACACCAGTGATGATCCATAGTACACCAGTGATGGCCCATAGTACATCAGTGATGAACTATAGTACATCAGAGATGATCCACAGTACATCAGGGATGGTCCATAGTACATCAGTCATGATCCATAGTACACCAGTGATGATCCATAGTACACCAGTGATGGCCCATAGTACATCAGTGATGAACTATAGTACATCAGTGATGATCCACAGTACATCAGTGATGATCCATAGTACATCAGTGATGATCCACAGTACATCAGGGATGGTCCATAGTACATCAGTGATGATCCATAGTACACCAGTGATGATCCATAGTACACCAGTGATGGCCCATAGTACATCAGTGATGAACTATAGTACATCAGTGATGATCCACAGTACATCAGTGATGATCCACAGTACATCAGGGATGGTCCATAGTACACCAGTGATGATCCACAGTACACCAGTGATGGTCCATAGTACATCAGTGATGATCTATAATACATCAGTGATGATCTATAGTACATCAGTGATGATCCACAGTACATCAGTTATGATACACAGTACATCAGTGATGATCCACAGTACATCAGTGATGATCCACAATACTTCAGTGATGATCCACAGTAGATCAGTGATGATCCACAGTACATCAGGGATGGTCCACAGTATATCAGTGATGATCCATAGTACATCAGTGATGGTCCATAGTACATCAGTGATGGTCCATAGTACACCAGTGATGATCCATAGTACACCAGTGATGGCCCATAGTACACCATTGATGGCCCATAGTACATCAGTGATGATCCATAGTACATCAGTGATGATCCACAGTACATCAGTGATGATCCACAGTACATCAGTGATGATCCACAGTACATCAGGGATGGTCCATAGTACAACAGTGATGATCCATAGTACACCAGTGATGATCCATAGTACACCAGCGATGGCCCATAGTACATCAGTGATGAACTATAGTACATCAGTGATGATCCACAGTACATCAGGGATGGTCCATAGTACATCAGTGATGATCCATAGTACACCAGTGATGATCCATAGTACACCAGTGATGGCCCATAGTACATCAGTGATGAACTATAGTACATCAGTGATTATCCACAGTACATCAGTGATGATCCATAGTACATCAGTGATGATCCACAGTACATCAGTGATGATCCACAGTACATCAGTGATGATCCACAGGACATCAGGGATGGTCCACAGTACATCAGTGATGATCCATAGTAAACCAGTCATGATCCATAGTACATCAGTGATGATCCATAGTACATCAGTGATGATCCATAGTACACCAGTGATGGCCCATAGTACACCAGTGATGATCCATAGTACACCAGTGATGGCCCATAGTACTTCAGTGATGATCTATAGTACATCAGTGATGATCCACAGTACATCAGTGATGATCCACAATACATCAGGGATTGTCCACAGTATATCAGTGATGATCCATAGTACATCAGTGATGGCCCACAGTACATCAGTGATGATCCACAGTACATCAGTGATGATCCATAGTACACCAGTGATGGTCTATAGTACACCAGTGATGGTCCATAGTACATCAGTGATGATCCATAGTACATCAGTGATGATCCACAGTACATCAGGGATGGTCCACAGTACATCAGTGATGATCCATAGTACACCAGTGATGGCCCAAAGCACATCAGTGATGGTCCATAGTACACCAGGGATGATCCATAGTAATCCAGTGATGATCCATAGTACACCAGTGATGGCCCATAGTACACCAGTGATGGCCCATAGTACATCAGTGATGATCCACAGTACATCAGTGATGATCTTTAGTACATCAGGGATGGTCCACAGTACATCAGTGATGATCCATAGTACACCAGTGATGATCCATAGTACATCAGTGATGCTCCATAGTACACCTGTGATGGCCCACAGTACACCTGTGATGGCCCACAGTAGATCAGTGATGATCCACAGTACATCAGGGATGATCCACAGTATATCAGGGATGGTCCACAGTATATCAGTGATGAGCCATAGTACATCAGTGATGGTCCATAGTACACCAGTGATGATCCATAGTACACCAGTGATGGCCCATAGTACACCAGTGATGGCCCATAGTACACCAGTGATGATCCATAGTACACCAGTGATGGCCCATAGTACACCAGTGATGTCCCATAGTACATCAGTGATGATCCACAGTACATCAGTGATGATCCATAGTACACCAGGGATGGCCCATAGTACATCAGTGATGGCTCATAGTACATCAGTGATGATCCATAGTACATCAGTGATGGTCCATAGTACACCAGTGATGATCCATAGTACACCAGTGATGGCCCATAGTACACCAGTGATGGCCCATAGTACATCAGTGATGATCCATAGTACATCAGTGATGATCCACAGTACATCAGTGATGATCCACAGTACATCAGGGATGGTCCATAGTACATCAGTGATGATCCATAGTACACCAGTGATGATCCATAGTACACCAGTGATGGCCCATAGTACATCAGTGATGAACTATAGTACATCAGAGATGATCCACAGTACATCAGGGATGGTCCATAGTACATCAGTCATGATCCATAGTACACCAGTGATGATCCATAGTACACCAGTGATGGCCCATAGTACATCAGTGATGAACTATAGTACATCAGTGATGATCCACAGTACATCAGTGATGATCCATAGTACATCAGTGATGATCCACAGTACATCAGGGATGGTCCATAGTACATCAGTGATGATCCATAGTACACCAGTGATGATCCATAGTACACCAGTGATGGCCCATAGTACATCAGTGATGAACTATAGTACATCAGTGATGATCCACAGTACATCAGTGATGATCCACAGTACATCAGGGATGGTCCATAGTACACCAGTGATGATCCACAGTACACCAGTGATGGTCCATAGTACATCAGTGATGATCTATAATACATCAGTGATGATCTATAGTACATCAGTGATGATCCACAGTACATCAGTTATGATACACAGTACATCAGTGATGATCCACAGTACATCAGTGATGATCCACAATACTTCAGTGATGATCCACAGTAGATCAGTGATGATCCACAGTACATCAGGGATGGTCCACAGTATATCAGTGATGATCCATAGTACATCAGTGATGGTCCATAGTACATCAGTGATGGTCCATAGTACACCAGTGATGATCCATAGTACACCAGTGATGATCCATAGTACACCAGTGATGGCCCATAGTACATCAGTGATGAACTATAGTACATCAGTGATGATCCACAGTACATCAGTGATGATCCATAGTACATCAGTGATGATCCACAGTACATCAGTGATGACCCACAGTACATCAGGGATGGTCCATAGTACATCAGTGATGATCCATAGTACACCAGTGATGATCCATAGTACACCAGTGATGGCCCATAGTACATCAGTGATGAACTATAGTACATCAGTGATGATCCACAGTACATCAGTGATGATCCATAGTACATCAGTGATGATCCACAGTACATCAGTGATGACCCACAGTACATCAGGGATGGTCCATAGTACATCAGTGATGATCCATAGTACACCAGTGATGATCCATAGTACACCAGTGATGGCCCATAGTACATCAGTGATGAACTATAGTACATCAGTGATGATCCACAGTACATCAGTGATGATCCACAGTACATCAGGGATGGTCCATAGTACACCAGTGATGATCCACAGTACACCAGTGATGATCCATAGTACACCAGTGATGGTCCATAGTACATCAGTGATGATCTATAGTACATCAGTGATGGTCCATAGTACATCAGTGATGATCTATAGTACATCAGTGATGATCTATAGTACATCAGTGATGATCCATAGTACATCAGTGATGATCCACAGTACATCAGTGATGGTCCACAGTACATCAGGGATGATCCACAGTACATCGGTGATGATCCATAGTACACCAGTGATGGCCCATAGTACATCAGCGATGGTCCATAGTACATCAGTGATGATCCATAGTAGATCAGTGATGATCCGTAGTACACCAGTGATGGCCCATAGTACACCAGTGATGGCCCATAGTACATCAGTGATGATCCACAGTACATCAGTGATGATCCATAGTACATCGGTGATGATCCACAGTACATCAGTGATGATCCACAGTACATCGGGGATGGTCCATAGTACATCAGTGATGATCCATAGTACACCAGTGATGATCCATAGTACACCAGTGATGGCCCATAGTACATCAGTGATGAACTATAGTACATCAGTGATGATCCACAGTACATCAGTGATGATCCACAGTACATCAGGGATGGTCTATAGTACACCAGTGATGATCCACAGTACACCAGTGATGATCCATAGTACACCAGTGATGGTCCATAGTACATCAGTGATGATCTATAGTACATCAGTGATGGTCCATAGTACATCAGTGATGATCTATAGTACATCAGTGATGATCCACAGTACATCAGTTATGATACACAGTACATCAGTGATGATCCACAGTACATCAGTGATGATCCACAATACTTCAGTGATGATCCACAGTACATCAGTGATGATCCACAGTACATCAGGGATGGTCCACAGTATATCAGTGATGATCCATAGTACATCAGTGATGGTCCATAGTACATCAGTGATGGTCCATAGTACACCAGTGATGATCCATAGTACACCAGTGATGATCCATAGTACACCAGTGATGGCCCATAGTACACCAGTGATGGCCCATAGTACATCAGTGATGATCCATAGTACATCAGTGATGATCCACAGTACATCAGTGATGATCCACAGTACATCAGGGATGGTCCATAGTACATCAGTGATGATCCATAGTACACCAGTGATGATCCATAGTACACCAGTGATGGCCCATAGTACATCAGTGATGAACTATAGTACATCAGTGATGATCCACAGTACATCAGTAATGATCCACAGTACATCAGGGATGGTCCATAGTACACCAGTGATGATCCACAGTACACCAGTGATGATCCATAGTACACCAGTGATGGTCCATAGTACATCAGTGATGATCTATAGTACATCAGTGATGGTCCATAGTACATCAGTGATGATCTATAGTACATCAGTGATGATCCACAGTACATCAGTTATGATACACAGTACATCAGTGATGATCCACAGTACATCAGTGATGATCCACAATACTTCAGTGATGATCCACAGTACATCAGTGATGATCCACAGTACATCAGGGATGGTCCACAGTATATCAGTGATGATCCATAGTACATCAGTGATGGTCCATAGTACATCAGGGATGGTCCATAGTACATCAGTGATGATCCATAGTACACCAGTGATGATCCATAGTACACCAGTGATGGCCCATAGTACATCAGTGATGAACTATAGTACATCAGTGATGATCCACAGTACATCAGTGATGATCCATAGTACATCAGTGATGATCCACAGTACATCAGTGATGATCCACAGTACATCAGGGATGGTCCATAGTACATCAGTGATGATCCATAGTACACCAGTGATGATCCATAGTACACCAGTGATGGCCCATAGTACATCAGTGATGATCTATAGTACATCAGTGATGATCCACAGTACATCAGGGATGGTCCATAGTACATCAGGGATGATCCATAGTACATCAGTGATGATCCACAGTACATCAGTGATGATCCAGAGTACATCAGTGATGATCCACAGTACATCAGTGATGATCCACAGTACATCAGGGATGGTCCACAGTACATCAGTGATGATCCATAGTACACCAGTCATGATCCATAGTACATCAGTGATGATCCATAGTACATCAGTGATGGCCCACAGTACATCAGGGATGATCCACAGTACATCAGTGATGATCCATAGTACACCAGTGATGGCCCATAGTACACCAGTGATGGCCCATAGTACATCAGTGATGAACTATAGTACATCAGTGATGATCCACAGTACATCAGTGATGATCCACAGTACATCAGGGATGGTCCATAGTACACCAGTGATGATCCACAGTACACCAGTGATGATCCATAGTACACCAGTGATGGTCCATAGTACATCAGTGATGATCTATAGTACACCAGTGATGGTCCATAGTACATCAGTGATGATCTATAGTACATCAGTGATGATCCACAGTACATCAGTTATGATACACAGTACATCAGTGATGATCCACAGTACATCAGTGATGATCCACAATACTCAAGTGATGATCCACAGTACATCAGTGATGATCCACAGTACATCAGGGATGGTCCACAGTATATCAGTGATGATCCATAGTACATCAGTGATGGTCCATAGTACATCAGTGATGGTAAATAGTACACCAGTGATGATCCATAGTACACCAGTGATGATCCATAGTACACCAGTGATGGCCCATAGTACACCAGTGATGGCCCATAGTACATCAGTGATGATCCATAGTACATCAGTGATGATCCACAGTACATCAGTGATGATCCACAGTACATCAGGGATGGTCCATAGTACATCAGTGATGATCCATAGTACACCAGTGATGATCCATAGTACACCAGTGATGGCCCATAGTACATCAGTGATGAACTATAGTACATCAGTGATGATCCACAGTACATCAGTGATGATCCATAGTACATCAGTGATGATCCACAGTACATCAGTGATGATCCACAGTACATCAGGGATGGTCCATAGTACATCAGTGATGATCCATAGTACACCAGTGATGATCCATAGTACACCAGTGATGGCCCATAGTACATCAGTGATGATCTATAGTACATCAGTGATGATCCACAGTACATCAGGGATGGTCCATAGTACATCAGGGATGATCCATAGTACATCAGTGATGATCCACAGTACATCAGTGATGATCCACAGTACATCAGTGATGATCCACAGTACATCAGGGATGGTCCACAGTACATCAGTGATGATCCATAGTACACCAGTCATGATCCATAGTACATCAGTGATGATCCATAGTACATCAGTGATGGCCCACAGTACATCAGGGATGATCCACAGTACATCAGTGATGATCCATAGTACACCAGTGATGGCCCATAGTACACCAGTGATGGCCCATAGTACACCAGTGATGGCCCATAGTACATCAGTGATGATCCATAGTACACCAGTGATGATCCATAGTACACCAGTGATGGCCCATAGTACATCAGTGATGATCTATAGTACATCAGTGATGATCCACAGTACATCAGGGATGGTCCATAGTACATCAGGGATGATCCATAGTACATCAGTGATGATCCACAGTACATCAGTGATGATCCACAGTACATCAGTGATGATCCACAGTACATCAGGGATGGTCCACAGTATATCAGTGATGATCCATAGTACATCAGTGATGGTCCATAGTACATCAGTGATGGTCCATAATACACCAGTGATGATCCATAGTACACCAGTGATGATCCATAGTACACCAGTGATGGCCCATAGTACACCAGTGATGGCCCATAGTACATCAGTGATGATCCATAGTACATCAGTGATGATCCACAGTACATCAGTGATGATCCACAGTACATCAGGGATGGTCCATAGTACATCAGTGATGATCCATAGTACACCAGTGATGATCCATAGTACACCAGTGATGGCCCATAGTGCATCAGTGATGAACTATAGTACATCAGTGATGATCCACAGTACATCAGTGATGATCCATAGTACATCAGTGATGATCCACAGTACATCAGTGATGATCCACAGTACATCAGGGATGGTCCATAGTACATCAGTGATGATCCATAGTACACCAGTGATGATCCATAGTACACCAGTGATGGCCCATAGTACATCAGTGATGATCTATAGTACATCAGTGATGATCCACAGTACATCAGGGATGGTCCATAGTACATCAGGGATGATCCATAGTACATCAGTGATGATCCACAGTACATCAGTGATGATCCACAGTACATCAGTGATGATTCACAGTACATCAGGGATGGTCCACAGTACATCAGTGATGATCCATAGTACACCAGTCATGATCCATAGTACATCAGTGATGATCCATAGTACATCAGTGATGGCCCACAGTACATCAGGGATGATCCACAGTACATCAGTGATGATCCATAGTACACCAGTGATGGCCCATAGTACACCAGTGATGGCCCATAGTACACCAGTGATGGCCCATAGTACATCAGTGATGATCCACAGTACATCAGTGATGATCTATAGTACATCAGTGATGATCCACAGTACACCAGTGATGATTCACAGTACATCAGGGATGGTCCATAGTACATCAGGGATGGTCCATAGTACATCAGTGATGATCCACAGTACATCAGGGATGGTCCACAGTACATCAGTGATGATCCATAGTACATCAGTGATGGCCCATAGTACATCAGTGATGATCCATATTACAACAGTGATGATCCATAGTACACCAGGGATGACCCACAGTACATCAGTGATGATCCACAGTACATCAGTGATGGTCCATAGTAAATCAGTGATGGTCCATAGTACACCAGTGATGATCCATAGTTCACCAGTGATGGCCCATAGTACACCAGTGATGATCCATAGTACACCAGAGATGGCCCATAGTATACCAGTGATGTCCCATAGTACATCAGTGATGATCCACAGTACATCAGTGATGATCCATAGTACACCAGGGATGGCCGATAGTACATCAGTGATGGCTCATAGTACATCAGTGATGATCCATAGTACATCAGTGATGATCCATAGTACACCAGTGATGATCCATAGTACATCAGTGATGGCTCATAGTACATCAGTGATGATCCATAGTACATCAGTGATGATCCATAGTACACCAGTGATGATCCATAGTACATCAGTGATGGCTCATAGTACATCAGTGATGATCCATAATACATCAGTGATGATCCATAGTACACCAGTGATGGCCCATAGTACTTCAGTGATGATCTATAGTACATCAGTGATGATCCACAGTACATCAGTGATGATCCACAGTACATCAGTGATGATCCACGGTACATCAGTGATGATCCATAGTACATCAGTGATGATCCTCAGTACATCAATGATGATCCACAGTACATCAGTGATGATCCACAGTACATCAGTGATGATTCACAGTACATCAGTGATGATCCACAGGACATCAGGGATGGTCCACAGTACATCAGTGATGATCCATAGTAAACCAGTCATGATCCATAGTACATCAGTGATGATCCATAGTACATCAGTGATGATCCATAGTACACCAGTGATGGCCCATAGTACATCAGTGATGATCCATAGTACATCAGTGATGATCCACAGTACATCAGTGATGATCCACAGTACATCAGGGATGGTCCATAGTACATCAGTGATGATCCATAGTACACCAGTGATGATCCATAGTACACCAGTGATGGCCCATAGTACATCAGTGATGAACTATAGTACATCAGTGATGATCCACAGTACATCAGTGATGATCCACAGTACATCAGGGATGGTCCATAGTACACCACTGATGATCCACAGTACATCAGTTATGATCCACAGTACATTAGTGATGATCCACAGTACATCAGTGATGATCCACAGTACATCAGTGATGATCCACAATACTTCAGTGATGATCCACAGTACATCAGGGATGGTCCACAGTACATCAGTGATGGTCCACAGTATATCAGTGATGATCCATAGTACATCAGTGATGGTCCATAGTACATCAGTGATGGTCCATAGTACACCAGTGATGATCCATAGTACACCAGTGATGGCCCATAGTACACCAGTGATGGCCCATAGTACATCAGTGATGATCCATAGTACATCAGTGATGATCCACAGTACATCAGTGATGATCCACAGTACATCAGGGATGGTCCATAGTACATCAGTGATGATCCATAGTACACCAGTGATGATCCATAGTACACCAGTGATGGCCCATAGTACATCAGTGATGAACTATAGTACATCAGAGATGATCCACAGTACATCAGGGATGGTCCATAGTACATCAGTCATGATCCATAGTACACCAGTGATGATCCATAGTACACCAGTGATGGCCCATAGTACATCAGTGATGAACTATAGTACATCAGTGATGATCCACAGTACATCAGTGATGATCCATAGTACATCAGTGATGATCCACAGTACATCAAGGATGGTCCATAGTACATCAGTGATGATCCATAGTACACCAGTGATGATCCATAGTACACCAGTGATGGCCCATAGTACATCAGTGATGAACTATAGTACATAAGTGATGATCCACAGTACATCAGTGATGATCCACAGTACATCAGGGATGGTCCATAGTACACCAGTGATGATCCACAGTACACCAGTGATGGTCCATAGTACATCAGTGATGATCTATAGTACATCAGTGATGATCTATAGTACATCAGTGATGATCCACAGTACATCAGTTATGATACACAGTACATCAGTGATGATCCACAGTACATCAGTGATGATCCACAATACTTCAGTGATGATCCACAGTAGATCAGTGATGATCCACAGTACATCAGGGATGGTCCACAGTATATCAGTGATGATCCATAGTACATCAGTGATGGTCCATAGTACATCAGTGATGGTCCATAGTACACCAGTGATGATCCATAGTACACCAGTGATGATCCATAGTACACCAGTTATGGCCCATAGTACACCAGTGATGGCCCATAGTACATCAGTGATGATCCACAGTACATCAGTGATGATCCACAGTACATCAGGGATGGTCCATAGTACATCAGTGATGATCCATAGTACACCAGTGATGATCCATAGTACACCAGTGATGGCCCATAGTACATCAGTGATGAACTATAGTACATCAGTGATGATCCACAGTACATCAGGGATGGTCCATAGTACATCAGTGATGATCCATAGTACACCAGTGATGATCCATAGTACACCAGTGATGATCCATAGTACACCAGTGATGGCCCATAGTACATCAGTGATGAACTATAGTACATCAGTGATGATCCACAGTACATCAGTGATGATTCACAGTACATCAGGGATGGTCCATAGTACACCAGTGATGATCCACAGTACATCAGTTATGATCCACAGTACATTAGTGATGATCCACAGTACATCAGTGATGATCCACAGTACATCAGTGATGATCCACAATACTTCAGTGATGATCCACAGTACATCAGGGATGGTCCACAGTACATCAGTGATGGTCCACAGTATATCAGTGATGATCCATAGTACATCAGTGATGGTCCATAGTACATCAGTGATGGTCCATAGTACACCAGTGATGATCCATAGTACACCAGTGATGGCCCATAGTACACCAGTGATGGCCCATAGTACATCAGTGATGATCCATAGTACATCAGTGATGATCCACAGTACATCAGTGATGATCCACAGTACATCAGGGATGGTCCACAGTACATCAGTGATGATCCATAGTACACCAGTGATGATCCATAGTACACCAGTGATGGCCCATAGTACACCAGTGATGATCCATAGTACACCAGTGATGGCCCATAGTACATCAGTGATGAACTATAGTACATCAGTGATGATCCACAGTACATCAGTGATGATCCATAGTACACCAGTGATGACCCATAGTACACCAGTGATGATCCATAGTACACCAGTGATGGCCCATAGTACATCAGTGATGAACTATAGTACATCAGTGACGATCCACAGTACATCAGTGATGATCCACAGTACATCAGGGATGGTCCATAGTACATCAGTGATGATCCATAGTACACCAGTGATGATCCATAGTACACCAGTGATGGCCCATAGTACATCAGTGATGAACTATAGTACATCAGTGATGATCCACAGTACATCAGTGATGATCCACAGTACATCAGGGATGGTCCATAGTACACCAGTGATGATCCACAGTACACCAGTGATGATCCATAGTAAACCAGTGATGGTCCATAGTACATCAGTGATGATCTATAGTACACCAGTGATGGTCCATAGTACATCAGTGATGATCTATAGTACATCAGTGATGATCTATAGTACATCAGTGATGAACTATAGTACATCAGTGATGATCTATAGTACATCAGTGATGATCCATAGTACACCAGTGATGATCCATAGTACACCAGTGATGGCCCATAGTACATCAGTGATGAACTATAGTACATCAGTGATGATCCACAGTACATCAGGGATGGTCCATAGTACATCAGTGATGATCCATAGTACACCAGTGATGATCCATAGTACACCAGTGATGGCCCATAGTACATCAGTGATGAACTATAGTACATCAGTGATGATCCACAGTACATCAGTGATGATCCACAGTACATCAGGGATGGTCCATAGTACATCAGTGATGATCCATAGTACACCAGTGATGATCCATAGTACATCAGTGATGGCCCATAGTACATCAGTGATGAACTATAGTACATCAGTGATGAACTATAGTACATCAGTGATGATCCACAGTACATCAGTGATGATCCACAGTACATCAGTGATGATCCACAGTACATCAGGGATGGTCCATAGTACACCAGTGATGATCCACAGTACACCAGTGATGATCCATAGTACACCAGTGATGGTCCATAGTACACCAGTGATGATCCATAGTACACCAGTGATGAACTATAGTACATCAGTGATGATCCACAGTACATCAGTGATGATCCACAGTACATCAGGGATGGTCCATAGTACACCAGTGATGATCCACAGTACACCAGTGATGATCCATAGTACACCAGTGATGGTCCATAGTACATCAGTGATGATCTATAGTACATCAGTGATGGTCCATAGTCCATCAGTGATGATCTATAGTACATCAGTGATGATCTATAGTACATCAGTGATGATCCACAATACATCAGTTATGATACACAGTACATCAGTGATGATCCACAGTACATCAGTGATGATCCACAATACTTCAGTGATGATCCACAGTACATCAGTGATGATCCACAGTACATCAGGGATGGTCCACAGTATATCAGTGATGATCCATAGTACATCAGTGATGGTCCATAGTACATCAGTGATGGTCCATAGTACACCAGTGATGATCCATAGTACACCAGTGATGGCCCATAGTACACCAGTGATGGCCCATAGTACATCAGTGATGATCCATAGTACATCAGTGATGATCCACAGTACATCAGTGATGATCCACAGTACATCAGGGATGGTCCATAGTACATCAGTGATGATCCATAGTACACCAGTGATGATCCATAGTACACCAGTGATGGCCCATAGTACATCAGTGATGAACTATAGTACATCAGTGATGATCCACAGTACATCAGGGATGGTCCATAGTACATCAGTGATGATCCATAGTACACCAGTGATGATCCATAGTACAACAGTGATGGCCCATAGTACATCAGTGATGAACTATAGTACATCAGTGATGATCCACAGTACATCAGTGATGATCCATAGTACATCAGTGATGATCCACAGTACATCAGTGATGATCCACAGTACATCAGGGATGGTCCATAGTACATCAGTGATGATCCATAGTACACCAGTGATGATCCATAGTACACCAGTGATGGCCCATAGTACATCAGTGATGAACTATAGTACATCAGTGATGATCCACAGTACATCAGTGATGATCCACAGTACATCAGGGATGGTCCATAGTACACCAGTGATGATCCACAGTACACCAGTGATGATCCATAGTACACCAGTGATGGTCCATAGTACATCAGTGATGATCTATAGTACATCAGTGATGGTCCATAGTACATCAGTGATGAGCTATAGTACATCAGTGATGATCTATAGTACATCAGTGATGATCCATAGTACACCAGTGATGATCCATAGTACACCAGTGATGGCCCATAGTACATCAGTGATGATCCATAGTACACCAGTGATGATCCATAGTACACCAGTGATGGCCCATAGTACATCAGTGATGAACTATAGTACATCAGTGATGATCCACAGTACATCAGTGATGATTCATAGTACATCAGTGATGATCCACAGTACATCAGTGATGATCCACAGTACATCAGGGATGGTCCATAGTACATCAGTGATGATCCATAGTACACCAGTGATGATCCATAGTACACCAGTGATGGCCCACAGTATATCAGTGATGAACTATAGTACATCAGTGATGATCCACAGTACATCAGTGATGATCCACAGTACATCAGGGATGGTCCATAGTACACCAGTGATGATCCACAGTACACCAGTGATGATCCATAGTACACCAGTGATGGTCCATAGTACATCAGTGATGATCTATAGTACATCAGTGATGGTCCATAGTACATCAGTGATGATCTATAGTACATCTGTGATGATCTATAGTACATCAGTGATGATCCAGAGTACATCAGTGATGATCCACAGTACATCAGTGATGGTCCACAGTACATCAGGGATGGTCCACAGTACATCGTTGATGATCCATAGTACACCAGTGATGGCCCATAGTACATCAGTGATGGTCCATAGTACATCAGTGATGATCCATAGTACATCAGTGATGATCCATAGTACACCAGTGATGGCCCATAGTACATCAGTGATGATCCATAGTACATCAGTGATGATCCATAGTACACCAGTGATGGCCCATAGTACATCAGTGATGATCCATAGTACATCAGTGATGATCCACAGTACATCAGTGATGATCCACAGTACATCAGGGATGGTCCATAGTACATCAGTGATGATCCATAGTACACCAGTGATGATCCATAGTACACCAGTGATGGCCCATAGTACATCAGTGATGAACTATAGTACATCAGTGATGATCCACAGTACATCAGTGATGATCCACAGTACATCAGGGATGGTCCATAGTACACCAGTGATGATCCTCAGTACATCATTTATGATCCACAGTACATTAGTGATGATCCACAGTACATCAGTGATGATCCACAGTACATCAGTGATGATCCACAATACTTCAGTGATGATCCACAGTACATCAGGGATGGTCCACAGTACATCAGTGATGGTCCACAGTATATCAGTGATGATCCATAGTACATCAGTGATGGTCCATAGTACATCAGTGATGATCCATAGTACACCAGTGATGGCCCATAGTACACCAGTGATGGCCCATAGTACATCAGTGATGATCCATAGTACATCAGTGATGATCCACAGTACATCAGTGATGATCCACAGTACATCAGGGATGGTCCATAGTACATCAGTGATGATCCATAGTACACCAGTGATGATCCATAGTACACCAGTGATGGCCCATAGTACATCAGTGATGAACTATAGTACATCAGAGATGATCCACAGTACATCAGGGATGGTCCATAGTACATCAGTCATGATCCATAGTACACCAGTGATGATCCATAGTACACCAGTGATGGCCCATAGTACATCAGTGATGAACTATAGTACATCAGTGATGATCCTCAGTACATCAGTGATGATCCATAGTACATCAGTGATGATCCACAGTACATCAGGGATGGTCCATAGTACACCAGTGATGGCCCATAGTACATCAGTGATGATCCACAGTACATCAGTGATGATCTATAGTACATCAGTGATGATCCACAGTACACCAGTGATGATTCACAGTACATCAGGGATGGTCCATAGTACATCAGGGATGGTCCATAGTACATCAGTGATGATCCACAGTACATCAGGGATGGTCCACACTACATCAGTGATGATCCATAGTACATCAGTGATGGCCCATAGTACATCAGTGATGATCCATATTACACCAGTGATGATCCATAGTACACCAGGGATGACCCACAGTACATCAGTGATGATCCACAGTACATCAGTGATGGTCCATAGTAAATCAGTGATGGTCCATAGTACACCAGTGATGATCCATAGTTCACCAGTGATGGCCCATAGTACACCAGTGATGATCCATAGTACACCAGAGATGGCCCATAGTATACCAGTGATGTCCCATAGTACATCAGTGATGATCCACAGTACATCAGTGATGATCCATAGTACACCAGGGATGGCCCATAGTACATCAGTGATGGCTCATAGTACATCAGTGATGATCCATAGTACATCAGTGATGATCCATAGTACACCAGTGATGATCCATAGTACATCAGTGATGGCTCATAGTACATCAGTGATGATCCATAGTACATCAGTGATGATCCATAGTACACCAGTGATGATCCATAGTACATCAGTGATGGCTCATAGTACATCAGTGATGATCCATAATACATCAGTGATGATCCATAGTACACCAGTGATGGCCCATAGTACTTCAGTGATGATCTATAGTACATCAGTGATGATCCATAGTACATCAGTGATGATCCACAGTACATCAGTGATGATCCATAGTACATCAGTGATGATCCTCAGTACATCAATGATGATCCACAGTACATCAGTGATGATCCACAGTACATCAGTGATGATCCACAGTACATCAGTGATGATCCACAGGACATCAGGGATGGTCCACAGTACATCAGTGATGATCCATAGTAAACCAGTCATGATCCATAGTACATCAGTGATGATCCATAGTACATCAGTGATGATCCATAGTACACCAGTGATGGCCCATAGTACACCAGTGATGATCCATAGTACACCAGTGATGGCCCATAGTACTTCAGTGATGATCTATAGTACATCAGTGATGATCCACAGTACATCAGTGATGATCCACAATACATCAGGGATTGTCCACAGTATATCAGTGATGATCCATAGTACATCAGTGATGGCCCACAGTACATCAGTGATGATCCACAGTACATCAGTGATGATCCATAGTACACCAGTGATGGTCCATAGTACACCAGTGATGGTCCATAGTACATCAGTGATGATCCATAGTACATCAGTGATGATCCACAGTACATCAGGGATGGTCCACAGTACATCAGGGATGATCCATAGTACACCAGTGATGGCCCAAAGCACATCAGTGATGGTCCATAGTACACCAGGGATGATCCATAGTAATCCAGTGATGATCCATAGTACACCAGTGATGGCCCATAGTACACCAGTGATGGCCCATAGTACATCAGTGAGGATCCACAGTACATCAGTGATGATCTTTAGTACATCAGGGATGGTCCACAGTACATCAGTGATGATCCATAGTACACCAGTGATGATCCATAGTACATCAGTGATGCTCCATAGTACACCTGTGATGGCCCACAGTACACCTGTGATGGCCCACAGTAGATCAGTGATGATCCACAGTACATCAGGGATGATCCACAGTATATCAGGGATGGTCCACAGTATATCAGTGATGAGCCATAGTACATCAGTGATGGTCCATAGTACACCAGTGATGATCCATAGTACACCAGTGATGGCCCATAGTACACCAGTGATGGCCCATAGTACACCAGTGATGATCCATAGTACACCAGTGATGGCCCATAGTACACCAGTGATGTCCCATAGTACATCAGTGATGATCCACAGTACATCAGTGATGATCCATAGTACACCAGGGATGGCCCATAGTACATCAGTGATGGCTCATAGTACATCAGTGATGATCCATAGTACATCAGTGATGGTCCATAGTACACCAGTGATGATCCATAGTACACCAGTGATGGCCCATAGTACACCAGTGATGGCCCATAGTACATCAGTGATGATCCATAGTACATCAGTGATGATCCACAGTACATCAGTGATGATCCACAGTACATCAGGGATGGTCCATAGTACATCAGTGATGATCCATAGTACACCAGTGATGATCCATAGTACACCAGTGATGGCCCATAGTACATCAGTGATGAACTATAGTACATCAGAGATGATCCACAGTACATCAGGGATGGTCCATAGTACATCAGTCATGATCCATAGTACACCAGTGATGATCCATAGTACACCAGTGATGGCCCATAGTACATCAGTGATGAACTATAGTACATCAGTGATGATCCACAGTACATCAGTGATGATCCATAGTACATCAGTGATGATCCACAGTACATCAGGGATGGTCCATAGTACATCAGTGATGATCCATAGTACACCAGTGATGATCCATAGTACACCAGTGATGGCCCATAGTACATCAGTGATGAACTATAGTACATCAGTGATGATCCACAGTACATCAGTGATGATCCACAGTACATCAGGGATGGTCCATAGTACACCAGTGATGATCCACAGTACACCAGTGATGGTCCATAGTACATCAGTGATGATCTATAATACATCAGTGATGATCTATAGTACATCAGTGATGATCCACAGTACATCAGTTATGATACACAGTACATCAGTGATGATCCACAGTACATCAGTGATGATCCACAATACTTCAGTGATGATCCACAGTAGATCAGTGATGATCCACAGTACATCAGGGATGGTCCACAGTATATCAGTGATAATCCATAGTACATCAGTGATGGTCCATAGTACATCAGTGATGGTCCATAGTACACCAGTGATGATCCATAGTACACCAGTGATGGCCCATAGTACACCATTGATGGCCCATAGTACATCAGTGATGATCCATAGTACATCAGTGATGATCCACAGCACATCAGTGATGATCCACAGTACATCAGTGATGATCCACAGTACATCAGGGATGGTCCATAGTACAACAGTGATGATCCATAGTACACCAGTGATGATCCATAGTACACCAGCGATGGCCCATAGTACATCAGTGATGAACTATAGTACATCAGTGATGATCCACAGTACATCAGGGATGGTCCATAGTACATCAGTGATGATCCATAGTACACCAGTGATGATCCATAGTACACCAGTGATGGCCCATAGTACATCAGTGATGAACTATAGTACATCAGTGATTATCCACAGTACATCAGTGATGATCCATAGTACATCAGTGATGATCCACAGTACATCAGTGATGATCCACAGTACATCAGTGATGATCCACAGGACATCAGGGATGGTCCACAGTACATCAGTGATGATCCATAGTAAACCAGTCATGATCCATAGTACATCAGTGATGATCCATAGTACATCAGTGATGATCCATAGTACACCAGTGATGGCCCATAGTACACCAGTGATGATCCATAGTACACCAGTGATGGCCCATAGTACTTCAGTGATGATCTATAGTACATCAGTGATGATCCACAGTACATCAGTGATGATCCACAATACATCAGGGATTGTCCACAGTATATCAGTGATGATCCATAGTACATCAGTGATGGCCCACAGTACATCAGTGATGATCCACAGTACATCAGTGATGATCCATAGTACACCAGTGATGGTCCATAGTACACCAGTGATGGTCCATAGTACATCAGTGATGATCCATAGTACATCAGTGATGATCCACAGTACATCAGGGATGGTCCACAGTACATCAGTGATGATCCATAGTACACCAGTGATGGCCCAAAGCACATCAGTGATGGTCCATAGTACACCAGGGATGATCCATAGTAATCCAGTGATGATCCATAGTACACCAGTGATGGCCCATAGTACACCAGTGATGGCCCATAGTACATCAGTGATGATCCACAGTACATCAGTGATGATCTTTAGTACATCAGGGATGGTCCACAGTACATCAGTGATGATCCATAGTACACCAGTGATGATCCATAGTACATCAGTGATGCTCCATAGTACACCTGTGATGGCCCACAGTACACCTGTGATGGCCCACAGTAGATCAGTGATGATCCACAGTACATCAGGGATGATCCACAGTATATCAGGGATGGTCCACAGTATATCAGTGATGAGCCATAGTACATCAGTGATGGTCCATAGTACACCAGTGATGATCCATAGTACACCAGTGATGGCCCATAGTACACCAGTGATGGCCCATAGTACACCAGTGATGATCCATAGTACACCAGTGATGGCCCATAGTACACCAGTGATGTCCCATAGTACATCAGTGATGATCCACAGTACATCAGTGATGATCCATAGTACACCAGGGATGGCCCATAGTACATCAGTGATGGCTCATAGTACATCAGTGATGATCCATAGTACATCAGTGATGGTCCATAGTACACCAGTGATGATCCATAGTACACCAGTGATGGCCCATAGTACACCAGTGATGGCCCATAGTACATCAGTGATGATCCATAGTACATCAGTGATGATCCACAGTACATCAGTGATGATCCACAGTACATCAGGGATGGTCCATAGTACATCAGTGATGATCCATAGTACACCAGTGATGATCCATAGTACACCAGTGATGGCCCATAGTACATCAGTGATGAACTATAGTACATCAGAGATGATCCACAGTACATCAGGGATGGTCCATAGTACATCAGTCATGATCCATAGTACACCAGTGATGATCCATAGTACACCAGTGATGGCCCATAGTACATCAGTGATGAACTATAGTACATCAGTGATGATCCACAGTACATCAGTGATGATCCATAGTACATCAGTGATGATCCACAGTACATCAGGGATGGTCCATAGTACATCAGTGATGATCCATAGTACACCAGTGATGATCCATAGTACACCAGTGATGGCCCATAGTACATCAGTGATGAACTATAGTACATCAGTGATGATCCACAGTACATCAGTGATGATCCACAGTACATCAGGGATGGTCCATAGTACACCAGTGATGATCCACAGTACACCAGTGATGGTCCATAGTACATCAGTGATGATCTATAATACATCAGTGATGATCTATAGTACATCAGTGATGATCCACAGTACATCAGTTATGATACACAGTACATCAGTGATGATCCACAGTACATCAGTGATGATCCACAATACTTCAGTGATGATCCACAGTAGATCAGTGATGATCCACAGTACATCAGGGATGGTCCACAGTATATCAGTGATGATCCATAGTACATCAGTGATGGTCCATAGTACATCAGTGATGGTCCATAGTACACCAGTGATGATCCATAGTATACCAGTGATGGCCCATAGTACACCATTGATGGCCCATAGTACATCAGTGATGATCCATAGTACATCAGTGATGATCCACAGTACATTAGTGATGATCCACAGTACATCAGGGATGGTCCATAGTACATCAGTGATGATCCATAGTACACCAGTGATGATCCATAGTACACCAGCGATGGCCCATAGTACATCAGTGATGAACTATAGTACATCAGTGATGATCCACAGTACATCAGGGATGGTCCATAGTACATCAGTGATGATCCATAGTACACCAGTGATGATCCATAGTACACCAGTGATGGCCCATAGTACATCAGTGATGAACTATAGTACATCAGTGATGATCCACAGTACATCAGTGATGATCCATAGTACATCAGTGATGATCCACAGTACATCAGTGATGACCCACAGTACATCAGGGATGGTCCATAGTACATCAGTGATGATCCATAGTACACCAGTGATGATCCATAGTACACCAGTGATGGCCCATAGTACATCAGTGATGAACTATAGTACATCAGTGATGATCCACAGTACATCAGTGATGATCCACAGTACATCAGGGATGGTCCATAGTACACCAGTGATGATCCACAGTACACCAGTGATGATCCATAGTACACCAGTGATGGTCCATAGTACATCAGTGATGATCTATAGTACATCAGTGATGGTCCATAGTACATCAGTGATGATCTATAGTACATCAGTGATGATCTATAGTACATCAGTGATGATCCATAGTACATCAGTGATGATCCACAGTACATCAGTGATGGTCCACAGTACATCAGGGATGGTCCACAGTACATCGGTGATGATCCATAGTACACCAGTGATGGCCCATAGTACATCAGCGATGGTCCATAGTACATCAGTGATGATCCATAGTAGATCAGTGATGATCCGTAGTACACCAGTGATGGCCCATAGTACACCAGTGATGGCCCATAGTACATCAGTGATGATCCACAGTACATCAGTGATGATCCATAGTACATCGGTGATGATCCACAGTACATCAGTGATGATCCACAGTACATCGGGGATGGTCCATAGTACATCAGTGATGATCCATAGTACACCAGTGATGATCCATAGTACACCAGTGATGGCCCATAGTACATCAGTGATGAACTATAGTACATCAGTGATGATCCACAGTACATCAGTGATGATCCACAGTACATCAGGGATGGTCTATAGTACACCAGTGATGATCCACAGTACACCAGTGATGATCCATAGTACACCAGTGATGGTCCATAGTACATCAGTGATGATCTATAGTACATCAGTGATGGTCCATAGTACATCAGTGATGATCTATAGTACATCAGTGATGATCCACAGTACATCAGTTATGATACACAGTACATCAGTGATGATCCACAGTACATCAGTGATGATCCACAATACTTCAGTGATGATCCACAGTACATCAGTGATGATCCACAGTACATCAGGGATGGTCCACAGTATATCAGTGATGATCCATAGTACATCAGTGATGGTCCATAGTACATCAGTGATGGTCCATAGTACACCAGTGATGATCCATAGTACACCAGTGATGATCCATAGTACACCAGTGATGGCCCATAGTACACCAGTGATGGCCCATAGTACATCAGTGATGATCCATAGTACATCAGTGATGATCCACAGTACATCAGTGATGATCCACAGTACATCAGGGATGGTCCATAGTACATCAGTGATGATCCATAGTACACCAGTGATGATCCATAGTACACCAGTGATGGCCCATAGTACATCAGTGATGAACTATAGTACATCAGTGATGATCCACAGTACATCAGTAATGATCCACAGTACATCAGGGATGGTCCATAGTACACCAGTGATGATCCACAGTACACCAGTGATGATCCATAGTACACCAGTGATGGTCCATAGTACATCAGTGATGATCTATAGTACATCAGTGATGGTCCATAGTACATCAGTGATGATCTATAGTACATCAGTGATGATCCACAGTACATCAGTTATGATACACAGTACATCAGTGATGATCCACAGTACATCAGTGATGATCCACAATACTTCAGTGATGATCCACAGTACATCAGTGATGATCCACAGTACATCAGGGATGGTCCACAGTATATCAGTGATGATCCATAGTACATCAGTGATGGTCCATAGTACATCAGGGATGGTCCATAGTACATCAGTGATGATCCATAGTACACCAGTGATGATCCATAGTACACCAGTGATGGCCCATAGTACATCAGTGATGAACTATAGTACATCAGTGATGATCCACAGTACATCAGTGATGATCCATAGTACATCAGTGATGATCCACAGTACATCAGTGATGATCCACAGTACATCAGGGATGGTCCATAGTACATCAGTGATGATCCATAGTACACCAGTGATGATCCATAGTACACCAGTGATGGCCCATAGTACATCAGTGATGATCTATAGTACATCAGTGATGATCCACAGTACATCAGGGATGGTCCATAGTACATCAGGGATGATCCATAGTACATCAGTGATGATCCACAGTACATCAGTGATGATCCAGAGTACATCAGTGATGATCCACAGTACATCAGTGATGATCCACAGTACATCAGGGATGGTCCACAGTACATCAGTGATGATCCATAGTACACCAGTCATGATCCATAGTACATCAGTGATGATCCATAGTACATCAGTGATGGCCCACAGTACATCAGGGATGATCCACAGTACATCAGTGATGATCCATAGTACACCAGTGATGGCCCATAGTACACCAGTGATGGCCCATAGTACATCAGTGATGAACTATAGTACATCAGTGATGATCCACAGTACATCAGTGATGATCCACAGTACATCAGGGATGGTCCATAGTACACCAGTGATGATCCACAGTACACCAGTGATGATCCATAGTACACCAGTGATGGTCCATAGTACATCAGTGATGATCTATAGTACACCAGTGATGGTCCATAGTACATCAGTGATGATCTATAGTACATCAGTGATGATCCACAGTACATCAGTTATGATACACAGTACATCAGTGATGATCCACAGTACATCAGTGATGATCCACAATACTCAAGTGATGATCCACAGTACATCAGTGATGATCCACAGTACATCAGGGATGGTCCACAGTATATCAGTGATGATCCATAGTACATCAGTGATGGTCCATAGTACATCAGTGATGGTAAATAGTACACCAGTGATGATCCATAGTACACCAGTGATGATCCATAGTACACCAGTGATGGCCCATAGTACACCAGTGATGGCCCATAGTACATCAGTGATGATCCATAGTACATCAGTGATGATCCACAGTACATCAGTGATGATCCACAGTACATCAGGGATGGTCCATAGTACATCAGTGATGATCCATAGTACACCAGTGATGATCCATAGTACACCAGTGATGGCCCATAGTACATCAGTGATGAACTATAGTACATCAGTGATGATCCACAGTACATCAGTGATGATCCATAGTACATCAGTGATGATCCACAGTACATCAGTGATGATCCACAGTACATCAGGGATGGTCCATAGTACATCAGTGATGATCCATAGTACACCAGTGATGATCCATAGTACACCAGTGATGGCCCATAGTACATCAGTGATGATCTATAGTACATCAGTGATGATCCACAGTACATCAGGGATGGTCCATAGTACATCAGGGATGATCCATAGTACATCAGTGATGATCCACAGTACATCAGTGATGATCCACAGTACATCAGTGATGATCCACAGTACATCAGGGATGGTCCACAGTACATCAGTGATGATCCATAGTACACCAGTCATGATCCATAGTACATCAGTGATGATCCATAGTACATCAGTGATGGCCCACAGTACATCAGGGATGATCCACAGTACATCAGTGATGATCCATAGTACACCAGTGATGGCCCATAGTACACCAGTGATGGCCCATAGTACACCAGTGATGGCCCATAGTACATCAGTGATGATCCATAGTACACCAGTGATGATCCATAGTACACCAGTGATGGCCCATAGTACATCAGTGATGATCTATAGTACATCAGTGATGATCCACAGTACATCAGGGATGGTCCATAGTACATCAGGGATGATCCATAGTACATCAGTGATGATCCACAGTACATCAGTGATGATCCACAGTACATCAGTGATGATCCACAGTACATCAGGGATGGTCCACAGTATATCAGTGATGATCCATAGTACATCAGTGATGGTCCATAGTACATCAGTGATGGTCCATAGTACACCAGTGATGATCCATAGTACACCAGTGATGATCCATAGTACACCAGTGATGGCCCATAGTACAACAGTGATGGCCCATAGTACATCAGTGATGATCCATAGTACATCAGTGATGATCCACAGTACATCAGTGATGATCCACAGTACATCAGGGATGGTCCATAGTACATCAGTGATGATCCATAGTACACCAGTGATGATCCATAGTACACCAGTGATGGCCCATAGTGCATCAGTGATGAACTATAGTACATCAGTGATGATCCACAGTACATCAGTGATGATCCATAGTACATCAGTGATGATCCACAGTACATCAGTGATGATCCACAGTACATCAGGGATGGTCCATAGTACATCAGTGATGATCCATAGTACACCAGTGATGATCCATAGTACACCAGTGATGGCCCATAGTACATCAGTGATGATCTATAGTACATCAGTGATGATCCACAGTACATCAGGGATGGTCCATAGTACATCAGGGATGATCCATAGTACATCAGTGATGATCCACAGTACATCAGTGATGATCCACAGTACATCAGTGATGATTCACAGTACATCAGGGATGGTCCACAGTACATCAGTGATGATCCATAGTACACCAGTCATGATCCATAGTACATCAGTGATGATCCATAGTACATCAGTGATGGCCCACAGTACATCAGGGATGATCCACAGTACATCAGTGATGATCCATAGTACACCAGTGATGGCCCATAGTACACCAGTGATGGCCCATAGTACACCAGTGATGGCCCATAGTACATCAGTGATGATCCACAGTACATCAGTGATGATCTATAGTACATCAGTGATGATCCACAGTACACCAGTGATGATTCACAGTACATCAGGGATGGTCCATAGTACATCAGGGATGGTCCATAGTACATCAGTGATGATCCACAGTACATCAGGGATGGTCCACAGTACATCAGTGATGATCCATAGTACATCAGTGATGGCCCATAGTACATCAGTGATGATCCATATTACAACAGTGATGATCCATAGTACACCAGGGATGACCCACAGTACATCAGTGATGATCCACAGTACATCAGTGATGGTCCATAGTAAATCAGTGATGGTCCATAGTACACCAGTGATGATCCATAGTTCACCAGTGATGGCCCATAGTACACCAGTGATGATCCATAGTACACCAGAGATGGCCCATAGTATACCAGTGATGTCCCATAGTACATCAGTGATGATCCACAGTACATCAGTGATGATCCATAGTACACCAGGGATGGCCGATAGTACATCAGTGATGGCTCATAGTACATCAGTGATGATCCATAGTACATCAGTGATGATCCATAGTACACCAGTGATGATCCATAGTACATCAGTGATGGCTCATAGTACATCAGTGATGATCCATAGTACATCAGTGATGATCCATAGTACACCAGTGATGATCCATAGTACATCAGTGATGGCTCATAGTACATCAGTGATGATCCATAATACATCAGTGATGATCCATAGTACACCAGTGATGGCCCATAGTACTTCAGTGATGATCTATAGTACATCAGTGATGATCCACAGTACATCAGTGATGATCCACAGTACATCAGTGATGATCCACGGTACATCAGTGATGATCCATAGTACATCAGTGATGATCCTCAGTACATCAATGATGATCCACAGTACATCAGTGATGATCCACAGTACATCAGTGATGATCCACAGGACATCAGGGATGGTCCACAGTACATCAGTGATGATCCATAGTAAACCAGTCATGATCCATAGTACATCAGTGATGATCCATAGTACATCAGTGATGATCCATAGTACACCAGTGATGGCCCATAGTACATCAGTGATGATCCATAGTACATCAGTGATGATCCACAGTACATCAGTGATGATCCACAGTACATCAGGGATGGTCCATAGTACATCAGTGATGATCCATAGTACACCAGTGATGATCCATAGTACACCAGTGATGGCCCATAGTACATCAGTGATGAACTATAGTACATCAGTGATGATCCACAGTACATCAGTGATGATCCACAGTACATCAGGGATGGTCCATAGTACACCAGTGATGATCCACAGTACATCAGTTATGATCCACAGTACATTAGTGATGATCCACAGTACATCAGTGATGATCCACAGTACATCAGTGATGATCCACAATACTTCAGTGATGATCCACAGTACATCAGGGATGGTCCACAGTACATCAGTGATGGTCCACAGTATATCAGTGATGATCCATAGTACATCAGTGATGGTCCATAGTACATCAGTGATGGTCCATAGTACACCAGTGATGATCCATAGTACACCAGTGATGGCCCATAGTACACCAGTGATGGCCCATAGTACATCAGTGATGATCCATAGTACATCAGTGATGATCCACAGTACATCAGTGATGATCCACAGTACATCAGGGATGGTCCATAGTACATCAGTGATGATCCATAGTACACCAGTGATGATCCATAGTACACCAGTGATGGCCCATAGTACATCAGTGATGAACTATAGTACATCAGAGATGATCCACAGTACATCAGGGATGGTCCATAGTACATCAGTCATGATCCATAGTACACCAGTGATGATCCATAGTACACCAGTGATGGCCCATAGTACATCAGTGATGAACTATAGTACATCAGTGATGATCCACAGTACATCAGTGATGATCCATAGTACATCAGTGATGATCCACAGTACATCAAGGATGGTCCATAGTACATCAGTGATGATCCATAGTACACCAGTGATGATCCATAGTACACCAGT
The DNA here is from genome assembly GCA_029206835.1 of Rana muscosa. Classification (NCBI taxonomy): domain Eukaryota; kingdom Metazoa; phylum Chordata; class Amphibia; order Anura; family Ranidae; genus Rana; species Rana muscosa. Next base: position 4,650,850 of record JARGYO010000206.1, on the reverse strand, counting down.
GATGGCCCATAGTACATCAGTGATGAACTATAGTACATAAGTGATGATCCACAGTACATCAGTGATGATCCACAGTACATCAGGGATGGTCCATAGTACACCAGTGATGATCCACAGTACACCAGTGATGGTCCATAGTACATCAGTGATGATCTATAGTACATCAGTGATGATCTATAGTACATCAGTGATGATCCACAGTACATCAGTTATGATACACAGTACATCAGTGATGATCCACAGTACATCAGTGATGATCCACAATACTTCAGTGATGATCCACAGTAGATCAGTGATGATCCACAGTACATCAGGGATGGTCCACAGTATATCAGTGATGATCCATAGTACATCAGTGATGGTCCATAGTACATCAGTGATGGTCCATAGTACACCAGTGATGATCCATAGTACACCAGTGATGATCCATAGTACACCAGTTATGGCCCATAGTACACCAGTGATGGCCCATAGTACATCAGTGATGATCCACAGTACATCAGTGATGATCCACAGTACATCAGGGATGGTCCATAGTACATCAGTGATGATCCATAGTACACCAGTGATGATCCATAGTACACCAGTGATGGCCCATAGTACATCAGTGATGAACTATAGTACATCAGTGATGATCCACAGTACATCAGGGATGGTCCATAGTACATCAGTGATGATCCATAGTACACCAGTGATGATCCATAGTACACCAGTGATGATCCATAGTACACCAGTGATGGCCCATAGTACATCAGTGATGAACTATAGTACATCAGTGATGATCCACAGTACATCAGTGATGATTCACAGTACATCAGGGATGGTCCATAGTACACCAGTGATGATCCACAGTACATCAGTTATGATCCACAGTACATTAGTGATGATCCACAGTACATCAGTGATGATCCACAGTACATCAGTGATGATCCACAATACTTCAGTGATGATCCACAGTACATCAGGGATGGTCCACAGTACATCAGTGATGGTCCACAGTATATCAGTGATGATCCATAGTACATCAGTGATGGTCCATAGTACATCAGTGATGGTCCATAGTACACCAGTGATGATCCATAGTACACCAGTGATGGCCCATAGTACACCAGTGATGGCCCATAGTACATCAGTGATGATCCATAGTACATCAGTGATGATCCACAGTACATCAGTGATGATCCACAGTACATCAGGGATGGTCCATAGTACATCCGTGATGATCCATAGTACACCAGTGATGATCCATAGTACACAGGGGATGGCCCATAGTACATCAGTGATGAACTATAGTACATCAGAGATGATCCACAGTACATCAGGGATGGTCCATAGTACATCAGTCATGATCCATAGTACACCAGTGATGATCCATAGTACACCAGTGATGGCCCATAGTACATCAGTGATGAACTATAGTACATCAGTGATGATCCACAGTACATCAGTGATGATCCATAGTACATCAGTGATGATCCACAGTACATCAAGGATGGTCCATAGTACATCAGTGATGATCCATAGTACACCAGTGATGATCCATAGTACACCAGTGATGGCCCATAGTACATCAGTGATGAACTATAGTACATCAGTGATGATCCACAGTACATCAGTGATGATCCACAGTACATCAGGGATGGTCCATAGTAAACCAGTTATGATCCACAGTACACCAGTGATGGTCCATAGTACATCAGTGATGATCTATAGTACATCAGTGATGATCTATAGTACATCAGTGATGATCCACAGTACATCAGTTATGATACACAGTACATCAGTGATGATCCACAGTACATCAGTGATGATCCACAATACTTCAGTGATGATCCACAGTAGATCAGTGATGATCCACAGTACATCAGGGATGGTCCACAGTATATCAGTGATGATCCATAGTACATCAGTGATGGTCCATAGTACATCAGTGATGGTCCATAGTACACCAGTGATGATCCATAGTACACCAGTGATGATCCATAGTACACCAGTGATGGCCCATAGTACACCAGTGATGGCCCATAGTACATCAGTGATGATCCATAGTACATCAGTGATGATCCACAGTACATCAGTGATGATCCACAGTACATCAGTGATGATCCATAGTACACCAGTGATGATCCATAGTACACCAGTGATGGCCCATAGTACATCAGTGATGAACTATAGTACATCAGTGATGATCCACAGTACATCAGGGATGGTTCATAGTACATCAGTGATGATCCATAGTACACCAGTGATGATCCATAGTACACCAGTGATGGCCCATAGTACATCAGTGATGAACTATAGTACATCAGTGATGATCCACAGTACATCAGTGATGATCCATAGTACATCAGTGATGATCCACTGTACATCAGTGATGATCCACAGTACATCAGGGATGGTCCATAGTACATCAGTGATGATCCATAGTACACCAGTGATGATCCATAGTACACCAGTGATGGCCCATAGTACATCAGTGATGAACTATAGTACATCAGTGATGATCCACAGTACATCAGCGATGATCCACAGTACATCAGGGATGGTCCATAGTACACCAGTGATGATCCACAGTACACCAGTGATGATCCATAGTACACCAGTGATGGTCCATAGTACATCAGTGATGATCTATAGTACATCAGTGATGGTCCATAGTACATCAGTGATGATCTATAGTACATCAGTGATGATCTATAGTACATCAGTGATGATCCATAGTACATCAGTGATGATCCACAGTACATCAGTGATGGTCCACAGTACATCAGGGATGGTCCACAGTACATCGGTGATGATCCATAGTACACCAGTGATGGCCCATAGTACATCAGTGATGGTCCATAGTACATCAGTGATGATCCATAGTAGATCAGTGATGATCCATAGTACACCAGTGATGGCCCATAGTACACCAGTGATGGCCCATAGTACATCAGTGATGATCCACAGTACATCAGTGATGATCCATAGTACATCAGTGATGATCCACAGTACATCAGTGATGATCCACAGTACATCAGGGATGGTCCATAGTACATCAGTGATTATCCATAGTACACCAGTGATGATCCATAGTACACCAGTGATGGCCCATAGTACATCAGTGATGAACTATAGTACATCAGTGATGATCCACAGTACATCAGTGATGATCCACAGTACATCAGGGATGGTCCATAGTACACCAGTGATGATCCACAGTACACCAGTGATGATCCATAGTACACCAGTGATGGTCCATAGTACATCAGTGATGATCTATAGTACATCAGTGATGATCCATAGTACATCAGTGATGATCTATAGTACATCAGTGATGATCCACAGTACATCAGTTATGATACACAGTACATCAGTGATGATCCACAGTACATCAGTGATGATCCACAATACTTCAGTGATGATCCACAGTACATCAGTGATGATCCACAGTACATCAGGGATGGTCCACAGTATATCAGTGATGATCCATAGTACATCAGTGATGGTCCATAGTACATCAGTGATGGTCCATAGTACACCAGTGATGATCCATAGTACACCAGTGATGATCCATCATGGACCATCACTGGTGTACTATGGACCATCACTGGTGTACTATGGATCATCACTGATGTACTGTGGATCATCACTGATGTACTGTGGGCCATCACTGATGTACTATGGATCATCACTGATATACTGTGGACCATCCCTGATGTATTGTGGATCATCACTGATGTACTGTGGATCATCGCTGATGTACTATAGATCATCACTGAAGTACTATGGGCCATCACTGGTGTACTATGGATCATCACTGGTGTTCTATGGGCCATCACTGGTGTACTATGGATCATCACTGATGTACTATTGATCATCACTGATGTACTATGGATCATGACTGGTTTACTATGGATCATCACTGATGTACTGTGAACCATCCCTGATGTCCTGTGGATCATCACTGATGTACTGTGGATCATCACTGATGTACTGTGGATCATCACTGATGTACTGTGGATCATCATTGATGTACTGAGGATCATCACTGATGTACTGTGGATCATCACTGATGTACTGTGGATCATCACTGATGTACTATAGATCATCACTGAAGTACTATGGGCCATCACTGGTGTACTATGGATCATCACTGATGTATTATGGATCATCACTGATGTACTATGAGCCATCACTGATGTACTATGGATCATCACTGGTGTACTATGGATCATCACTGATGTACTATGGATCATCACTGATGTACTATGGATCATCACTGATGTACTATGGATCATCACTGATGTACTATGAGCCATCACTGATGTACTATGGATCGTCACTGGTGTACTATGGATCATCACTGATGTACTATGGATCATCACTGATGTACTATGAGCCATCACTGATGTACTATGGGCCATCCCTGGTGTACTATGGATCATCACTGATGTACTGTGGATCATCACTGATGTACTATGGGACATCACTGGTATACTATGGGCCATCTCTGGTGTACTATGGATCATCACTGGTGTACTATGGGCCATCACTGGTGAACTATGGATCATCACTGGTGTACTATGGACCATCACTGATTTACTATGGACCATCACTGATGTACTATGGATCATCACTGATGTACTGTGGGTCATCCCTGGTGTACTATGGATCATCACTGGTGTAATATGGATCATCACTGATGTACTATGGGCCATCACTGATGTACTATGGATCATCACTGATGTACTGTGGACCATCCCTGATGTACTGTGGATCATCACTGATGTACTATGGACCATCCCTGATGTACTATGGACCATCCCTGATGTACTGTGAATCATCACTGGTGTACTGTGGATCATCACTGATGTACTATAGATCATCACTGATGTACTGTGGATCATCACTGATGTACTATGGGCCATCACTGGTGTACTATGGATCCTCACTGGTGTACTATGGATCATCACTGATGTACTGTGGACCATCCCTGATGTACTGTGGATCATCACTGATGTACTGTGGATCATCACTGATGTACTGTGGATCATCACTGATGTACTGTGGATCATCACTGATGTACTATGGATCATCCCTGATGTACTATGGACCATCCCTGATGTACTGTGGATCATCACTGATGTACTATAGATCATCACTGATGTACTATGGGCCATCACTGGTGTATTATGGATCATCACTGGTGTACTATGGATCATCACTGATGTACTATGGACCATCCCTGATGTACTGTGGATCATCACTGATGTACTGTGGATCATCACTGATGTACTATGGATCATCACTGATGTACTGTGGATCATCACTGATGTACTATATTTCATCACTGATGTACTATGGGCCATCACTGGTGTACTATGGATCATCACTGGTGTACTATGGATCATCACTGATGTACTATGGACCATCCCTGATGTACTGTGGATCATCACTGATGTACTGTGGATCATCACTGATGTACTATGGATCATCACTGATGTACTATGGACCATCACTGATGTACTATGGATCATCACTGATATACTGTGGACCATCCCTGATGTACTGTGGATCATCACTGATGTACTGTGGATCATCACTGAAGTATTGTGGATCATCACTGATGTACTGTGGATCATCACTGATGTACTGTGTATCATAACTGATGTACTGTGGATCATCACTGATGTACTATAGATCATCACTGATGTACTATAGATCATCACTGATGTACTATGGACCATCACTGATGTACTATAGATCATCACTGATGTACTATGGACCATCACTGGTGTACTATGGATCATCACTGGTGTACTGTGGATCATCACTGGTGTACTATGGACCATCCCTGATGTACTGTGGATCATCACTGATGTACTGTGGATCATCACTGATGTACTATAGTTCATCACTGATGTACTATGGGCCATCACTGGTGTACTATGGATCATCACTGGTGTACTATGGATCATCACTGATGTACTATGGACCATCCCTGATGTACTGTGGATCATCACTGATGTACTGTGGATCATCACTGATGTACTATGGATCATCACTGATGTACTGTGGATCATCACTGATGTACTATGGGCCATCACTGGTGTACTATGGGCCATCACTGGTGTACTATGGATCATCACTGATCTACTATGGATCATCACTGATGTACTATGGACCATCACTGATGTACTATGGGCCATCACTGGTGTACTATGGATCATCACCGATGTACTGTGGACCATCCCTGATGTACTGTGGATCATCACTGATGTACTGTGGATCATCACTGATGTACTCTGGATCATCACTGATGTACTATAGATCATCACTGATGTACTATAGATCATCACTGATGTACTATGGACCATCACTGATGTACTATAGATCATCACTGATGTACTATGGACCATCACTGGTGTACTATGGATCATCACTGGTGTACTGTGGATCATCACTGGTGTACTATGGACCATCCCTGATGTACTGTGGATCATCACTGATGTACTGTGGATCATCACTGATGTACTATAGTTCATCACTGATGTACTATGGGCCATGACTGGTGTACTATGGATCATCACTGGTGTACTATGGATCATCACTGATGTACTATGGACCATCCCTGATGTACTGTGGATCATCACTGATGTACTGTGGATCATCACTGATGTACTATGGATCATCACTGATGTACTGTGGATCATCACTGATGTACTATAGTTCATCACTGATGTACTATGGGCCATCACTGGTGTACTATGGATCATCACTGGTGTACTATGGATCATCACTGATGTACTATGGACCATCCCTGATGTACTGTGGATCATCACTGATGTACTATAGTTCATCACTGATGTACTATGGGCCATCACTGGTGTACTATGGATCATCACTGGTGTACTATGGATTATCACTGATGTACTATGGACCATCCCTGATGTACTGTGGATCATCACTGATGTACTGTGGATCATCACTGATGTACTATGGATCATCACTGATGTACTATGGGCCATCACTGGTGTACTATGGGCCATCACTGGTGTACTATGGATCATCACTGGTGTACTATGGACCATCACTGATGTACTATGGACCATCACTGATGTACTATGGATCATCACTGATATACTGTGGACCATCCCTGATGTACTGTGGATCATCACTGATCTACTGTGGATCATCACTGAAGTATTGTGGATCATCACTGATGTACTGTGGATCATCACTGATGTACTGTGTATCATAACTGATGTACTGTGGATCATCACTGATGTACTATAGATCATCACTGATGTACTATAGATCATCACTGATGTACTATGGACCATCACTGGTGTACTGTGGATCATCACTGGTGTACTATGGACCATCCCTGATGTACTGTGGATCATCACTGATGTACTGTGGATCATCACTGATGTACTATAGTTCATCACTGATGTACTATGGGCCATCACTGGTGTACTATGGATCATCACTGGTGTACTATGGATCATCACTGATGTACTATGGACCATCCCTGATGTACTGTGGATCATCACTGATGTACTATGGATCATCACTGATGTACTGTGGATCATCACTGATGTACTATAGTTCATCACTGATGTACTATGGGCCATTACTGGTGTACTATGGATCATCACTGGTGTACTATGGATCATGACTGATGTACTATGGACCATCCCTGATGTACTGTGGATCATCTCTGATGTACTATAGTTCATCAGTGATGTACTATGGGCCATCACTGGTGTACTATGGATCATCACTGGTGTACTATGGATCATCACTGATGTACTATGGACCATCCCTGATGTACTGTGGATCATCACTGATGTACTGTGGATCATCACTGATGTACTATGGATCATCACTGATGTACTATGGGCCATCACTGGTGTACTATGGGCCATCACTGGTGTACTATGGATCATCACTGGTGTACTATGGACCATCACTGATGTACTATGGATCATCACTGATGTACTATGAGCCATCACTGATGTACTATGGGCCATCCCTGGTGTACTATGGATCATCACTGATGTACTGTGGATCATCACTGATGTACTATGGGACATCACTGGTGTACTATGGGCCATCACTGGTGTACTATGGATCATCACTGGTGTACTATGGGCCATCACTGGTGTACTATGGGCCATCACTGGTGTACTATGGATCATCACTGGTGTACTATGGACCATCACTGATGTACTATGGCTCATCACTGATATACTGTGGACCATCCCTGATATACTGTGGATCATCCCTGATGTACTGTGGATCATCACTGATCTACTGTGGGCCATCACAGGTGTACTGTGGGCCATCACAGGTGTACTATGGAGCATCACTGATGTACTATGGATCATCACTGGTGTACTATGGATCATCACTGATGTACTGTGGACCATCCCTGATGTACTATAGATCATCACTGATGTACTGTGGATCATCACTGATGTACTATGGGCCATCACTGGTGTACTATGGGCCATCACTGGTGTACTATGGATCATCACTGGATTACTATGGATCATCCCTGGTGTACTATGGACCATCACTGATGTACTATGGGCCATCACTGGTGTACTATGGATCATCACCGATGTACTGTGGACCATCCCTGATGTACTGTGGACCATCACTGATGTACTGTGGATCATCACTGATGTACTCTGGATCATCACTGATGTACTATAGATCATCACTGATGTACTATAGATCATCACTGATGTACTATGGACCATCACTGATGTACTATAGATCATCACTGTTGTACTATGGACCATCACTGGTGTACTATGGATCATCACTGGTGTACTGTGGATCATCACTGGTGTACTATGGACCATCACTGATGTACTGTGGATCATCACTGATGTACTGTGGATCATCACTGATGTACTATAGTTCATCACTGATGTACTATGGGCCATCACTGGTGTACTATGGATCATCACTGGTGTACTATGGATCATCACTGATGTACTATGGACCATCCCTGATGTACTGTGGATCATCACTGATGTACTGTGGATCATCACTGATGTACTATGGATCATCACTGATGTACTGTGGATCATCACTGATGTACTATAGTTCATCACTGATGTACTATGGGCCATCACTGGTGTACTATGGATCATCACTGGTGTACTATGGATCATCACTGATGTACTATGGACCATCCCTGATGTACTGTGGATCATCACTGATGTACTATAGTTCATCACTGATGTACTATGGGCCATCACTGGTGTACTATGGATCATCACTGGTGTACTATGGATTATCACTGATGTACTATGGACCATCCCTGATGTACTGTGGATCATCACTGATGTACTGTGGATCATCACTGATGTACTATGGATCATCACTGATGTACTATGGGCCATCACTGGTGTACTATGGGCCATCACTGGTGTACTATGGATCATCACTGGTGTACTATGGACCATCACTGATGTACTATGGACCATCACTGATGTACTATGGATCATCACTGATATACTGTGGACCATCCCTGATGTACTGTGGATCATCACTGATCTACTGTGGATCATCACTGAAGTATTGTGGATCATCACTGATGTACTGTGGATCATCACTGATGTACTGTGTATCATAACTGATGTACTGTGGATCATCACTGATGTACTATAGATCATCACTGATGTACTATAGATCATCACTGATGTACTATGGACCATCACTGGTGTACTGTGGATCATCACTGGTGTACTATGGACCATCCCTGATGTACTGTGGATCATCACTGATGTACTGTGGATCATCACTGATGTACTATAGTTCATCACTGATGTACTATGGGCCATCACTGGTGTACTATGGATCATCACTGGTGTACTATGGATCATCACTGATGTACTATGGACCATCCCTGATGTACTGTGGATCATCACTGATGTAGTATGGATCATCACTGATGTACTGTGGATCATCACTGATGTACTATAGTTCATCACTGATGTACTATGGGCCATCACTGGTGTACTATGGATCATCACTGGTGTACTATGGATCATGACTGATGTACTATGGACCATCCCTGATGTACTGTGGATCATCTCTGATGTACTATAGTTCATCACTGATGTACTATGGGCCATCACTGGTGTACTATGGATCATCACTGGTGTACTATGGATCATCACTGATGTACTATGGACCATCCCTGATGTACTGTGGATCATCGCTGATGTACTGTGGATCATCACTGATGTACTATGGATCATCACTGATGTACTATGGGCCATCACTGGTGTACTATGGGCCATCACTGGTGTACTATGGATCATCACTGGTGTACTATGGACCATCACTGATGTATTATGGATCATCACTGATGTACTATGAGCCATCACTGATGTACTATGGGCCATCCCTGGTGTACTATGGATCATCACTGATGTACTGTGGATCATCACTGATGTACTATGGGACATCACTGGTGTACTATGGGCCATCACTGGTGTACTATGGATCATCACTGGTGTACTATGGGCCATCACTGGTGTACTATGGGCCATCACTGGTGTACTATGGATCATCACTGGTGTACTATGGACCATCACTGATGTACTATGGCTCATCACTGATATACTGTGGACCATCCCTGATATACTGTGGATCATCCCTGATGTACTGTGGATCATCACTGATCTACTGTGGGCCATCACAGGTGTACTGTGGGCCATCACAGGTGTACTATGGAGCATCACTGATGTACTATGGATCATCACTGGTGTACTATGGATCATCACTGATGTACTGTGGACCATCCCTGATGTACTATAGATCATCACTGATGTACTGTGGATCATCACTGATGTACTATGGGCCATCACTGGTGTACTATGGGCCATCACTGGTGTACTATGGATCATCACTGGATTACTATGGATCATCCCTGGTGTACTATGGACCATCACTGATGTGCTTTGGGCCATCACTGGTGTACTATGGATCATCACTGATGTACTGTGGACCATCCCTGATGTACTGTGGATCATCACTGATGTACTATGGATCATCACTGATGTACTATGGACCATCACTGGTGTACTATGGACCATCACTGGTGTACTATGGATCATCACTGATGTACTGTGGATCATCACTGATGTACTGTGGGCCATCACTGATGTACTATGGATCATCACTGATATACTGTGGACAATCCCTGATTAGTGATGAGCCGAACACCCCCGGGTTCGGTTCGCACCAGAACCCGCGAACGGACCGAAAGTTCGAACGAACATTAGAACCCTATTAAATACAATGGATGCGAACGTTCGAATTCTAAAGTGCTAATTATAACAACTATTATGCATGTTATTGTCCTAAAAAGGGTTTGGGAACCCGGGTTCTGCACCAGGGGACATGTATCAATGCAAAAATAAGTTTTAAAAACGGTCGTTTTCCGGGAGCAGTCATTTTAATGATGCATAAAGTGAAAAAAAAAAGTCAAATATTCCTTTAAATATCGTACCTGGGGGGTGTCTAAAGTATGCCTGTGAAGTGCCACGTGTTTCCCGTGTTTAGAACTGTCCCTGCACAAAATGACACTTCTAAAGGAAAAAAAAGCCATTTAAAACTGCTTGCGGCTTTAATGTAATGTCTGGTCCCGGTAATATGGATGAAAATCTTTAAGAAAAATGGCATAGCTACCCCATGACCCCCCCCCCTACCCCAGCCCATTACCAGCCCCTTTGGGTCTTGTATGGATATTAAGGGGAACCCCGCACATAAAATAAAAAAGGCCCTATATACTCTGAACAGCCGTATACAGGCGGTGCATACAAGACAGGGACTGTAGGTTTGTTCTTATGTAGAATCTGTTTGTAATTTTGAACAGGTACATTGTTGAAGTGTAGCTCCAGACCAAAAATCTATTTTTAAACTTTTTGGAAAACATAGGTAAGGGTTATCACCCCTGTAACATTTGTTTTGCTGTCTGTGCCCCTGTTCAGAACATTTCACCTCACTTTCCGTCCTAATGACAACTGTTTTTGAAATGTGGTGTTTTTCTTGAAACAAGGATTGCTGATAAAGCATCAGTACAGAGGAGACACCTTTCTCCCATATTTATTCTTACAGGAGAGAATTTTCCTTCCTAGTGGTAGATTTCCTCTCACTTCCTGTTGTCTTCTTGCGTTTGCAAGTAGGAGTCGTTTGTAAGTTGGATGTTTGAAAGTAGGGACCTGCCGTATATACTCTGCAGAAATAGGCCCCTTAGTTGTTGGTGTTGGCACAACACTGTAAGCACTCACAGTTACTCTTGGTTGGTGCTGGAACGCCCTGCTGTCAACTATTATATCAGGAATTTTAATTACATATAATTGTTGAACAGTGGTAGTAAAAATTGGGCCTTTGATGGTGGTGCTGGTGCCACAACACTGTAAGCCCTGACAGTTACTCTTGGTGGGTGCAGCAATGGGCCCTGCTGTGAATTATTAGATCAAGAATTGTAATTACATGCCCCTGTTGAACAGGGGCTGAAAAATTGGGCCTTAGGCACTGGTGGCACAACACTGCAACCCTTCACAGATACTGTACTTGGAGCACAGCAATGAGCCCTGTTGCAAAGTATTGCTTCAAAAATTGTAATGACACGCCCCTGTTAAACAGGGGCTGAAAAATTGGGCCTTAGGCACTGGTGGCACAACACTGCAACTCCTCACAGATACTGTACTTGGAGCACAGCAATGAGCCCTGTTGCAAAGTATTGCTTCAAAAATTGTAATTACACGCCACTGTTAAACAGGGGCTGAAAAATTGGGCGTTAGGCACTGGTGGCGGCACCCATAAACAAAAATGATCTTCCAAGCTATCATCATCAATCGTACCATTGAGGACTCGGAGGAGGAGGATAGCCAGTCAACATAACAGCACAGGCACTCAGCATCAGCATCAGTCTTGAAGGGATGTGACATTTTAAAATCAATTAGTCTGTTATATCAGCATCAGGTGTGTGGTAGCTGGTGGTGATCCAAGACTGGTTCATCTTGATGAAAGTCAGTCGATCAACCGAGTCGGTGGACAGGCGCACCCTGTGATCCGTGACAAATCCTCCAGCAGCACTGAATGTGCGTTCCGAAAGAACGCTGGATGCAGGACAGGCCAGTAGCTCAATTGCATACTGTGCAAGCTCTGGCCAGTGATCCATCCTCAAGACCCAGTAAGCCAGAGGATTTTCGGTGGGGAAGGTGTCCAAGTCTGACCTTGCCCCTAGATATTCCTGCACCATGTTTATCAGACGCTGGCGATGGTTGCTGGAACCGATCATACTTTGGGGCTGCGGACTAAAGAATTGTCTGAACGCATCGGTCAGACGGCCACCTTCCCCACCGCTCCTTCTTTGACTGGCCGAAGCCTCAGCAACTCGTTGTCCAGGACCAGGAGTTTGCAACCTCCCAGTCTCTGGGAACGCGTTGCACAGACCTTTCTGCAAGGCCTCCCGGAGTTGTCTCATCCTCTGCTCCCTCTGCGACGGTAACATAAGGTCCGCAACCTTACCCTTGTACCGTGGATCAAGGAGAGTGGCCAGCCAGTAATGGTCCCTCTCCTTGATCCGAAGAATACGAGGATCCTTCCGCAGACTTTGCAGGATCAGGGAGGCCATGCAGCGTAGGTTTGCTGAGGCATTCGCTCCGGAGTCCTCTGGGTCACTAAGGACGACATGATCCGCAGCCACCTCCTCCCAGCCACGTACAAGTCCACTGGTTTCTTGGGACTGTAAATCATCCCTAAAAGACTGCTGCTGATGATGCTGAGTGCCAGCCTCCACCTCCATGCTGACACAATCCTCCTCCTCCTCCTCCTCCTCCTCCTCCTCCTCTTCCTGTGCGATGGGTGGGACAGAAGGAACACTGTCTGGGTAAAGGGGGCCTTGAGAGGCAAGGAAGTCCTCCTCTTCCTGCCTCTGTTCTGCCTCAAGTGCCCTGTCCATTATTCCACGCAGCGTGTGCTCCAACAGGTGGACAAGAGGTACAGTATCACTGATGCATGCACTGTCACTGCTCACCATCCTCGTGGCCTCCTCAAATGGTGCCAGGACAGTGCATGCATCCCTGATCATGCCCCACTGGCGTGGAGAAAAAAAACCAAGCTCCCCTGACCCTGTCCTGGTGCCGTAGTCGCACAGGTACTCATTGATGGCCCTCTGCTGCGTGTGCAGCCGCTGCAGCATGGCCAACGTTGAGTTCCACCTGGTGGGCATGTCACATATAAGGCGGTTCTTGGGCAGGTTCAACTCCTTTTGCAGCTCAGCCAGGCGAGCACTGGCATTATAAGATCTGCGGAAATGCACACAGACTTTCCTGGCCTGCCTCAGGACATCCTGTAAGCCCGGGTACCTGCCCAAGAAGCGCTGCACCACCAGGTTAAGGACGTGAGCCACACAGGGCACATGGGTCAGTTGTCCCTGTCGGAGGGCGGAGAGGAGGTTGGTGCCATTGTCGCAAACCACCATTCCTGGCTTAAGCTGGCGTGGCGTCAACCACCTCTCGGCCTGGCCCTGCAGAGCAGACAGGACCTCTGCCCCAGTGTGGCTTCTGTCCCCCAAACACACCAGCGCAAGCACGGCATGGCATCTTTTTGCCTGCGTACTTGCGTAGCCCCGTGAACGGCTACGGAGCACCGCTGGTTCATAGGACAAACCACAGGAAGAGGCCATGGAGGAAGAAGAAGAGGAGGGGGTGGAGGAGAGAGGTGTGTCACAACCAGTAGTAGCATTTTGGAGGCGTGGCGGTGGGACAACCTCCAACACTACTGCACCTTGTCCTGAATCCTTCCCAGCTGCCAAAAGAGTGACCCAATGGGCCGTGAAAGAAAGGTAACGTCCCTGTCCATGCCTGCTGGACCATGAGTCAGCGGTAATATGCACCTTACCGCTGACCGCCCTGTCCAGCGAGGCCAAGACATTGCCTTCCACATGCCGGTAGAGAGCCGGAATAGCCTTCCGTGAGAAAAAGTGGCGTTTGGGAACCTGCCACTGAGGAACCGCACATTGCACAAACTCACGGAAGGGGGCCGAGTCTACCAACTGAAAAGGCAGCAGTTGAAGCGCTAGCAATTTAGCCAAGCTAGCATTCAACCGCTGGGCATGTGGATGGCTGGGAGTGAACTTCTTTCGACGGTCCAGCAGCTGGGGCAGGGAAATTTGCCTGCTAGAATCGGACGTCGGTGTACTGCTAGCAGAGTGGGCGCAAGTACTTGGCTGTGACACACCTAATTCTACACCTTCATTCCTCTCAGTGCATGTTTCAGAGAGGACTGAAGTTATAGTGGGGTTGGAGATCCCAGCTGATGCGGTGCAAGGAGAGGTCCGCTTTGTTCTTTGGTGTGGGTCTTTGAGGTAGGCTTGCCAACGAGCTGCATGGCAGGTCAACATATGTCTGGTCAGGCATGTGGTACCCAAGCGGCTGATGTTTTGGCCACGCGATATACGCTTGAGACATATGTTGCAAACAGCAGCTGTGCGATCTGATGCACTAGCCTCAAAAAAGGCCCACACCAAAGAACTTTTTGAATGACGGGCAGAGGCAGCGCCCTGCACAGGCGGAGCTCTGCGGTGTGATTCCGTCGGTGTACTGCCCTTACGCTGGCCACCAAAGGGCATCCTGCCTCGTTGGAGATGTGCCTCCTCCTCCTCCTCCTCCTCTCTCCTATTAGGCACCCACGTGGAGTCATTGACCTCATCATCCCCTCCCTCCTCATCACTGGAGCCAATCTGGCAGTATGCTGCAGCTGCTGGAACATGACTGCCAGATTGGTGTCCTTCTTGAGCATCCCCTCTGTCTGCTCTCACGCTACTGCCTTCCTCTAGCTGGGTTTCATCATCAGACCCTTCGAAACGCTGGGCATCCTCCTGGAGCATGTACCCAACACTGTGCTGAAACAGTTCGGGGGACTCCTCAGGAGGAGGACATGGTGGGTCTAGGGAAGGAGTGACTGATGATTTGTCTGACATTGATACCAGGGAAGACGACGCTTTGGCAGCTGCTTTTCCAGTACCCTGAGCCTGGGTGAGAGAGGATGAGGAGGAGGAGGAGGGCTTGGTCATCCACTCTACCAAGTCTTCGGCATGATGTGGCTCAACATGTCCAGCTGCCGAAAAGAAGGACAAGCGTGTCCCATGGCCATGTGCTGATGACAATGCACCGCGTCCACGACCAGCACTGTTGCCCCCAGACACAGAGCCTGCTTGCCCTCTTTTATTGCCTCCTGACTGTCTGCCTCTCCTTGTTTGCCTTCCAGACATTCTAATAGATGGCCTGCAGGGAGATGGGAAAAAAGCAATAAGGGCTACCTTCAGGTGTCCTTCTCTGTCCCTTGAAACAAGGACTTTCACAGTGAAAGAAACTGACACTGTCCCTACCTAGAGTTTTCTGTCCCTAGAATAAATGTTTTTTTTAATCACAATATAGCACAAGGACAATTCACTCAATGTCTCTCCAGGTCCCTGGAAACAAGGACTTGCAGAGTGAAAGAAACTGACACTGTCCCTACCTAGAGTTTTCTGTCCCTAGAATAAATGTTTTTTTTAAGCACAATATAGCACAAGGAAAATTAACTCACTGTCCTTACAGGTCCCTGGAAACAAGGACTTGCAGAGTGAAAGAAACTGACACTGTCCCTACCTAGAGTTTTCTGTCCCTAGAATAAATGTTTTTTTTAAGCACAATATAGCACAAGGACAATTAACTCACTGTCCTTACAGGTCCCTGGAAACAAGGACTTGCAGAGTGAAAGAAACTGACACTGTCCCTACCTAGAGTTTTCTGTCCCTAGAATAAATGTTTTTTTTAATCACAATATAGCACAAGGAAAATTAACTCACTGTCCTTACAGGTCCCTGGAAACAAGGACTTGCAGAGTGAAAGAAACTGACACTGTCCCTACCTAGAGTTTTCTGTCCCTAGAATAAATGTTTTTTTTAAGCACAATATAGCACAAGGACAATTAACTCACTGTCCTTACAGGTCCCTGGAAACAAGGACTTGCAGAGTGAAAGAAAAAAAACACTCTCCCTACCTACAGTTTTCTGTCCCTAGAAAAAATGTTTTTTTTAATCACAATATAGCACAAGGAAAATTAACTCACTGTCCTTACAGGTCCCTGGAAACAAGGACTTGCAGAGTGAAAGAAAAAAAACACTCTCCCTACCTACAGTTTTCTGTCCCTAGAAAAAATGTTTTTTTTAATCACAATATAGCACAAGGAAAATTAACTCACTGTCCTTACAGGTCCCTGGAAACAAGGACTTGCAGAGTGAAAGAAACTGACACTGTCCCTACCTAGAGTTTTCTGTCCCTAGAATAAATGTTTTTTTTAATCACAATATAGCACAAGGAAAATTAACTCACTGTCCTTACAGGTCCCTGGAAACAAGGACTTGCAGAGTGAAAGAAACTGACACTGTCCCTACCTAGAGTTTTCTGTCCCTAGAATAAATGTTTTTTTTAATCACAATATAGCACAAGGAAAATTAACTCACTGTCCTTACAGGTCCCTGGAAACAAGGACTTGCAGAGTGAAAGAAACTGACACTGTCCCTACCTAGAGTTTTCTGTCCCTAGAATAAATGTTTTTTTTAAGCACAATATAGCACAAGGACAATTAACTCACTGTCCTTACAGGTCCCTGGAAACAAGGACTTGCAGAGTGAAAAAAAAAAACACTCTCCCTACCTAGAGTTTTCTGTCCCTAGAAAAAATGTTTTTTTTAAGCACAATATAGCACAAGGACAATTAACTCACTGTCCTTACAGGTCCCTGGAAACAAGGACTTGCAGAGTGAAAGAAAAAAAACACTCTCCCTACCTACAGTTTTCTGTCCCTAGAAAAAATGTTTTTTTTAATCACAATATAGCACAAGGAAAATTAACTCACTGTCCTTACAGGTCCCTGGAAACAAGGACTTGCAGAGTGAAAGAAAAAAAACACTCTCCCTACCTACAGTTTTCTGTCCCTAGAAAAAATGTTTTTTTTAATCACAATATAGCACAAGGAAAATTAACTCACTGTCCTTACAGGTCCCTGGAAACAAGGACTTGCAGAGTGAAAGAAACTGACACTGTCCCTACCTAGAGTTTTCTGTCCCTAGAATAAATGTTTTTTTTAAGCACAATATAGCACAAGGACAATTAACTCACTGTCCTTACAGGTCCCTGGAAACAAGGACTTGCAGAGTGAAAGAAACTGACACTGTCCCTACCTAGAGTTTTCTGTCCCTAGAATAAATGTTTTTTTTAAGCACAATATAGCACAAGGACAATTAACTCACTGTCCTTACAGGTCCCTGGAAACAAGGACTTGCAGAGTGAAAGAAAAAAAACACTCTCCCTACCTACAGTTTTCTGTCCCTAGAAAAAATGTTTTTTTTAAGCACAATATAGCACAAGGAAAATTAACTCACTGTCCTTACAGGTCCCTGGAAACAAGGACTTGCAGAGTGAAAGAAAAAAAACACTCTCCCTACCTACAGTTTTCTGTCCCTAGAAAAAATGTTTTTTTTAATCACAATATAGCACAAGGAAAATTAACTCACTGTCCTTACAGGTCCCTGGAAACAAGGACTTGCAGAGTGAAAGAAACTGACACTGTCCCTACCTAGAGTTTTCTGTCCCTAGAATAAATGTTTTTTTTAATCACAATATAGCACAAGGAAAATTAACTCACTGTCCTTACAGGTCCCTGGAAACAAGGACTTGCAGAGTGAAAGAAACTGACACTGTCCCTACCTAGAGTTTTCTGTCCCTAGAATAAATGTTTTTTTTAAGCACAATATAGCACAAGGACAATTAACTCACTGTCCTTACAGGTCCCTGGAAACAAGGACTTGCAGAGTGAAAGAAAAAAAACACTCTCCCTACCTACAGTTTTCTGTCCCTAGAATAAATGTTTTTTTTAATCACAATATAGCACAAGGACAATTAACTCACTGTCCTTACAGGTCCCTGGAAACAAGGACTTGCAGAGTGAAAGAAACTGACACTGTCCCTACCTAGAGTTTTCTGTCCCTAGAATAAATGTTTTTTTTAAGCACAATATAGCACAAGGACAATTAACTCACTGTCCTTACAGGTCCCTGGAAACAAGGACTTGCAGAGTGAAAGAAACTGACACTGTCCCTACCTAGAGTTTTCTGTCCCTAGAATAAATGTTTTTTTTAAGCACACTATAGCAGAAGCACAAAACACACTGACACTCTCCCTACCTATCCTTCTCTTTCCCTAAACTAAAGGAATCCAGGTTAAGCAAGAAAGAAATAACAGTCACTGTCCCTGCCTATGCTACTCTATCCCTGCTCCGGAACACACTACACTAGGCCGCCGTGCTGGCGGCCTTTTATAGTGTGGGGCGTGTACTAAACACCCTCAGCAATAATTGGCCACAGGCATCCTGCCTGTGGCCAATCATTGCTCTCCTCGCTGCCGGCGCTGTGATTGGCCAAGCATGCGGGGTCACAGTGCATGCTTGGCCAATCACAGCGCCTGGATGACACTGCGATGGCGTAGTGCATTGTGGGCCGTTCGCGTCACTCGAATTTGGCGCGAACGGCCCAAATCGTTCGATCTTCGTCGAACGATCGAACAGCCAATGTTCGAGTCGAACGTATGTTCGACTCGAACACGAAGCTCATCCCTATCCCTGATGTATTGTGGATCATCACTGATGTACTGTGGATCATCACTGATGTACTATAGATCATCACTGAAGTACTATGGGCATCACTGGTGTACTATGGATCATCACTGGTGTACTATGGGCCATCACTGGTGTACTATGGATCATCACTGATGTACTATGGATCATCACTGATGTACTATGGATCATGACTGGTTTACTATGGATCATCACTGATGTACTGTGGACCATCCCTGATGTCCTGTGGATCATCACTGATGTACTGTGGATCATCACTGATGTACTGTGGATCATCACTGATGTACTGTGGATCATCATTGATGTACTGAGGATCATCACTGATGTACTATGGATCATCACTGATGTACCGTGGATCATCACTGATGTACTGTGGATCACCACTGATGTACTGTGGATCATCACTGATGTACTATAGATCATCACTGAAGTACTATGGGCCATCACTGGTGTACTATGGATCATCACTGATGTATTATGGATCATCACTGATGTACTATGAGCCATCACTGATGTACTATGGATCATCACTGATGTACTTTGAGCCATCACTGATGTACTATGGATCATCACTGGTGTACTATGGATCATCACTGATGTACTATGGATCATCACTGATGTACTATGAGCCATCACTGATGTACTATGGGCCATCCCTGGTGTACTATGGATCATCACTGATGTACTGTGGATCATCACTGATGTACTATGGGACATCACTGGTATACTATGGGCCATCTCTGGTGTACTATGGATCATCACTGGTGTACTATGGGCCATCACTGGTGAACTATGGATCATCACTGGTGTACTATGGACCATCACTGATTTACTATGGACCATCACTGATGTACTGTGGATCATCACTGATGTACTGTGGGTCATCCCTGGTGTACTATGGATCATCACTGGTGTAATATGGATCATCACTGATGTACTATGGGCCATCACTGATGTACTATGGATCATCACTGATGTAGTGTGGACCATCCCTGATGTACTGTGGATCATCACTGATGTACTATGGACCATCCCTTATGTACTATGGACCATCCCTGATGTACTGTGAATCATCACTGGTGTACTGTGGATCATCACTGATGTACTATAGATCATCACTGATGTACTGTGGATCATCACTGATGTACTATGGGCCATCACTGGTGTACTATGGACCATCCCTGATGTACTGTGGATCATCACTGATGTACTATGGATCATCACTGATGTACTGAGGATCATCACTGATGTACTATAGTTCATCACTGATGTACTATGGGCCATCACTGGTGTACTATGGATCATCACTGGTGTACTATGGATCATGACTGATGTACTATGGACCATCCCTGATGTACTGTGGATCATCTCTGATGTACTATAGTTCATCACTGATGTACTATGGGCCATCACTGGTGTACTATGGATCATCACTGGTGTACTATGGATCATCACTGATGTACTATGGACCATCCCTGATGTACTGTGGATCATCACTGATGTACTGTGGATCATCACTGATGTACTGTGGATCATCACTGATGTACTATGGATCATCACTGATGTACTATGGGCCATCACTGGTGTACTATGGGCCATCACTGGTGTACTATGGATCATCACTGGTGTACTATGGACCATCACTGATGTACTATGGACCATCACTGATGTACTATGGATCATCACTGATATACTGTGGACCATCACTGATGTACTGTGGACCATCCCTGATGTACTGTGGATCATCACTGAAGTATTGTGGATCATCACTGATGTACTGTGGATCATCACTGATGTACTGTGGATCATCACTAATGTACTGTGGATCATAACTGATGTACTGTGGATGATCACTGGTGTACTATGGACCATCCCTGATGTACTGTGGATCATCACTGATGTACTGTGGATCATCACTGATGTACTATAGTTCATCACTGATGTACTATGGGCCATCACTGGTGTACTATGGATCATCACTGGTGTACTATGGATCATCACTGATGTACTATGGACCATCCCTGATGTACTGTGGATCATCACTGATGTACTGTGGATCATCACTGATGTACTATGGATCATCACTGATGTACTATGGGCCATCACTGGTGTACTATGGATCATCACTGATGTACTATGGATCATCACTGATGTACTATGGACCATCACTGATGTACTATGGGCCATCACTGGTGTACTATGGATCATCAACGATGTACTGTGGACCATCCCTGATGTACTGTGGACCATCACTGATGTACTGTGGATCATCACTGATGTACTCTGGATCATCACTGATGTACTATAGATCATCACTGATGTACTATAGATCATCACTGATGTACTATGGACCATCACTGATGTACTATAGATCATCACTGATGTACTATGGACCATCACTGGTGTACTATGGATCATCACTGGTGTACTGTGGATCATCACTGGTGTACTATGGACCATCCATGATGTACTGTGGATCATCACTGATGTACTGTGGATCATCACTGATGTACTATAGTTCATCACTGATATACTGTGGGCCATCACTGGTGTACTATGGATTATCACTGGTGTACTATGGATCATCACTGATGTACTATGGACCATCCCTGATGTACTGTGGATCATCACTGATGTACTGTGGATCATCACTGATGTACTATGGATCATCACTGATGTACTGTGGATCATCACTGATGTACTATAGTTCATCACTGATGTACTATGGGCCATCACTGGTGTACTATGGATCATCACTGGTGTACTATGGATCATCACTGATGTACTATGGGCCATCACTGGTGTACTATGGATCATCACTGGTGTACTATGGATCATCACTGATGTACTATAGATCATCACTGATGTACTATAGCTCATCACTGATGTACTATGGACCATCACTGATGTTCTATAGATCATCACTGATGTACTATGGACCATCACTGGTGTACTATGGATCATCACTGGTGTACTGTGGATCATCACTGGTGTACTATGGACCATCCCTGATGTACTGTGGATCATCACTGATGTACTGTGGATCATCACTGATGTACTATAGTTCATCACTGATGTACTATGGGCCATCACTGGTGTACTATGGATCATCACTGGTGTACTATGGATCATCACTGATGTACTATGGACCATCCCTGATGTACTGTGGATCATCACTGATGTACTGTGGATCATCACTGATGTACTATGGATCATCACTGATGTACTGTGGATCATCACTGATGTACTATAGTTCATCACTGATGTACTATGGGCCATCACTGTTGTACTATGGATCATCACTGGTGTACTATGGATCATCACTGATGTACTATGGACCATCCCTGATGTACTGTGGATCATCACTGATGTACTATAGTTCATCACTGATGTACTATGGGCCATCACTGGTGTACTATGGATCATCACTGGTGTACTATGGATCATCACTGATGTACTATGGACCATCCCTGATGTACTGTGGATCATCACTGATGTACTGTGGATCATCACTGATGTACTATGAATCATCACTGATGTACTATGGGCCATCACTGGTGTACTATGAGCCATCACTGGTGTACTATGGATCATCACTGGTGTACTATGGACCATCACTGATGTACTATGGACCATCACTGATGTACTATGGATCATCACTGATATACTGTGGACCATCCCTGATGTACTGTGGATCATCACTGATGTACTGTGGATCATCACTGAAGTATTGTGGATCATCACTGATGTACTGTGGATCATCACTGATGTACTGTGTATCATAACTGATGTATTGTGGATCATCACTGATGTACTATAGATCATCACTGATGTACTATAGATCATCACTGATGGACTATGGACCATCACTGATGTACTATAGATCATCACTGATGTACTATGGACCATCACTGGTGTACTATGGATCATCACTGGTGTACTGTGGATCATCACTGGTGTACTATGGGCCATCCCTGATGTACTGTGGATCATCACTGATGTACTGTGGATCATCACTGATGTACTATAGTTCATCACTGGTGTACTATGGATCATCACTGGTGTACTATGGACCATCACTGGTGTACTATGGATCATCACTGGTGTACTGTGGATCATCACTGGTGTACTATGGACCATCCCTGATGTACTGTGGATCATCACTGATGTACTGTGGATCATCACTGATGTACTATAGTTCATCACTGATGTACTATGGGCCATCACTGGTGTACTATGGATCATCACTGGTGTACTATGGATCATCACTGATGTACTATGGACCATCCCTGATGTACTGTGGATCATCACTGATGTACTGTGGATCATCACTGATGTACTATGGATCATCCCTGATGTACTGTGGATCATCACTGATGTACTATAGTTCATCACTGATGTACTATGGGCCATCACTGTTGTACTATGGATCATCACTGGTGTACTATGGATCATCACTGATGTACTATGGACCATCCCTGATGTACTGTGGATCATCACTGATGTACTATAGTTCATCACTGATGTACTATGGGCCATCACTGGTGTACTATGGATCATCACTGGTGTACTATGGATCATCACTGATGAACTATGGACCATCCCTGATGTACTGTGGATCATCACTGATGTACTGTGGATCATCACTGATGTACTATGGATCATCACTGATGTACTATGGGCCATCACTGGTGTACTATGAGCCATCACTGGTGTACTATGGATCATCACTGGTGTACTATGGACCATCACTGATGTACTATGGACCATCACTGATGTACTATGGACCATCACTGATGTACTATGGATCGTCACTGATATACTGTGGACCATCCCTGATGTACTGTGGATCATCACTGATGTACTGTGGATCATCACTGAAGTATTGTGGATCATCACTGATGTACTGTGGATCATCACTGATGTACTGTGTATCATAACTGATGTATTGTGGATCATCACTGATGTACTATAGATCATCACTGATGTACTATAGATCATCACTGATGGACTATGGACCATCACTGATGTACTATAGATCATCTCTGATGTACTATGGACCATCACTGGTGTACTATGGATCATCACTGGTGTACTGTGGATCATCACTGGTGTACTATGGACCATCCCTGATGTACTGTGGATCATCACTGATGTACTGTGGATCATCACTGATGTACTATAGTTCATCACTGGTGTACTATGGATCATCACTGGTGTACTATGGACCATCACTGGTGTACTATGGATCATCACTGGTGTACTGTGGATCATCACTGATGTACTATGGGCCATCACTGGTGTACTATGGATCATCACTGATGTACTATAGATCATCACTGATGTACTATAGCTCATCACTGATGTACTATGGACCATCACTGATGTACTATAGATCATCACTGATGTACTATGGACCATCACTGGTGTACTATGGATCATCACTGGTGTACTGTGGATCATCACTGGTGTACTATGGACCATCCCTGATGTACTGTGGATCATCACTGATGTACTGTGGATCATCACTGATGTACTATAGTTCATCACTGATGTACTATGGGCCATCACTGGTGTACTATGGATCATCACTGGTGTACTATGGATCATCACTGATGTACTATGGACCATCCCTGATGTACTGTGGATCATCACTGATGTACTGTGGATCATCACTGATGTACTATGGATCATCACTGATGTACTGTGGATCATCACTGATGTACTATAGTTCATCACTGATGTACTATGGGCCATCACTGTTGTACTATGGATCATCACTGGTGTACTATGGATCATCACTGATGTACTATGGACCATCCCTGATGTACTGTGGATCATCACTGATGTACTATAGTTCATCACTGATGTACTATGGGCCATCACTGGTGTACTATGGATCATCACTGGTGTACTATGGATCATCACTGATGTACTATGGACCATCCCTGATGTACTGTGGATCATCACTGATGTACCGTGGATCATCACTGATGTACTATGGATCATCACTGATGTACTATGGGCCATCACTGGTGTACTATGGGCCATCACTGGTGTACTATGGATCATCACTGGTGTACTATGGACCATCACTGATGTACTATGGACCATCACTGATGTACTATGGATCATCACTGATATACTGTGGACCATCCCTGATGTACTGTGGATCATCACTGATGTACTGTGGATCATCACTGAAGTATTGTGGATCATCACTGATATACTGTGGATCATCACTGATGTACTGTGTATCATAACTGATGTATTGTGGATCATCACTGATGTACTATAGATCATCACTGATGTACTATAGATCATCACTGATGGACTATGGACCATCACTGATGTACTATAGATCATCACTGATGTACTATGGACCATCACTGGTGTACTATGGATCATCACTGGTGTACTGTGGATCATCACTGGTGTACTATGGACCATCCCTGATGTACTGTGGATCATCACTGATGTACTGTGGATCATCACTGATGTACTATAGTTCATCACTGGTGTACTATGGATCATCACTGGTGTACTATGGACCATCACTGGTGTACTATGGATCATCACTGGTGTACTGTGGATCATCACTGGTGTACTATGGACCATTCCTGATGTACTGTGGATCATCACTGATGTACTGTGGATCATCACTGATGTACTATAGTTCATCACTGATGTACTATGGACCATCACTGGTGTACTATGGATCATCACTGGTGTACTGTGGATCATCACTGGTGTACTATGGACCATCCCTGATGTACTGTGGATCATCACTGATGTACTGTGGATCATCACTGATGTACTATAGTTCATCACTGGTGTACTATGGATCATCACTGGTGTACTATGGACCATCACTGGTGTACTATGGATCATCACTGGTGTACTGTGGATCATCACTGGTGTACTATGGACCATCCCTGATGTACTGTGGATCATCACTGATGTACTGTGGATCATCACTGATGTACTATAGTTCATCACTGATGTACTATGGGCCATCACTGGTGTACTATGGATCATCACTGGTGTACTATGGATCATCACTGATGTACTATGGACCATCCCTGATGTACTGTGGATCATCACTGATGTACTGTGGATCATCACTGATGTACTATGGATCATCACTGATGTACTGTGGATCATCACTGATGTACTATGGGCCATCACTGGTGTACTATGGGCCATCACTGGTGTACTATGGATCATCACTGATGTACTATGGATCATCACTGATGTACTATGGACCATCACTGATGTGCTATGGGCCATCACTGGTGTACTATGGATCATCACCGATGTACTGTGGACCATCCCTGATGTACTGTGGACCATCACTGATGTACTGTGGATCATCACTGATGTACTATAGATCATCACTGATGTACTATAGATCATCACTGATGTACTATGGACCATCACTGGTGTACTATGGATCATCACTGGTGTACTGTGGATCATCACTGGTGTACTATGGACCATCCCTGATGTACTGTGGATCATCACTGATATACTATGGATCATCACTGATGTACTATGGATCATCACTGATGTACTATAGTTCATCACTGATGTACTATGGGCCATCACTGGTGTACTATGGATCATCACTGGTGTACTATGGATCATCACTGATGTACTATGGACCATCCCTGATGTACTGTGGATCATCACTGATGTACTGTGGATCATCACTGATGTACTATAGTTCATCACTGATGTACTATGGGCCATCACTGGTGTACTATGGATCATCACTGGTGTACTATGGATCATCACTGATGTACTATGGACCATCCCTGATGTACTGTGGATCATCACTGATGTACTATAGTTCATCACTGATGTACTATGGGCCATCACTGGTGTACTATGGATCATCACTGGTGTACTATGGATCATCACTGATGTACTATAGATCATCACTGATGTACTATAGTTCATCACTGATGTACTATAGATCATCACTGATGTACTATGGACCATCACTGGTGTACTATAGATCATCACTGATGTACTATGGACCATCACTGGTGTACTATGGATCATCACTGGTGTACTGTGGATCATCACTGGTGTACTATGGACCATCCCTGATGTACTGTGGATCATCACTGATGTACTGTGGATCATCACTGATGTACTATAGTTCATCACTGATGTACTATGGGCCATCACTGGTGTACTATGGATCATCACTGGTGTACTATGGATCATCACTGATGTACTATGGACCATCCCTGATGTACTGTGGATCATCACTGATGTACTGTGGATCATCACTGATGTACTATAGTTCATCACTGATGTACTATGGGCCATCACTGGTGTACTATGGATCATCACTGGTGTACTATGGGCCATCACTAGTGTACTATGGATCATCACTGATGTACTGTGGATCATCACTGATGTACTATAGTTCATCACTGATGTACTATGGGCCATCACTGGTGTACTATGGATCATCACTGGTGTACTATGGGCCATCACTGGTGTACTATGGATCATCACTGGTGTACTATGGATCATCACTGATGTACTGTGGACCATCCCTGATGTACTGTGGATCATCACTGATGTACTGTGGATCATCACTGATGTACTATGGATCATCACTGATGTACTATGGGCCATCACTGGTGTACTATGGGCCATCACTGGTGTACTATGGATCATCACTGATGTACTATGGATCATCACTGATATACTGTGGACCATCCCTGATGTACTGTGGATCATCACTGATGTACTGTGGATCATCACTGAAGTATTGTGGATCATCACTGATGTACTGTGGATCATCACTGATGTACTGTGGATCATCACTGATGTACTGTGTATCATAACTGATGTACTGTGGATCATCACT
Organism: Rana muscosa; assembly: GCA_029206835.1. NCBI lineage: Eukaryota > Metazoa > Chordata > Amphibia > Anura > Ranidae > Rana > Rana muscosa. The sequence continues at coordinate 4,622,257 of JARGYO010000206.1, read as the reverse complement.
GATGTACTATAGATCATCACTGATGTACTATAGATCATCAATGATGTACTATGGACCATCACTGATGTACTATAGATCATCACTGATGTACTATGGACCATCACTGGTGTACTATGGATCATCACTGGTGTACTGTGGATCATCACTGGTGTACTATGGACCATCCCTGATGTACTGTGGATCATCACTGATGTACTGTGGATCATCACTGATGTACTATAGTTCATCACTGATGTACTATGGGCCATCACTGGCGTACTATGGATCATCACTGGTGTACTATGGATCATCACTGATGTACTATGGACCATCCCTGATGTACTGTGGATCATCACTGATGTACTGTGGATCATCACTGATGTACTATGGATCATCACTGATGTACTGTGGATCATCACTGATGTACTATAGTTCATCACTGATGTACTATGGGCCATCACTGGTGTACTATGGATCATCACTGGTGTACTATGGATCATCACTGATGTACTATGGACCATCCCTGATGTACTGTGGATCATCTCTGATGTACTATAGTTCATCACTGATATACTATGTGCCATCACTGGTGTACTATGGATCATCACTGGTGTACTATGGATCATCACTGATGTACTGTGGATCATCACTGATGTACTGTGGATCATCACTGATGTACTATGGATCATCACTGATGTACTATGGGCCATCACTGGTGTACTATGGGCCATCACTGGTGTACTGTGGATCATCACTGGTGTACTATGGACCATCACTGATGTACTATGGACCATCACTGATGTACTATGGATCATCACTGATATACTGTGGACCATCCCTGATGTACTGTGGATCATCACTGATGTACTGTGGATCATCACTGAAGTATTGTGGATCATCATTGATGTACTGTGGATCATCACTGATGTACTGTGTATCATAACTGATGTACTGTGGATCATCACTGATGTACTATAGATCATCACTGTTGTACTATAGATCATCACTGATGTACTATGGACCATCACTGGTGTACTGTGGATCATCACTGGTGTACTATGGACCATCCCTGATGTACTGTGGATCATCACTGATGTACTGTGGATCATCACTGATGTACTATAGTTCATCACTGATGTACTATGGGCCATCACTGGTGTACTATGGATCATCACTGGTGTACTATGGATCATCACTGATGTACTATGGACCATCCCTGATGTACTGTGGATCATCACTGATGTACTATGGATCATCACTGATGTACTGTGGATCATCACTGATGTACGATAGTTCATCACTGATGTACTATGGGCCATCACTGGTGTACTATGGATCATCACTGGTGTACTATGGATCATGACTGATGTACTTTGGACCATCCCTGATGTACTGTGGATCATCTCTGATGTACTATAGTTCATCACTGATGTACTATGGGCCATCACTGGTGTACTATGGATCATCACTGGTGTACTATGGATCATCACTGATGTACTATGGACCTTCCCTGATGTACTGTGGATCATCACTGATGTACTGTGGATCATCACTGATGTACTATGGATCATCACTGATGTACTATGGGCCATCACTGGTGTACTATGGGCCATCACTGGTGTACTATGGATCATCACTGGTGTACTATGGACCATCACTGATGTACTATGGACCATCACTGATGTACTATGGATCATCACTGATATACTGTGGACCATCACTGATGTACTGTGGACCATCCCTGATGTACTGTGGATCATCACTGAAGTATTGTGGATCATCACTGATGTACTGTGGATCATCACTGATGTACTGTGGATCATCACTAATGTACTGTGGATCATAACTGATGTACTGTGGATCATCACTGGTGTACTATGGACCATCCCTGATGTACTGTGGATCATCACTGATGTACTGTGGATCATCACTGATGTACTATAGTTCATCACTGATGTACTATGGGCCATCACTGGTGTACTATGGATCATCACTGGTGTACTATGGATCATCACTGATGTACTATGGACCATCCCTGATGTACTGTGGATCATCACTGATGTACTATGGATCATCACTGATGTACTATGGGCCATCACTGGTGTACTATGGATCATCACTGATGTACTATGGATCATCACTGATGTACTATGGACCATCACTGATGTACTATGGGCCATCACTGGTGTTCTATGGATCATCACCGATGTACTGTGGACCATCCCTGATGTACTGTGGACCATCACTGATGTACTGTGGATCATCACTGATGTACTATGGATCATCACTGATGTACTATAGATCATCACTGATGTACTATAGATCATCACTGATGTACTATGGACCATCACTGATGTACTATAAATCATCACTGATGTACTATGGACCATCACTGGTGTACTATGGATCATCACTGGTGTACTGTGGATCATCACTGGTGTACTATGGACCATCCCTGATGTACTGTGGATCATCACTGATGTACTGTGGATCATCACTGATGTACTATAGTTCATCACTGATATACTGTGGGCCATCACTGGTGTACTATGGATCATCACTGGTGTACTATGGATCATCACTGATGTACTATGGACCATCCCTGATGTACTGTGGATCATCACTGATGTACTGTGGATCATCACTGATGTACTATGGATCATCACTGATGTACTGTGGATCATCACTGATGTACTATAGTTCATCACTGATGTACTATGGGCCATCACTGGTGTACTATGGATCATCACTGGTGTACTATGGATCATCACTGATGTACTATGGGCCATCACTGGTGTACTATGGATCATCACTGGTGTACTATGGATCATCACTGATTTACTATAGATCATCACTGATGTACTATAGCTCATCACTGATGTACTATGGACCATCACTGATGTACTATAGATCATCACTGATGTACTATGGACCATCACTGGTGTACTATGGATCATCACTGGTGTACTGTGGATCATCACTGGTGTACTATGGACCATCCCTGATGTACTGTGGATCATCACTGATGTACTGTGGATCATCACTGATGTACTATAGTTCATCACTGATATACTGTGGGCCATCACTGGTGTACTATGGATCATCACTGGTGTACTATGGATCATCACTGATGTACTATGGACCATCCCTGATGTACTGTGGATCATCACTGATGTACTGTGGATCATCACTGATGTACTACGGATCATCACTGATGTACTGTGGATCATCACTGATGTACTATAGTTCATCACTGATGTACTATGGGCCATCACTGGTGTACTATGGATCATCACTGGTGTACTATGGATCATCACTGATGTACTATGGGCCATCACTGGTGTACTATGGATCATCACTGGTGTACTATGGATCATCACTGATGTACTATAGATCATCACTGATGTACTATAGCTCATCACTGATGTACTATGGACCATCACTGATGTACTATAGATCATCACTGATGTACTATGGACCATCACTGGTGTACTATGGATCATCACTGGTGTACTGTGGATCATCACTGGTGTACTATGGACCATCCCTGATGTACTGTGGATCATCACTGATGTACTGTGGATCATCACTGATGTACTATAGTTCATCACTGATGTACTATGGGCCATCACTGGTGTACTATGGATCATCACTGGTGTACTATGGATCATCACTGATGTACTATGGACCATCCCTGATGTACTGTGGATCATCACTGATGTACTGTGGATCATCACTGATGTACTATGGATCATCACTGATGTACTGTGGATCATCACTGATGTACTATAGTTCATCACTGATGTACTATGGGCCATCACTGTTGTACTATGGATCATCACTGGTGTACTATGGATCATCACTGATGTACTATGGACCATCCCTGATGTACTGTGGATCATCACTGATGTACTATAGTTCATCACTGATGTACTATGGGCCATCACTGGTGTACTATGGATCATCACTGGTGTACTATGGATCATCACTGATGTACTATGGACCATCCCTGATGTACTGTGGATCATCACTGATGTACTATGGATCATCACTGATGTACTATGGGCCATCACTGGTGTACTATGGGCCATCACTGGTGTACTATGGATCATCACTGGTGTACTATGGACCATCACTGATGTACTATGGACCATCACTGATGTACTATGGATCATCACTGATATACTGTGGACCATCCCTGATGTACTGTGGATCATCACTGATGTACTGTGGATCATCACTGAAGTATTGTGGATCATCACTGATGTACTGTGGATCATCACTGATGTACTGTGTATCATAACTGATGTATTGTGGATCATCACTGATGTACTATAGATCATCACTGATGTACTATAGATCATCACTGATGGACTATGGACCATCACTGATGTACTATAGATCATCACTGATGTACTATGGACCATCACTGGTGTACTATGGATCATCACTGGTGTACTGTGGATCATCACTGGTGTACTATGGACCATCCCTGATGTACTGTGGATCATCACTGATGTACTGTGGATCATCACTGATGTACTATAGTTCATCACTGATGTACTATGGGCCATCACTGGTGTACTATGGATCATCACTGGTGTACTATGGACCATCACTGGTGTACTATGGATCATCACTGGTGTACTGTGGATCATCACTGGTGTACTATGGACCATCCCTGATGTACTGTGGATCATCACTGATGTACTGTGGATCATCACTGATGTACTATAGTTCATCACTGATGTACTATGGGCCATCACTGGTGTACTATGGATCATCACTGGTGTACTATGGATCATCACTGATGTACTATGGACCATCCCTGATGTACTGTGGATCATCACTGATGTACTGTGGATCATCACTGATGTACTATGGATCATCACGGATGTACTGTGGATCATCACTGATGTACTATGGGCCATCACTGGTGTACTATGGGCCATCACTGGTGTACTATGGATCATCACTGATGTACTATGGATCATCACTGATGTACTATGGACCATCACTGATGTGCTATGGGCCATCACTGGTGTACTATGGATCATCACCGATGTACTGTGGACCATCCCTGATGTACTGTGGACCATCACTGATGTACTGTGGATCATCACTGATGTACTATGGATCATCACTGATGTACTATAGATCATCACTGATGTACTATAGATCATCACTGATGTACTATGGACCATCACTGGTGTACTATGGATCATCACTGGTGTACTGTGGATCATCACTGGTGTACTATGGACCATCCCTGATGTACTGTGGATCATCACTGATATACTATGGATCATCACTGATGTACTATGGATCATCACTGATGTACTATAGTTCATCACTGATGTACTATGGGCCATCACTGGTGTACTATGGATCATCACTGGTGTACTATGGATCATCACTGATGTACTATGGACCATCCCTGATGTACTGTGGATCATCACTGATGTACTGTGGATCATCACTGATGTACTATAGTTCATCACTGATGTACTATGGGCCATCACTGGTGTACTATGGATCATCACTGGTGTACTATGGATCATCACTGATGTACTATGGACCATCCCTGATGTACTGTGGATCATCACTGATGTACTATAGTTCATCACTGATGTACTATGGGCCATCACTGGTGTACTATGGATCATCACTGGTGTACTATGGATCATCACTGATGTACTATAGATCATCACTGATGTACTATAGTTCATCACTGATGTACTATAGATCATCACTGATGTACTATGGACCATCACTGGTGTACTATAGATCATCACTGATGTACTATGGACCATCACTGGTGTACTATGGATCATCACTGGTGTACTGTGGATCATCACTGGTGTACTATGGACCATCCCTGATGTACTGTGGATCATCACTGATGTACTGTGGATCATCACTGATGTACTATAGTTCATCACTGATGTACTATGGGCCATCACTGGTGTACTATGGATCATCACTGGTGTACTATGGATCATCACTGATGTACTATGGACCATCCCTGATGTACTGTGGATCATCACTGATGTACTGTGGATCATCACTGATGTACTATAGTTCATCACTGATGTACTATGGGCCATCACTGGTGTACTATGGATCATCACTGGTGTACTATGGGCCATCACTGGTGTACTATGGATCATCACTGATGTACTGTGGATCATCACTGATGTACTATAGTTCATCACTGATGTACTATGGGCCATCACTGGTGTACTATGGATCATCACTGGTGTACTATGGGCCATCACTGGTGTACTATGGATCATCACTGGTGTACTATGGATCATCACTGATGTACTGTGGACCATCCCTGATGTACTGTGGATCATCACTGATGTACTGTGGATCATCACTGATGTACTATGGATCATCACTGATGTACTATGGGCCATCACTGGTGTACTATGGGCCATCACTGGTGTACTATGGATCATCACTGATGTACTATGGATCATCACTGATATACTGTGGACCATCCCTGATGTACTGTGGATCATCACTGATGTACTGTGGATCATCACTGAAGTATTGTGGATCATCACTGATGTACTGTGGATCATCACTGATGCACTGTGGATCATCACTGATGTACTGTGTATCATAACTGATGTACTGTGGATCATCACTGATGTACTATAGATCATCACTGATGTACTATAGATCATCAATGATGTACTATGGACCATCACTGATGTACTATAGATCATCACTGATGTACTATGGACCATCACTGGTGTACTATGGATCATCACTGGTGTACTGTGGATCATCACTGGTGTACTATGGACCATCCCTGATGTACTGTGGATCATCACTGATGTACTGTGGATCATCACTGATGTACTATAGTTCATCACTGATGTACTATGGGCCATCACTGGTGTACTATGGATCATCACTGGTGTACTATGGATCATCACTGATGTACTATGGACCATCCCTGATGTACTGTGGATCATCACTGATGTACTGTGGATCATCACTGATGTACTATGGATCATCACTGATGTACTGTGGATCATCACTGATGTACTATAGTTCATCACTGATGTACTATGGGCCATCACTGGTGTACTATGGATCATCACTGGTGTACTATGGATCATCACTGATGTACTATGGACCATCCCTGATGTACTGTGGATCATCTCTGATGTACTATAGTTCATCACTGATGTACTATGGGCCATCACTGGTGTACTATGGATCATCACTGGTGTACTATGGATCATCACTGATGTACTATGGACCATCCCTGATGTACTGTGGATCATCACTGATGTACTGTGGATCATCACTGATGTACTATGGATCATCACTGATGTACTATGGGCCATCACTGGTGTACTATGGGCCATCACTGGTGTACTATGGATCATCACTGGTGTACTATGGACCATCACTGATGTACTATGGACCATCACTGATGTACTATGGATCATCACTGATATACTGTGGACCATCCCTGATGTACTGTGGATCATCACTGATGTACTGTGGATCATCACTGAAGTATTGTGGATCATCATTGATGTACTGTGGATCATCACTGATGTACTGTGTATCATAACTGATGTACTGTGGATCATCACTGATGTACTATAGATCATCACTGTTGTACTATAGATCATCACTGATGTACTATGGACCATCACTGGTGTACTGTGGATCATCACTGGTGTACTATGGACCATCCCTGATGTACTGTGGATCATCACTGATGTACTGTGGATCATCACTGATGTACTATAGTTCATCACTGATGTACTATGGGCCATCACTGGTGTACTATGGATCATCACTGGTGTACTATGGATCATCACTGATGTACTATGGACCATCCCTGATGTACTGTGGATCATCACTGATGTACTATGGATCATCACTGATGTACTGTGGATCATCACTGATGTACTATAGTTCATCACTGATGTACTATGGGCCATCACTGGTGTACTATGGATCATCACTGGTGTACTATGGATCATGACTGATGTACTATGGACCATCCCTGATGTACTGTGGATCATCTCTGATGTACTATAGTTCATCACTGATGTACTATGGGCCATCACTGGTGTACTATGGATCATCACTGGTGTACTATGGATCATCACTGATGTACTATGGACCTTCCCTGATGTACTGTGGATCATCACTGATGTACTGTGGATCATCACTGATGTACTATGGATCATCACTGATGTACTATGGGCCATCACTGGTGTACTATGGGCCATCACTGGTGTACTATGGATCATCACTGGTGTACTATGGACCATCACTGATGTACTATGGACCATCACTGATGTACTATGGATCATCACTGATATACTGTGGACCATCACTGATGTACTATGGACCATCCCTGATGTACTGTGGATCATCACTGATGTACTGTGGATCATCACTGATGTACTATGGATCATCACTGATGTACTGTGGATCATCACTGATGTACTATAGTTCATCACTGATGTACTATGGGCCATCACTGGTGTACTATGGGCCATCACTGGTGTACTATGGATCATCACTGATGTACTGTGGATCATCACTGATGTACTATAGTTCATCACTGGTGTACTGTGGATCATCACTGGTGTACTATGGACCATCCCTGATGTACTGTGGATCATCACTGATGTACTGTGGATCATCACTGAAGTATTGTGGATCATCACTGATGTACTGTGGATCATCACTGATGCACTGTGGATCATCACTGATGTACTGTGTATCATAACTGATGTACTGTGGATCATCACTGATGTACTATAGATCATCACTGATGTACTATAGATCATCAATGATGTACTATGGACCATCACTGATGTACTATAGATCATCACTGATGTACTATGGACCATCACTGGTGTACTATGGATCATCACTGGTGTACTGTGGATCATCACTGGTGTACTATGGACCATCCCTGATGTACTGTGGATCATCACTGATGTACTGTGGATCATCACTGATGTACTATAGTTCATCACTGATGTACTATGGGCCATCACTGGTGTACTATGGATCATCACTGGTGTACTATGGATCATCACTGATGTACTATGGACCATCCCTGATGTACTGTGGATCATCACTGATGTACTGTGGATCATCACTGATGTACTATGGATCATCACTGATGTACTGTGGATCATCACTGATGTACTATAGTTCATCACTGATGTACTATGGGCCATCACTGGTGTACTATGGATCATCACTGGTGTACTATGGATCATCACTGATGTACTATGGACCATCCCTGATGTACTGTGGATCATCTCTGATGTACTATAGTTCATCACTGATGTACTATGGGCCATCACTGGTGTACTATGGATCATCACTGGTGTACTATGGATCATCACTGATGTACTATGGACCATCCCTGATGTACTGTGGATCATCACTGATGTACTGTGGATCATCACTGATGTACTATGGATCATCACTGATGTACTATGGGCCATCACTGGTGTACTATGGGCCATCACTGGTGTACTATGGATCATCACTGGTGTACTATGGACCATCACTGATGTACTATGGACCATCACTGATGTACTATGGATCATCACTGATATACTGTGGACCATCCCTGATGTACTGTGGATCATCACTGATGTACTGTGGATCATCACTGAAGTATTGTGGATCATCATTGATGTACTGTGGATCATCACTGATGTACTGTGTATCATAACTGATGTACTGTGGATCATCACTGATGTACTATAGATCATCACTGTTGTACTATAGATCATCACTGATGTACTATGGACCATCACTGGTGTACTGTGGATCATCACTGGTGTACTATGGACCATCCCTGATGTACTGTGGATCATCACTGATGTACTGTGGATCATCACTGATGTACTATAGTTCATCACTGATGTACTATGGGCCATCACTGGTGTACTATGGATCATCACTGGTGTACTATGGATCATCACTGATGTACTATGGACCATCCCTGATGTACTGTGGATCATCACTGATGTACTATGGATCATCACTGATGTACTGTGGATCATCACTGATGTACTATAGTTCATCACTGATGTACTATGGGCCATCACTGGTGTACTATGGATCATCACTGGTGTACTATGGATCATGACTGATGTACTATGGACCATCCCTGATGTACTGTGGATCATCTCTGATGTACTATAGTTCATCACTGATGTACTATGGGCCATCACTGGTGTACTATGGATCATCACTGGTGTACTATGGATCATCACTGATGTACTATGGACCTTCCCTGATGTACTGTGGATCATCACTGATGTACTGTGGATCATCACTGATGTACTATGGATCATCACTGATGTACTATGGGCCATCACTGGTGTACTATGGGCCATCACTGGTGTACTATGGATCATCACTGGTGTACTATGGACCATCACTGATGTACTATGGACCATCACTGATGTACTATGGATCATCACTGATATACTGTGGACCATCACTGATGTACTATGGACCATCCCTGATGTACTGTGGATCATCACTGATGTACTGTGGATCATCACTGATGTACTATGGATCATCACTGATGTACTGTGGATCATCACTGATGTACTATAGTTCATCACTGATGTACTATGGGCCATCACTGGTGTACTATGGGCCATCACTGGTGTACTATGGATCATCACTGATGTACTGTGGATCATCACTGATGTACTATAGTTCATCACTGGTGTACTGTGGATCATCACTGGTGTACTATGGACCATCCCTGATGTACTGTGGATCATCACTGATGTACTGTGGATCATCACTGATGTACTATAGTTCATCACTGATGTACTATGGGCCATCACTGGTGTACTATGGATCATCACTGGTGTACTATGGATCATCACTGATGTACTATGGACCATCCCTGATGTACTGTGGATCATCACTGATGTACTGTGGATCATCACTGATGTACTATGGATCATCACTGATGTACTGTGGATCATCACTGATGTACTATAGTTCATCACTGATGTACTATGGGCCATCACTGGTGTACTATGGATCATCACTGGTGTACTATGGATCATCACTGATGTACTATGGACCATCCCTGATGTACTGTGGATCATCTCTGATGTACTATAGTTCATCACTGATGTACTATGGGCCATCACTGGTGTACTATGGATCATCACTGGTGTACTATGGATCATCACTGATGTACTATGGACCATCCCTGATGTACTGTGGATCATCACTGATGTACTGTGGATCATCACTGATGTACTATGGATCATCACTGATGTACTATGGGCCATCACTGGTGTACTATGGGCCATCACTGGTGTACTATGGATCATCACTGGTGTACTATGGACCATCACTGATGTACTATGGACCATCACTGATGTACTATGGATCATCACTGATATACTGTGGACCATCCCTGATGTACTGTGGATCATCACTGATGTACTGTGGATCATCACTGAAGTATTGTGGATCATCATTGATGTACTGTGGATCATCACTGATGTACTGTGTATCATAACTGATGTACTGTGGATCATCACTGATGTACTATAGATCATCACTGTTGTACTATAGATCATCACTGATGTACTATGGACCATCACTGGTGTACTGTGGATCATCACTGGTGTACTATGGACCATCCCTGATGTACTGTGGATCATCACTGATGTACTGTGGATCATCACTGATGTACTATAGTTCATCACTGATGTACTATGGATCATCACTGGTGTACTATGGATCATCACTGATGTACTATGGACCATCCCTGATGTACTGTGGATCATCACTGATGTACTATGGATCATCACTGATGTACTGTGGATCATCACTGATGTACTATAGTTCATCACTGATGTACTATGGGCCATCACTGGTGTACTATGGATCATCACTGGTGTACTATGGATCATGACTGATGTACTATGGACCATCCCTGATGTACTGTGGATCATCTCTGATGTACTATAGTTCATCACTGATGTACTATGGGCCATCACTGGTGTACTATGGATCATCACTGGTGTACTATGGATCATCACTGATGTACTATGGACCTTCCCTGATGTACTGTGGATCATCACTGATGTACTGTGGATCATCACTGATGTACTATGGATCATCACTGATGTACTATGGGCCATCACTGGTGTACTATGGGCCATCACTGGTGTACTATGGATCATCACTGGTGTACTATGGACCATCACTGATGTACTATGGACCATCACTGATGTACTATGGATCATCACTGATATACTGTGGACCATCACTGATGTACTATGGACCATCCCTGATGTACTGTGGATCATCACTGATGTACTGTGGATCATCACTGATGTACTATGGATCATCACTGATGTACTGTGGATCATCACTGATGTACTATAGTTCATCACTGATGTACTATGGACCATCACTGGTGTACTATGGATCATCACTGGTGTACTATGGATCATCACTGATGTACTATGGACCATCCCTGATGTACTGTGGATCATCACTGATGTACTATAGTTCATCACTGATGTACTATGGGCCATCACTGGTGTACTATGGATCATCACTGGTGTACTATGGATCATCACTGATGTACTATGGACCATCCCTGATGTACTGTGGATCATCACTGATGTACTGTGGATCATCACTGATGTACTATGAATCATCACTGATGTACTATGGGCCATCACTGGTGTACTATGGGCCATCACTGGTGAACTATGGATCATCACTGGTGTACTATGGACCATCACTGATGTACTATGGACCATCACTGATGTACTATGGATCATCACTGATATACTGTGGACCATCCCTGATGTACTGTGGATCATCACTGATGTACTGTGGATCATCACTGAAGTATTGTGGATCATCACTGATGTACTGTGGATCATCACTGATGTACTGTGTATCATAACTGATGTATTGTAGATCATCACTGATGTACTATAGATCATCACTGATGTACTATAGATCATCACTGATGGACTATGGACCATCACTGATGTACTATAGATCATCACTGATGTACTATGGACCATCACTGGTGTACTATGGATCATCACTGGTGTACTGTGGATCATCACTGGTGTACTATGGATCATCACTGGTGTACTATGGACCATCCCTGATGTACTGTGGATCATCACTGATGTACTGTGGATCATCACTGATGTACTATAGTTCATCACTGATGTACTATGGGCCATCACTGGTGTACTATGGATCATCACTGGTGTACTATGGACCATCACTGGTGTACTATGGATCATCACTGGTGTACTGTGGATCATCACTGGTGTACTATGGACCATCCCTGATGTACTGTGGATCATCACTGATGTACTGTGGATCATCACTGATGTACTATAGTTCATCACTGATATACTGTGGGCCATCACTGGTGTACTATGGATCATCACTGGTGTACTATGGATCATCACTGATGTACTATGGACCATCCCTGATGTACTGTGGATCATCACTGATGTACTGTGGATCATCACTGATGTACTATGGATCATCACTGATGTACTGTGGATCATCACTGATGTACTATAGTTCATCACTGATGTACTATGGGCCATCACTGGTGTACTATGGATCATCACTGGTGTACTATGGATCATCACTGATGTACTATGGGCCATCACTGGTGTACTATTGATCATCACTGGTGTACTATGGATCATCACTGATGTACTATAGATCATCACTGATGTACTATAGCTCATCACTGATGTACTATGGACCATCACTGATGTACTATAGTTCATCACTGATGTACTATGGGCCATCACTGGTGTACTATGGATCATCACTGGTGTACTATGGATCATCACTGATGTACTATGGACCATCCCTGATGTACTGTGGATCATCACTGATGTACTATGGATCATCACTGATGTACTGTGGATCATCACTGATGTACTATAGTTCATCACTGATGTACTATGGGCCATCACTGGTGTACTATGGATCATCACTGGTGTACTATGGATCATGACTGATGTACTATGGACCATCCCTGATGTACTGTGGATCATCTCTGATGTACTATAGTTCATCACTGATGTACTATGGGCCATCACTGGTGTACTATGGATCATCACTGGTGTACTATGGATCATCACTGATGTACTATGGACCTTCCCTGATGTACTGTGGATCATCACTGATGTACTGTGGATCATCACTGATGTACTATGGATCATCACTGATGTACTATGGGCCATCACTGGTGTACTATGGGCCATCACTGGTGTACTATGGATCATCACTGGTGTACTATGGACCATCACTGATGTACTATGGACCATCACTGATGTACTATGGATCATCACTGATATACTGTGGACCATCACTGATGTACTATGGACCATCCCTGATGTACTGTGGATCATCACTGATGTACTGTGGATCATCACTGATGTACTATGGATCATCACTGATGTACTGTGGATCATCACTGATGTACTATAGTTCATCACTGATGTACTATGGGCCATCACTGGTGTACTATGGGCCATCACTGGTGTACTATGGATCATCACTGATGTACTGTGGATCATCACTGATGTACTATAGTTCATCACTGGTGTACTGTGGATCATCACTGGTGTACTATGGACCATCCCTGATGTACTGTGGATCATCACTGATGTACTGTGGATCATCACTGATGTACTATAGTTCATCACTGATGTACTATGGGCCATCACTGGTGTACTATGGATCATCACTGGTGTACTATGGATCATCACTGATGTACTATGGACCATCCCTGATGTACTGTGGATCATCACTGATGTACTGTGGATCATCACTGATGTACTATGGATCATCACTGATGTACTGTGGATCATCACTGATGTACTATAGTTCATCACTGATGTACTATGGGCCATCACTGGTGTACTATGGATCATCACTGGTGTACTATGGATCATCACTGATGTACTATGGACCATCCCTGATGTACTGTGGATCATCTCTGATGTACTATAGTTCATCACTGATGTACTATGGGCCATCACTGGTGTACTATGGATCATCACTGGTGTACTATGGATCATCACTGATGTACTATGGACCATCCCTGATGTACTGTGGATCATCACTGATGTACTGTGGATCATCACTGATGTACTATGGATCATCACTGATGTACTATGGGCCATCACTGGTGTACTATGGGCCATCACTGGTGTACTATGGATCATCACTGGTGTACTATGGACCATCACTGATGTACTATGGACCATCACTGATGTACTATGGATCATCACTGATATACTGTGGACCATCCCTGATGTACTGTGGATCATCACTGATGTACTGTGGATCATCACTGAAGTATTGTGGATCATCATTGATGTACTGTGGATCATCACTGATGTACTGTGTATCATAACTGATGTACTGTGGATCATCACTGATGTACTATAGATCATCACTGTTGTACTATAGATCATCACTGATGTACTATGGACCATCACTGGTGTACTGTGGATCATCACTGGTGTACTATGGACCATCCCTGATGTACTGTGGATCATCACTGATGTACTGTGGATCATCACTGATGTACTATAGTTCATCACTGATGTACTATGGATCATCACTGGTGTACTATGGATCATCACTGATGTACTATGGACCATCCCTGATGTACTGTGGATCATCACTGATGTACTATGGATCATCACTGATGTACTGTGGATCATCACTGATGTACTATAGTTCATCACTGATGTACTATGGGCCATCACTGGTGTACTATGGATCATCACTGGTGTACTATGGATCATGACTGATGTACTATGGACCATCCCTGATGTACTGTGGATCATCTCTGATGTACTATAGTTCATCACTGATGTACTATGGGCCATCACTGGTGTACTATGGATCATCACTGGTGTACTATGGATCATCACTGATGTACTATGGACCTTCCCTGATGTACTGTGGATCATCACTGATGTACTGTGGATCATCACTGATGTACTATGGATCATCACTGATGTACTATGGGCCATCACTGGTGTACTATGGGCCATCACTGGTGTACTATGGATCATCACTGGTGTACTATGGACCATCACTGATGTACTATGGACCATCACTGATGTACTATGGATCATCACTGATATACTGTGGACCATCACTGATGTACTATGGACCATCCCTGATGTACTGTGGATCATCACTGATGTACTGTGGATCATCACTGATGTACTATGGATCATCACTGATGTACTGTGGATCATCACTGATGTACTATAGTTCATCACTGATGTACTATGGACCATCACTGGTGTACTATGGATCATCACTGGTGTACTATGGATCATCACTGATGTACTATGGACCATCCCTGATGTACTGTGGATCATCACTGATGTACTATAGTTCATCACTGATGTACTATGGGCCATCACTGGTGTACTATGGATCATCACTGGTGTACTATGGATCATCACTGATGTACTATGGACCATCCCTGATGTACTGTGGATCATCACTGATGTACTGTGGATCATCACTGATGTACTATGAATCATCACTGATGTACTATGGGCCATCACTGGTGTACTATGGGCCATCACTGGTGAACTATGGATCATCACTGGTGTACTATGGACCATCACTGATGTACTATGGACCATCACTGATGTACTATGGATCATCACTGATATACTGTGGACCATCCCTGATGTACTGTGGATCATCACTGATGTACTGTGGATCATCACTGAAGTATTGTGGATCATCACTGATGTACTGTGGATCATCACTGATGTACTGTGTATCATAACTGATGTATTGTAGATCATCACTGATGTACTATAGATCATCACTGATGTACTATAGATCATCACTGATGGACTATGGACCATCACTGATGTACTATAGATCATCACTGATGTACTATGGACCATCACTGGTGTACTATGGATCATCACTGGTGTACTGTGGATCATCACTGGTGTACTATGGATCATCACTGGTGTACTATGGACCATCCCTGATGTACTGTGGATCATCACTGATGTACTGTGGATCATCACTGATGTACTATAGTTCATCACTGATGTACTATGGGCCATCACTGGTGTACTATGGATCATCACTGGTGTACTATGGACCATCACTGGTGTACTATGGATCATCACTGGTGTACTGTGGATCATCACTGGTGTACTATGGACCATCCCTGATGTACTGTGGATCATCACTGATGTACTGTGGATCATCACTGATGTACTATAGTTCATCACTGATATACTGTGGGCCATCACTGGTGTACTATGGATCATCACTGGTGTACTATGGATCATCACTGATGTACTATGGACCATCCCTGATGTACTGTGGATCATCACTGATGTACTGTGGATCATCACTGATGTACTATGGATCATCACTGATGTACTGTGGATCATCACTGATGTACTATAGTTCATCACTGATGTACTATGGGCCATCACTGGTGTACTATGGATCATCACTGGTGTACTATGGATCATCACTGATGTACTATGGGCCATCACTGGTGTACTATTGATCATCACTGGTGTACTATGGATCATCACTGATGTACTATAGATCATCACTGATGTACTATAGCTCATCACTGATGTACTATGGACCATCACTGATGTACTATAGATCATCACTGATGTACTATGGACCATCACTGGTGTACTATGGATCATCACTGGTGTACTGTGGATCATCACTGGTGTACTATGGACCATCCCTGATGTACTGTGGATCATCACTGATGTACTGTGGATCATCACTGATGTACTATAGTTCATCACTGATATACTGTGGGCCATCACTGGTGTACTATGGATCATCACTGGTGTACTATGGATCATCACTGATGTACTATGGACCATCCCTGATGTACTGTGGATCATCACTGATGTACTGTGGATCATCACTGATGTACTACGGATCATCACTGATGTACTGTGGATCATCACTGATGTACTATAGTTCATCACTGATGTACTATGGGCCATCACTGGTGTACTATGGATCATCACTGGTGTACTATGGATCATCACTGATGTACTATGGGCCATCACTGGTGTACTATGGATCATCACTGGTGTACTATGGATCATCACTGATGTACTATAGATCATCACTGATGTACTATAGCTCATCACTGATGTACTATGGACCATCACTGATGTACTATAGATCATCACTGATGTACTATGGACCATCACTGGTGTACTATGGATCATCACTGGTGTACTGTGGATCATCACTGGTGTACTATGGACCATCCCTGATGTACTGTGGATCATCACTGATGTACTGTGGATCATCACTGATGTACTATAGTTCATCACTGATGTACTATGGGCCATCACTGGTGTACTATGGATCATCACTGGTGTACTATGGATCATCACTGATGTACTATGGACCATCCCTGATGTACTGTGGATCATCACTGATGTACTGTGGATCATCACTGATGTACTATGGATCATCACTGATGTACTGTGGATCATCACTGATGTACTATAGTTCATCACTGATGTACTATGGGCCATCACTGTTGTACTATGGATCATCACTGGTGTACTATGGATCATCACTGATGTACTATGGACCATCCCTGATGTACTGTGGATCATCACTGATGTACTATAGTTCATCACTGATGTACTATGGGCCATCACTGGTGTACTATGGATCATCACTGGTGTACTATGGATCATCACTGATGTACTATGGACCATCCCTGATGTACTGTGGATCATCACTGATGTACTATGGATCATCACTGATGTACTATGGGCCATCACTGGTGTACTATGGGCCATCACTGGTGTACTATGGATCATCACTGGTGTACTATGGACCATCACTGATGTACTATGGACCATCACTGATGTACTATGGATCATCACTGATATACTGTGGACCATCCCTGATGTACTGTGGATCATCACTGATGTACTGTGGATCATCACTGAAGTATTGTGGATCATCACTGATGTACTGTGGATCATCACTGATGTACTGTGTATCATAACTGATGTATTGTGGATCATCACTGATGTACTATAGATCATCACTGATGTACTATAGATCATCACTGATGGACTATGGACCATCACTGATGTACTATAGATCATCACTGATGTACTATGGACCATCACTGGTGTACTATGGATCATCACTGGTGTACTGTGGATCATCACTGGTGTACTATGGACCATCCCTGATGTACTGTGGATCATCACTGATGTACTGTGGATCATCACTGATGTACTATAGTTCATCACTGATGTACTATGGGCCATCACTGGTGTACTATGGATCATCACTGGTGTACTATGGACCATCACTGGTGTACTATGGATCATCACTGGTGTACTGTGGATCATCACTGGTGTACTATGGACCATCCCTGATGTACTGTGGATCATCACTGATGTACTGTGGATCATCACTGATGTACTATAGTTCATCACTGATGTACTATGGGCCATCACTGGTGTACTATGGATCATCACTGGTGTACTATGGATCATCACTGATGTACTATGGACCATCCCTGATGTACTGTGGATCATCACTGATGTACTGTGGATCATCACTGATGTACTATGGATCATCACAGATGTACTGTGGATCATCACTGATGTACTATGGGCCATCACTGGTGTACTATGGGCCATCACTGGTGTACTATGGATCATCACTGATGTACTATGGATCATCACTGATGTACTATGGACCATCACTGATGTGCTATGGGCCATCACTGGTGTACTATGGATCATCACCGATGTACTGTGGACCATCCCTGATGTACTGTGGACCATCACTGATGTACTGTGGATCATCACTGATGTACTATGGATCATCACTGATGTACTATAGATCATCACTGATGTACTATAGATCATCACTGATGTACTATGGACCATCACTGGTGTACTATGGATCATCACTGGTGTACTGTGGATCATCACTGGTGTACTATGGACCATCCCTGATGTACTGTGGATCATCACTGATATACTATGGATCATCACTGATGTACTATGGATCATCACTGATGTACTATAGTTCATCACTGATGTACCATGGGCCATCACTGGTGTACTATGGATCATCACTGGTGTACTATGGATCATCACTGATGTACTATGGACCATCCCCTGATGTACTGTGGATCATCACTGATGTACTGTGGATCATCACTGATGTACTATAGTTCATCACTGATGTACTATGGGCCATCACTGGTGTACTATGGATCATCACTGGTGTACTATGGATCATCACTGATGTACTATGGACCATCCCTGATGTACTGTGGATCATCACTGATGTACTATAGTTCATCACTGATGTACTATGGGCCATCACTGGTGTACTATGGATCATCACTGGTGTACTATGGATCATCACTGATGTACTATAGATCATCACTGATGTACTATAGTTCATCACTGATGTACTATAGATCATCACTGATGTACTATGGACCATCACTGGTGTACTATAGATCATCACTGATGTACTATGGACCATCACTGGTGTACTATGGATCATCACTGGTGTACTGTGGATCATCACTGGTGTACTATGGACCATCCCTGATGTACTGTGGTCATCACTGATGTACTGTGGATCATCACTGATGTACTATAGTTCATCACTGATGTACTATGGGCCATCACTGGTGTACTATGGATCATCACTGGTGTACTATGGATCATCACTGATGTACTATGGACCATCCCTGATGTACTGTGGATCATCACTGATGTACTGTGGATCATCACTGATGTACTATAGTTCATCACTGATGTACTATGGGCCATCACTGGTGTACTATGGATCATCACTGGTGTACTATGGGCCATCACTGGTGTACTATGGATCATCACTGATGTACTGTGGATCATCACTGATGTACTATAGTTCATCACTGATGTACTATGGGCCATCACTGGTGTACTATGGATCATCACTGGTGTACTATGGGCCATCACTGGTGTACTATGGATCATCACTGGTGTACTATGGATCATCACTGATGTACTGTGGACCATCCCTGATGTACTGTGGATCATCACTGATGTACTGTGGATCATCACTGATGTACTATGGATCATCACTGATGTACTATGGGCCATCACTGGTGTACTATGGGCCATCACTGGTGTACTATGGATCATCACTGATGTACTATGGATCATCACTGATATACTGTGGACCATCCCTGATGTACTGTGGATCATCACTGATGTACTGTGGATCATCACTGAAGTATTGTGGATCATCACTGATGTACTGTGGATCATCACTGATGCACTGTGGATCATCACTGATGTACTGTGTATCATAACTGATGTACTGTGGATCATCACTGATGTACTATAGATCATCACTGATGTACTATAGATCATCAATGATGTACTATGGACCATCACTGATGTACTATAGATCATCACTGATGTACTATGGACCATCACTGGTGTACTATGGATCATCACTGGTGTACTGTGGATCATCACTGGTGTACTATGGACCATCCCTGATGTACTGTGGATCATCACTGATGTACTGTGGATCATCACTGATGTACTATAGTTCATCACTGATGTACTATGGGCCATCACTGGTGTACTATGGATCATCACTGGTGTACTATGGATCATCACTGATGTACTATGGACCATCCCTGATGTACTGTGGATCATCACTGATGTACTGTGGATCATCACTGATGTACTATGGATCATCACTGATGTACTGTGGATCATCACTGATGTACTATAGTTCATCACTGATGTACTATGGGCCATCACTGGTGTACTATGGATCATCACTGGTGTACTATGGATCATCACTGATGTACTATGGACCATCCCTGATGTACTGTGGATCATCTCTGATGTACTATAGTTCATCACTGATGTACTATGGGCCATCACTGGTGTACTATGGATCATCACTGGTGTACTATGGATCATCACTGATGTACTATGGACCATCCCTGATGTACTGTGGATCATCACTGATGTACTGTGGATCATCACTGATGTACTATGGATCATCACTGATGTACTATGGGCCATCACTGGTGTACTATGGGCCATCACTGGTGTACTATGGATCATCACTGGTGTACTATGGACCATCACTGATGTACTATGGACCATCACTGATGTACTATGGATCATCACTGATATACTGTGGACCATCCCTGATGTACTGTGGATCATCACTGATGTACTGTGGATCATCACTGAAGTATTGTGGATCATCATTGATGTACTGTGGATCATCACTGATGTACTGTGTATCATAACTGATGTACTGTGGATCATCACTGATGTACTATAGATCATCACTGTTGTACTATAGATCATCACTGATGTACTATGGACCATCACTGGTGTACTGTGGATCATCACTGGTGTACTATGGACCATCCCTGATGTACTGTGGATCATCACTGATGTACTGTGGATCATCACTGATGTACTATAGTTCATCACTGATGTACTATGGGCCATCACTGGTGTACTATGGATCATCACTGGTGTACTATGGATCATTACTGATGTACTATGGACCATCCCTGATGTACTGTGGATCATCACTGATGTACTATGGATCATCACTGATGTACTGTGGATCATCACTGATGTACTATAGTTCATCACTGATGTACTATGGGCCATCACTGGTGTACTATGGATCATCACTGGTGTACTATGGATCATGACTGATGTACTATGGACCATCCCTGATGTACTGTGGATCATCTCTGATGTACTATAGTTCATCACTGATGTACTATGGGCCATCACTGGTGTACTATGGATCATCACTGGTGTACTATGGATCATCACTGATGTACTATGGACCTTCCCTGATGTACTGTGGATCATCACTGATGTACTGTGGATCATCACTGATGTACTATGGATCATCACTGATGTACTATGGGCCATCACTGGTGTACTATGGGCCATCACTGGTGTACTATGGATCATCACTGGTGTACTATGGACCATCACTGATGTACTATGGACCATCACTGATGTACTATGGATCATCACTGATATACTGTGGACCATCACTGATGTACTATGGACCATCCCTGATGTACTGTGGATCATCACTGATGTACTGTGGATCATCACTGATGTACTATGGATCATCACTGATGTACTGTGGATCATCACTGATGTACTATAGTTCATCACTGATGTACTATGGGCCATCACTGGTGTACTATGGGCCATCACTGGTGTACTATGGATCATCACTGATGTACTGTGGATCATCACTGATGTACTATAGTTCATCACTGGTGTACTGTGGATCATCACTGGTGTACTATGGACCATCCCTGATGTACTGTGGATCATCACTGATGTACTGTGGATCATCACTGATGTACTATAGTTCATCACTGATGTACTATGGGCCATCACTGGTGTACTATGGATCATCACTGGTGTACTATGGATCATCACTGATGTACTATGGACCATCCCTGATGTACTGTGGATCATCACTGATGTACTGTGGATCATCACTGATGTACTATGGATCATCACTGATGTACTGTGGATCATCACTGATGTACTATAGTTCATCACTGATGTACTATGGGCCATCACTGGTGTACTATGGATCATCACTGGTGTACTATGGATCATCACTGATGTACTATGGACCATCCCTGATGTACTGTGGATCATCTCTGATGTACTATAGTTCATCACTGATGTACTATGGGCCATCACTGGTGTACTATGGATCATCACTGGTGTACTATGGATCATCACTGATGTACTATGGACCATCCCTGATGTACTGTGGATCATCACTGATGTACTGTGGATCATCACTGATGTACTATGGATCATCACTGATGTACTATGGGCCATCACTGGTGTACTATGGGCCATCACTGGTGTACTATGGATCATCACTGGTGTACTATGGACCATCACTGATGTACTATGGACCATCACTGATGTACTATGGATCATCACTGATATACTGTGGACCATCCCTGATGTACTGTGGATCATCACTGATGTACTGTGGATCATCACTGAAGTATTGTGGATCATCATTGATGTACTGTGGATCATCACTGATGTACTGTGTATCATAACTGATGTACTGTGGATCATCACTGATGTACTATAGATCATCACTGTTGTACTATAGATCATCACTGATGTACTATGGACCATCACTGGTGTACTGTGGATCATCACTGGTGTACTATGGACCATCCCTGATGTACTGTGGATCATCACTGATGTACTGTGGATCATCACTGATGTACTATAGTTCATCACTGATGTACTATGGATCATCACTGGTGTACTATGGATCATCACTGATGTACTATGGACCATCCCTGATGTACTGTGGATCATCACTGATGTACTATGGATCATCACTGATGTACTGTGGATCATCACTGATGTACTATAGTTCATCACTGATGTACTATGGGCCATCACTGGTGTACTATGGATCATCACTGGTGTACTATGGATCATGACTGATGTACTATGGACCATCCCTGATGTACTGTGGATCATCTCTGATGTACTATAGTTCATCACTGATGTACTATGGGCCATCACTGGTGTACTATGGATCATCACTGGTGTACTATGGATCATCACTGATGTACTATGGACCTTCCCTGATGTACTGTGGATCATCACTGATGTACTGTGGATCATCACTGATGTACTATGGATCATCACTGATGTACTATGGGCCATCACTGGTGTACTATGGGCCATCACTGGTGTACTATGGATCATCACTGGTGTACTATGGACCATCACTGATGTACTATGGACCATCACTGATGTACTATGGATCATCACTGATATACTGTGGACCATCACTGATGTACTATGGACCATCCCTGATGTACTGTGGATCATCACTGATGTACTGTGGATCATCACTGATGTACTATGGATCATCACTGATGTACTGTGGATCATCACTGATGTACTATAGTTCATCACTGATGTACTATGGACCATCACTGGTGTACTATGGATCATCACTGGTGTACTATGGATCATCACTGATGTACTATGGACCATCCCTGATGTACTGTGGATCATCACTGATGTACTATAGTTCATCACTGATGTACTATGGGCCATCACTGGTGTACTATGGATCATCACTGGTGTACTATGGATCATCACTGATGTACTATGGACCATCCCTGATGTACTGTGGATCATCACTGATGTACTGTGGATCATCACTGATGTACTATGAATCATCACTGATGTACTATGGGCCATCACTGGTGTACTATGGGCCATCACTGGTGAACTATGGATCATCACTGGTGTACTATGGAACATCACTGATGTACTATGGACCATCACTGATGTACTATGGATCATCACTGATATACTGTGGACCATCCCTGATGTACTGTGGATCATCACTGATGTACTGTGGATCATCACTGAAGTATTGTGTATCATAACTGATGTATTGTAGATCATCACTGATGTACTATAGATCATCACTGATGTACTATAGATCATCACTGATGGACTATGGACCATCACTGATGTACTATAGATCATCACTGATGTACTATGGACCATCACTGGTGTACTATGGATCATCACTGGTGTACTGTGGATCATCACTGGTGTACTATGGATCATCACTGGTGTACTATGGACCATCCCTGATGTACTGTGGATCAACACTGATGTACTGTGGATCATCACTGATGTACTATAGTTCATCACTGATGTACTATGGGCCATCACTGGTGTACTATGGATCATCACTGGTGTACTATGGACCATCACTGGTGTACTATGGATCATCACTGGTGTACTGTGGATCATCACTGGTGTACTATGGACCATCCCTGATGTACTGTGGATCATCACTGATGTACTGTGGATCATCACTGATGTACTATAGTTCATCACTGATGTACTATGGGCCATCACTGGTGTACTATGGATCATCACTGGTGTACTATGGATCATCACTGATGTACTATGGACCATCCCTGATGTACTGTGGATCATCACTGATGTACTGTGGATCATCACTGATGTACTATGGGCCATCACTGGTGTACTATGGGCCATCACTGGTGTACTATGGATCATCACCGATGTACTGTGGACCATCCCTGATGTACTGTGGACCATCACTGATGTACTGTGGATCATCACTGATGTACTATGGATCATCACTGATGTACTATAGATCATCACTGATGTACTATAGATCATCACTGATGTACTATGGACCATCACTGATGTACTATAGATCATCACTGATGTACTATGGACCATCACTGGTGTACTATGGATCATCACTGGTGTACTGTGGATCATCACTGGTGTACTATGGACCATCCCTGATGTACTGTGGATCATCACTGATATACTATGGATCATCACTGATGTACTATGGATCATCACTGATGTACTATAGTTCATCACTGATGTACTATGGGCCATCACTGGTGTACTATGGATCATCACTGGTGTACTATGGATCATCACTGATGTACTATGGACCATCCCTGATGTACTGTGGATCATCACTGATGTACTGTGGATCATCACTGATGTACTATAGTTCATCACTGATGTACTATGGGCCATCACTGGTGTACTATGGATCATCACTGGTGTACTATGGATCATCACTGATGTACTATGGACCATCCCTGATGTACTGTGGATCATCACTGATGTACTATAGTTCATCACTGATGTACTATGGGCCATCACTGGTGTACTATGGATCATCACTGGTGTACTATGGATCATCACTGATGTACTATAGATCATCACTGATGTACTATAGTTTATCACTGATGTACTATAGATCATCACTGATGTACTATAGATCATCACTGATGTACTATAGTTTATCACTGATGTACTATAGATCATCACTGATGTACTATGGACCATCACTGGTGTACTATAGATCATCACTGATGTACTATGAACCATCACTGGTGTACTATGGATCATCACTGGTGTACTGTGGATCATCACTGGTGTACTATGGACCATCCCTGATGTACTGTGGATCATCACTGATGTACTGTGGATCATCACTGATGTACTATAGTTCATCACTGATGTACTATGGGCCATCACTGGTGTACTATGGATCATCACTGGTGTACTATGGATCATCACTGATGTACTATGGACCATCCCTGATGTACTGTGGATCATCACTGATGTACTGTGGATCATCACTGATGTACTATAGTTCATCACTGATGTACTATGGGCCATCACTGGTGTACTATGGATCATCACTGGTGTACTATGGGCCATCACTGGTGTACTATGGATCATCACTGATGTACTGTGGATCATCACTGATGTACTATAGTTCATCATTGATGTACTATGGGCCATCACTGGTGTACTATGGATCATCACTGGTGTACTATGGGCCATCACTGGTGTACTATGGATCATCACTGGTGTACTATGGATCATCACTGATGTACTGTGGACCATCCCTGATGTACTGTGGATCATCACTGATGTACTGTGGATCATCACTGATGTACTATGGATCATCACTGATGTACTATGGGCCATCACTGGTGTACTATGGGCCATCACTGGTGTACTATGGATCATCACTGATGTACTATGGATCATCACTGATATACTGTGGACCATCCCTGATGTACTGTGGATCATCACTGATGTACTGTGGATCATCACTGAAGTATTGTGGATCATCACTGATGTACTGTGGATCATCACTGATGTACTGTGTATCATAACTGATGTACTGTGGATCATCACTGATGTACTATAGATCATCACTGATGTACTATAGATCATCACTGATGTACCATGGACCATCACTGATGTACTATAGATCATCACTGATGTACTATGGACCATCACTGGTGTACTATGGATCATCACTGGTGTACTGTGGATCATCACTGGTGTACTATGGACCATCCCTGATGTACTGTGGATCATCACTGATGTACTGTGGATCATCACTGATGTACTATAGTTCATCACTGATGTACTATGAGCCATCACTGGTGTACTATGGATCATCACTGGTGTACTATGGATCATCACTGATGTACTATGGACCATCCCTGATGTACTGTGGATCATCACTGATGTACTGTGGATCATCACTGATGTACTATGGATCATCACTGATGTACTGTGGATCATCACTGATGTACTATAGTTCATCACTGATGTACTATGGGCCATCACTGGTGTACTATGGATCATCACTGGTGTACTATGGATCATCACTGATGTACTATGGACCATCCCTGATGTACTGTGGATCATCTCTGATGTACTATAGTTCATCACTGATGTACTATGGGCCATCACTGGTGTACTATGGATCATCACTGATGTACTGTGGATCATCACTGATGTACTGTGGATTATCACTGATGTACTATGGGCCATCACTGGTGTACTATGGGCCATCACTGGTGTACTATGGATCATCACTGGTGTACTATGGACCATCACTGATGTACTATGGACCATCACTGATGTACTATGGATCATTACTGATATACTGTGGACCATCACTGATGTACTGTGGACCATCCCTGATGTACTGTGGATCATCACTGAAGTATTGTGGATCATCACTGATGTACTGTGGATCATCACTGATGTACTGTGGATCATAACTGATGTACTGTAGATCATCACTGATGTACTATAGATCATCACTGGTGTACTATGTATATAGATCATCACTGATGTACTATGGACCATCACTGATGTACTATAGATCATCACTGATGTACTATGGACCATCACTGGTGTACTATGGATCATCACTGGTGTACTGTGGATCATCACTGGTGTACTATGGACCATCCCTGATGTACTGTGGATCATCACTGATGTACTGTGGATCATCACTGATGTACTATAGTTCATCACTGATGTACTATGGGCCATCACTGGTGTACTATGGATCATCACTGGTGTACTATGGATCATCACTGATGTACTATGGACCATCCCTGATGTACTGTGGATCATCACTGATGTACTATAGTTCATCACTGATGTACTATGGGCCATCACTGGTGTACTATGGATCATCACTGGTGTACTATGGATCATCACTGATGTACTATGGACCATCCCTGATGTACTGTGGATCATCACTGATGTACTGTGGATCATCACTGATGTACTATGGATCATCACTGATGTACTATGGGCCATCACTGGTGTACTATGGATCATCACTGGTGTACTATGGATCATCACTGGTGTACTATGGACCATCACTGATGTACTGTGGACCATCACTGATGTACTGTGGACCACCACTGATGTACTGTGGATCATCACTGATGTACTGTGGATCATCCCTGGTGTACTATGGAACATCACTGGTGTACTATGGATCATCACTGGTGTACTATGGATCATCACTGATGTACTATGGGCCATCACTGATGTACTATGGATCATCACTGATATACTGTGGACCATCCCTAATGTACTGTGGATCATCACTGATGTACTGTGGATCATCACTGAAGTATTGTGGATCATCACTGATGTACTGTGGATCATCACTGATGTACTGTGGATCATAACTTATGTACTGTGGATCATCACTGATGTACTGTGGATCATCACTGATGTACTATAGATCATTACTGATGTACCATGGGCCATCACTGGTGTACTATGGATCATCATTGATGTACTATGGATCATCACTGATGTACTATGGATCATCACTGATGTACTATGGACCATCACTGATGTACTATGGGCCATCACTGGTGTACTATGGATCATCACTGATGTACTGTGGATCATCACTGATGTACTGTGGGTCATCACTGATGTACTATGGATCATCACTGATATACTGTGGACCATCCCTGATGTATTGTGGATCATCACTGATGTACTGTGGATCATCACTGATGTACTATAAATCATCACTGAAGTACTATGGGCCATCACTGGTGTACTATGGATCATCACTGGTGTACTATGGATCATCACTGATGTACTATGGATCATCACTGATGTACTATGGATCATCACTGGTGTACTATGGATCATCACTGATGTACTGTGGACCATCCCTGATGTACTGTGGATCATCACTGATGTACTGTGGATCATCACTGATGTACTGTGGATCATCACTGATGTACTGAGGATCATCACTGATGTACTATGGATCATCACTGATGTAGCTTGGATCATCACTGATGTACTGTGGATCATCACTGATGTACTGTGGATCATCACCGATGTACTATAGTTTATCACTGTAGTACTATGGGCCATGACTGGTGTACTATGGATCATCACTGATGTACTATGAGCCATCACTGATGTACTATGGATCATCACTGGTGTACTATGGATCATCACTGATGTACTATGAGCCATCACTGATGTACTATGGATCATCACTGGTGTACAATGGATCACCACTGATGTACTATGGATCATCACTGATGTACTATGAGCCATCACTGATGTACTATGGGCCATCCCTGGTGTACTATGGATCATCACTGATGTACTGTGGATCATCACTGATGTACTATGGGACATCACTGGTGTACTATGGGCCATCACTGGTGTACTATGGATCATCACTGGTGTACTATGGGCCATCACTGGTGTACTATGGGCCATCACTGGTGTACTATGGATCATCACTGGTGTACTATGGACCATTACTGATGTACTATGGATCATCACTGGTGTACTATGGATCATCAATGGTGTACTATGGATCATCCCTGCTGTACTATGGATCATTACTGGTGTACTATGGATCATCACTGATATACTGTGGACCATCCCTGATATACTGTGGATCATCCCTGATGTACTGTGGATCATCACTGATGTACTGTGGGCCATCACAAGTGTACTGTGGGCCATCACAGGTGTACTATGGATCATCACTGATGTACTATGGATCATCACTGGTGTACTATGGATCATCACTGATGTACTGTGGACCATCCCTGATGTACTATAGATCATCACTGATGTACTGTGGATCATCACTGATGTACTATGGGCCATCACTGGTGTACTATGGGCCATCACTGGTGTACTATGGATCATCACTGGATTACTATGGATCATCCCTGGTGTACTATGGACCATCACTGATGTGCTTTGGGCCATCACTGGTGTACTATGGATCATCACTGATGTACCGTGGACCATCCCTGATGTACTGTGGATCATCACTGATGTACTGTGGATCATCACTGATGTACTATTGTTCATCACTGATGTACTATAGGCCATCACTGGTGTACTATGGATCATCACTGGTGTACTATGGATCATCACTGATGTACTATGGACCATCCCTGATGTACTGTGGATCATCACTGATGTACTGTGGATCATCACTGATGTACTATGGACCATCACTGATGTACTGTGGATCATCACTGATGTACTATTGTTCATCACTGATGTACTATGGGCCATCACTGGTGTACTATGGATCATCACTGGTGTACTATGGATCATCACTGATGTACTATGGACCATCCCTGATGTACTGTGGATCATCACTGATGTACTATAGTTCATCACTGATGTACTATGGGCCATCACTGGTGTACTATGGATCATCACTGGTGTACTATGGATCATCACTGATGTACTATGGACCATCCCTGATGTACTGTGGATCATCACTGATGTACTGTGGATCATCACTGATGTACTATGGATCATCACTGATGTACTATGGGCCATCACTGGTGTACTATGGGCCATCACTGGTGTACTATGGATCATCACTGGTGTACTATGGACCATCACTGATGTACTATGGACCATCACTGATGTACTATGGATCATCACTGATATACTGTGGACCATCCCTGATGTACTGTGGATCATCACTGATGTACTGTGGATCATCACTGAAGTATTGTGGATCATCACTGATGTACTGTGGATCATCACTAATGTACTGTGGATCATAACTGATGTACTGTAGATCATCACTGATGTACTATAGATCATCACTGGTGTACTATGTATATAGATCATCACTGAAGTATTGTGGATCATCACTGATGTACTGTGGATCATCACTGATGTACTGTGGATCATAACTTATGTACTGTGGATCATCACTGATGTACTGTGGATCATCACTGATGTACTATAGATCATTACTGATGTACCATGGGCCATCACTGGTGTACTATGGATCATCATTGATGTACTATGGATCATCACTGATGTACTATGGATCATCACTGATGTACTATGGACCATCACTGATGTACTATGGGCCATCACTGGTGTACTATGGATCATCACTGATGTACTGTGGATCATCACTGATGTACTGTGGGTCATCACTGATGTACTATGGATCATCACTGATATACTGTGGACCATCCCTGATGTATTGTGGATCATCACTGATGTACTGTGGATCATCACTGATGTACTATAAATCATCACTGAAGTACTATGGGCCATCACTGGTGTACTATGGATCATCACTGGTGTACTATGGATCATCACTGATGTACTATGGATCATCACTGATGTACTATGGATCATCACTGGTGTACTATGGATCATCACTGATGTACTGTGGACCATCCCTGATGTACTGTGGATCATCACTGATGTACTGTGGATCATCACTGATGTACTGTGGTTCATCACTGATGTACTGAGGATCATCACTGATGTACTATGGATCATCACTGATGTAGCTTGGATCATCACTGATGTACTGTGGATCATCACTGATGTACTGTGGATCATCACCGATGTACTATAGTTTATCACTGTAGTACTATGGGCCATGACTGGTGTACTATGGATCATCACTGATGTACTATGAGCCATCACTGATGTACTATGGATCATCACTGGTGTACTATGGATCATCACTGATGTACTATGAGCCATCACTGATGTACTATGGATCATCACTGGTGTACAATGGATCACCACTGATGTACTATGGATCATCACTGATGTACTATGAGCCATCACTGATGTACTATGGGCCATCCCTGGTGTACTATGGATCATCACTGATGTACTGTGGATC
Organism: Rana muscosa; assembly: GCA_029206835.1. Classification (NCBI taxonomy): domain Eukaryota; kingdom Metazoa; phylum Chordata; class Amphibia; order Anura; family Ranidae; genus Rana; species Rana muscosa. The sequence goes on along the minus strand of JARGYO010000206.1, from coordinate 4,589,029 downwards.
ATCACTGATGTACTATGGGACATCACTGGTGTACTATGGGCCATCACTGGTGTACTATGGATCATCACTGGTGTACTATGGGCCATCACTGGTGTACTATGGGCCATCACTGGTGTACTATGGATCATCACTGGTGTACTATGGACCATTACTGATGTACTATGGATCATCACTGGTGTACTATGGATCATCAATGGTGTACTATGGATCATCCCTGCTGTACTATGGATCATTACTGGTGTACTATGGATCATCACTGATATACTGTGGACCATCCCTGATATACTGTGGATCATCCCTGATGTACTGTGGATCATCACTGATGTACTGTGGGCCATCACAAGTGTACTGTGGGCCATCACAGGTGTACTATGGATCATCACTGATGTACTATGGATCATCACTGGTGTACTATGGATCATCACTGATGTACTGTGGACCATCCCTGATGTACTATAGATCATCACTGATGTACTGTGGATCATCACTGATGTACTATGGGCCATCACTGGTGTACTATGGGCCATCACTGGTGTACTATGGATCATCACTGGATTACTATGGATCATCCCTGGTGTACTATGGACCATCACTGATGTGCTTTGGGCCATCACTGGTGTACTATGGATCATCACTGATGTACCGTGGACCATCCCTGATGTACTGTGGATCATCACTGATGTACTGTGGATCATCACTGATGTACTATTGTTCATCACTGATGTACTATAGGCCATCACTGGTGTACTATGGATCATCACTGGTGTACTATGGATCATCACTGATGTACTATGGACCATCCCTGATGTACTGTGGATCATCACTGATGTACTGTGGATCATCACTGATGTACTATGGACCATCACTGATGTACTGTGGATCATCACTGATGTACTATTGTTCATCACTGATGTACTATGGGCCATCACTGGTGTACTATGGATCATCACTGGTGTACTATGGATCATCACTGATGTACTATGGACCATCCCTGATGTACTGTGGATCATCACTGATGTACTATAGTTCATCACTGATGTACTATGGGCCATCACTGGTGTACTATGGATCATCACTGGTGTACTATGGATCATCACTGATGTACTATGGACCATCCCTGATGTACTGTGGATCATCACTGATGTACTGTGGATCATCACTGATGTACTATGGATCATCACTGATGTACTATGGGCCATCACTGGTGTACTATGGGCCATCACTGGTGTACTATGGATCATCACTGGTGTACTATGGACCATCACTGATGTACTATGGACCATCACTGATGTACTATGGATCATCACTGATATACTGTGGACCATCCCTGATGTACTGTGGATCATCACTGATGTACTGTGGATCATCACTGAAGTATTGTGGATCATCACTGATGTACTGTGGATCATCACTAATGTACTGTGGATCATAACTGATGTACTGTAGATCATCACTGATGTACTATAGATCATCACTGGTGTACTATGTATATAGATCATCACTGATGTACTATGGACCATCACTGATGTACTATAGATCATCACTGATGTACTATGGACCATCACTGGTGTACTATGGATCATCACTGGTGTACTGTGGATCATCACTGGTGTACTATGGACCATCCCTGATGTACTGTGGATCATCACTGATGTACTGTGGATCATCACTGATGTACTATAGTTCATCACTGATGTACTATGGGCCATCACTGGTGTACTATGGATCATCACTGATGTACTATGGACCATCCCTGATGTACTGTGGATCATCACTGATGTACTATAGTTCATCACTGATGTACTATGGGCCATCACTGGTGTACTATGGATCATCACTGGTGTACTATGGATCATCACTGATGTACTATAGATCATCACTCATGTACTATAGCTCATCACTGATGTACTATTAATTATCACTGAAGTACTATGGGCCATCACTGGTGTACTATGGATCATCACTGGTGTACTATGGATCATCACTGATGTACTATGGATCATCACTGATGTACTATGGATCATGACTGGTGTACTATGGATCATCACTGATGTACTGTGGACCATCCCTGATGTACTGTGGATCATCACTGATGTACTGTGGATCATCACTGATGTACTGTGGATCATCACTGATGTACTGAGGATCATCACTGATGTACTATGGATCATCACTGATGTACCTTGGATCATCACTGATGTACTGTGGATCATCACTGATGTACTGTGGATCATCACTGATGTACTATAGATCATCACTGTAGTACTATGGGCCATGACTGGTGTACTATGGATCATCACTGATGTACTATGGATCATCACTGATGTATTATGGATCATCACTGATGTACTATGAGCCATCACTGATGTACTATGGATCATCACTGGTGTACTATGGATCATCACTGATGTACTATGAGCCATCACTGATGTACTATGGATCATCACTGGTGTACTATGGATCATCACTGATGTACTATGGATCATCACTGGTGTACTATGGACCATCCCTGATGTACTGTGGATCATCACTGATGTACTGTGGATCATCACTGATGTACTATAGTTCATCACTGATGTACTATGAGCCATCACTGGTGTACTATGGATCATCACTGGTGTACTATGGATCATCACTGATGTACTATGGACCATCCCTGATGTACTGTGGATCATCACTGATGTACTGTGGATCATCACTGATGTACTATGGATCATCACTGATGTACTGTGGATCATCACTGATGTACTATAGTTCATCACTGATGTACTATGGGCCATCACTGGTGTACTATGGATCATCACTGGTGTACTATGGATCATCACTGATGTACTATGGACCATCCCTGATGTACTGTGGATCATCTCTGATGTACTATAGTTCATCACTGATGTACTATGGGCCATCACTGGTGTACTATGGATCATCACTGATGTACTGTGGATCATCACTGATGTACTGTGGATCATCACTGATGTACTATGGGCCATCACTGGTGTACTATGGGCCATCACTGGTGTACTATGGATCATCACTGGTGTACTATGGACCATCACTGATGTACTATGGACCATCACTGATGTACTATGGATCATTACTGATATACTGTGGACCATCACTGATGTACTGTGGACCATCCCTGATGTACTGTGGATCATCACTGAAGTATTGTGGATCATCACTGATGTACTGTGGATCATCACTGATGTACTGTGGATCATAACTGATGTACTGTAGATCATCACTGATGTACTATAGATCATCACTGGTGTACTATGTATATAGATCATCACTGATGTACTATGGACCATCACTGATGTACTATAGATCATCACTGATGTACTATGGACCATCACTGGTGTACTATGGATCATCACTGGTGTACTGTGGATCATCACTGGTGTACTATGGACCATCCCTGATGTACTGTGGATCATCACTGATGTACTGTGGATCATCACTGATGTACTATAGTTCATCACTGATGTACTATGGGCCATCACTGGTGTACTATGGATCATCACTGATGTACTATGGACCATCCCTGATGTACTGTGGATCATCACTGATGTACTATAGTTCATCACTGATGTACTATGGGCCATCACTGGTGTACTATGGATCATCACTGGTGTACTATGGATCATCACTGATGTACTATAGATCATCACTCATGTACTATAGCTCATCACTGATGTACTATTAATTATCACTGAAGTACTATGGGCCATCACTGGTGTACTATGGATCATCACTGGTGTACTATGGATCATCACTGATGTACTATGGATCATCACTGATGTACTATGGATCATGACTGGTGTACTATGGATCATCACTGATGTACTGTGGACCATCCCTGATGTACTGTGGATCATCACTGATGTACTGTGGATCATCACTGATGTACTGTGGATCATCACTGATGTACTGAGGATCATCACTGATGTACTATGGATCATCACTGATGTACCTTGGATCATCACTGATGTACTGTGGATCATCACTGATGTACTGTGGATCATCACTGATGTACTATAGATCATCACTGTAGTACTATGGGCCATGACTGGTGTACTATGGATCATCACTGATGTACTATGGATCATCACTGATGTATTATGGATCATCACTGATGTACTATGAGCCATCACTGATGTACTATGGATCATCACTGGTGTACTATGGATCATCACTGATGTACTATGAGCCATCACTGATGTACTATGGATCATCACTGGTGTACTATGGATCATCACTGATGTACTATGGATCATCACTGGTGTACTATGGACCATCCCTGATGTACTGTGGATCATCACTGATGTACTGTGGATCATCACTGATGTACTATAGTTCATCACTGATGTACTATGAGCCATCACTGGTGTACTATGGATCATCACTGGTGTACTATGGATCATCACTGATGTACTATGGACCATCCCTGATGTACTGTGGATCATCACTGATGTACTGTGGATCATCACTGATGTACTATGGATCATCACTGATGTACTGTGGATCATCACTGATGTACTATAGTTCATCACTGATGTACTATGGGCCATCACTGGTGTACTATGGATCATCACTGGTGTACTATGGATCATCACTGATGTACTATGGACCATCCCTGATGTACTGTGGATCATCTCTGATGTACTATAGTTCATCACTGATGTACTATGGGCCATCACTGGTGTACTATGGATCATCACTGATGTACTGTGGATCATCACTGATGTACTATGGATCATCACTGATGTAGCTTGGATCATCACTGATGTACTGTGGATCATCACTGATGTACTGTGGATCATCACCGATGTACTATAGTTTATCACTGTAGTACTATGGGCCATGACTGGTGTACTATGGATCATCACTGGTGTACAATGGATCACCACTGATGTACTATGGATCATCACTGATGTACTATGAGCCATCACTGATGTACTATGGGCCATCCCTGGTGTACTATGGATCATCACTGATGTACTGTGGATCATCACTGATGTACTATGGGACATCACTGGTGTACTATGGGCCATCACTGGTGTACTATGGATCATCACTGGTGTACTATGGGCCATCACTGGTGTACTATGGGCCATCACTGGTGTACTATGGATCATCACTGGTGTACTATGGACCATTACTGATGTACTATGGATCATCACTGGTGTACTATGGATCATCAATGGTGTACTATGGATCATCCCTGCTGTACTATGGATCATTACTGGTGTACTATGGATCATCACTGATATACTGTGGACCATCCCTGATATACTGTGGATCATCCCTGATGTACTGTGGATCATCACTGATGTACTGTGGGCCATCACAAGTGTACTGTGGGCCATCACAGGTGTACTATGGATCATCACTGATGTACTATGGATCATCACTGGTGTACTATGGATCATCACTGATGTACTGTGGACCATCCCTGATGTACTATAGATCATCACTGATGTACTGTGGATCATCACTGATGTACTATGGGCCATCACTGGTGTACTATGGGCCATCACTGGTGTACTATGGATCATCACTGGATTACTATGGATCATCCCTGGTGTACTATGGACCATCACTGATGTGCTTTGGGCCATCACTGGTGTACTATGGATCATCACTGATGTACCGTGGACCATCCCTGATGTACTGTGGATCATCACTGATGTACTGTGGATCATCACTGATGTACTATTGTTCATCACTGATGTACTATAGGCCATCACTGGTGTACTATGGATCATCACTGGTGTACTATGGATCATCACTGATGTACTATGGACCATCCCTGATGTACTGTGGATCATCACTGATGTACTGTGGATCATCACTGATGTACTATGGACCATCACTGATGTACTGTGGATCATCACTGATGTACTATTGTTCATCACTGATGTACTATGGGCCATCACTGGTGTACTATGGATCATCACTGGTGTACTATGGATCATCACTGATGTACTATGGACCATCCCTGATGTACTGTGGATCATCACTGATGTACTATAGTTCATCACTGATGTACTATGGGCCATCACTGGTGTACTATGGATCATCACTGGTGTACTATGGATCATCACTGATGTACTATGGACCATCCCTGATGTACTGTGGATCATCACTGATGTACTGTGGATCATCACTGATGTACTATGGATCATCACTGATGTACTATGGGCCATCACTGGTGTACTATGGGCCATCACTGGTGTACTATGGATCATCACTGGTGTACTATGGACCATCACTGATGTACTATGGACCATCACTGATGTACTATGGATCATCACTGATATACTGTGGACCATCCCTGATGTACTGTGGATCATCACTGATGTACTGTGGATCATCACTGAAGTATTGTGGATCATCACTGATGTACTGTGGATCATCACTAATGTACTGTGGATCATAACTGATGTACTGTAGATCATCACTGATGTACTATAGATCATCACTGGTGTACTATGTATATAGATCATCACTGATGTACTATGGACCATCACTGATGTACTATAGATCATCACTGATGTACTATGGACCATCACTGGTGTACTATGGATCATCACTGGTGTACTGTGGATCATCACTGGTGTACTATGGACCATCCCTGATGTACTGTGGATCATCACTGATGTACTGTGGATCATCACTGATGTACTATAGTTCATCACTGATGTACTATGGGCCATCACTGGTGTACTATGGATCATCACTGATGTACTATGGACCATCCCTGATGTACTGTGGATCATCACTGATGTACTATAGTTCATCACTGATGTACTATGGGCCATCACTGGTGTACTATGGATCATCACTGGTGTACTATGGATCATCACTGATGTACTATAGATCATCACTCATGTACTATAGCTCATCACTGATGTACTATTAATTATCACTGAAGTACTATGGGCCATCACTGGTGTACTATGGATCATCACTGGTGTACTATGGATCATCACTGATGTACTATGGATCATCACTGATGTACTATGGATCATGACTGGTGTACTATGGATCATCACTGATGTACTGTGGACCATCCCTGATGTACTGTGGATCATCACTGATGTACTGTGGATCATCACTGATGTACTGTGGATCATCACTGATGTACTGAGGATCATCACTGATGTACTATGGATCATCACTGATGTACCTTGGATCATCACTGATGTACTGTGGATCATCACTGATGTACTGTGGATCATCACTGATGTACTATAGATCATCACTGTAGTACTATGGGCCATGACTGGTGTACTATGGATCATCACTGATGTACTATGGATCATCACTGATGTATTATGGATCATCACTGATGTACTATGAGCCATCACTGATGTACTATGGATCATCACTGGTGTACTATGGATCATCACTGATGTACTATGAGCCATCACTGATGTACTATGGATCATCACTGGTGTACTATGGATCATCACTGATGTACTATGGATCATCACTGATGTACTATGAGCCATCACTGATGTACTATGGGCCATCCCTGGTGTACTATGGATCATCACTGATGTACTGTGGATCATCACTGATGTACTATGGGACATCACTGGTGTACTATGGGCCATCACTGGTGTACTATGGATCATCACTGGTGTACTATGGGCCATCACTGGTGTACTATGGGCCATCACTGGTGTACTATGGATCATCACTGGTGTACTATGGACCATCACTGATGTACTATGGCTCATCACTGATATACTGTGGACCATCCCTGATATACTGTGGATCATCCCTGATGTACTGTGGATCATCACTGATCTACTGTGGGCCATCACAGGTGTACTGTGGGCCATCACAGGTGTACTATGGAGCATCACTGATGTACTATGGATCATCACTGGTGTACTATGGATCATCACTGATGTACTGTGGACCATCCCTGATGTACTATAGATCATCACTGATGTACTGTGGATCATCACTGATGTACTATGGGCCATCACTGGTGTACTATGGGCCATCACTGGTGTACTATGGATCATCACTGGATTACTATGGATCATCCCTGGTGTACTATGGACCATCACTGATGTGCTTTGGGCTATCACTGGTGTACTATGGATCATCACTGATGTACTGTGGACCATCCCTGATGTACTGTGGATCATCACTGATGTACTATGGATCATCACTGATGTACTATGGACCCTCACTGGTGTACTATGGACCATCACTGGTGTACTATGGATCATCACTGATGTACTGTGGATCATCACTGATGTACTGTGGGCCATCACTGATGTACTATGGATCATCACTGATATACTGTGGACAATCCCTGATGTATTGTGGATCATCACTGATGTACTGTGGATCATCACTGATGTACTATAGATCATCACTGAAGTACTATGGGCCATCACTGGTGTACTATGGATCATCACTGGTGTACTATGGGCCATCACTGGTGTACTATGGATCATCACTGATGTACTATGGATCATCACTGATGTACTATGGATCATGACTGGTTTACTATGGATCATCACTGATGTACTGTGGACCATCCCTGATGTCCTGTGGATCATCACTGATGTACTGTGGATCATCACTGATGTACTGTGGATCATCACTGATGTACTGTGGATCATCATTGATGTACTGAGGATCATCACTGATGTACTATGGATCATCACTGATGTACCGTGGATCATCACTGATGTACTGTGGATTGTCACTGATGTACTGTGGATCATCACTGATGTACTATAGATCATCACTGAAGTACTATGGGCCATCACTGGTGTACTATGGATCATCACTGATGTATTATGGATCATCACTGATGTACTATGAGCCATCACTGATGTACTATGGATCATCACTGGTGTACTATGGATCATCACTGATGTACTATGGATCATCACTGATGTACTATGAGCCATCACTGGTGTACTATGGATCATCACTGGTGTACTATGGATCATCACTGATGTACTATGGATCATCACTGATGTACTATGAGCCATCACTGATGTACTATGGGCCATCCCTGGTGTACTATGGATCATCACTGATGTACTGTGGATCATCACTGATGTACTATGGGACATCACTGGTATACTATGGGCCATCTCTGGTGTACTATGGATCATCACTGGTGTACTATGGGCCATCACTGGTGAACTATGGATCATCACTGGTGTACTATGGACCATCACTGATTTACTATGGACCATCACTGATGTACTGTGGATCATCACTGATGTACTGTGGGTCATCCCTGGTGTACTATGGATCATCACTGGTGTAATATGGATCATCACTGATGTACTATGGGCCATCACTGATGTACTATGGATCATCACTGATGTAGTGTGGACCATCCCTGATGTACTGTGGATCATCACTGATGTACTATGGACCATCCCTGATGTACTATGGACCATCCCTGATGTACTGTGAATCATCACTGGTGTACTGTGGATCATCACTGATGTACTATAGATCATCACTGATGTACTGTGGATCATCACTGATGTACTATGGGCCATCACTGGTGTACTATGGACCATCCCTGATGTACTGTGGATCATCACTGATGTACTATGGATCATCACTGATGTACTGAGGATCATCACTGATGTACTATAGTTCATCACTGATGTACTATGGGCCATCACTGGTGTACTATGGATCATCACTGGTGTACTATGGATCATGACTGATGTACTATGGACCATCCCTGATGTACTGTGGATCATCTCTGATGTACTATAGTTCATCACTGATGTACTATGGGCCATCACTGGTGTACTATGGATCATCACTGGTGTACTATGGATCATCACTGATGTACTATGGACCATCCCTGATGTACTGTGGATCATCACTGATGTACTGTGGATCATCACTGATGTACTATGGATCATCACTGATGTACTTTGGGCCATCACTGGTGTACTATGGGCCATCACTGGTGTACTATGGATCATCACTGGTGTACTATGGACCATCACTGATGTACTATGGACCTTCACTGATGTACTATGGATCATCACTGATATACTGTGGACCATCACTGATGTACTGTGGACCATCCCTGATGTACTGTGGATCATCACTGAAGTATTGTGGATCATCACTGATGTACTGTGGATCATCACTGATGTACTGTGGATCATCACTAATGTACTGTGGATCATAACTGATGTACTGTGGATCATCACTGGTGTACTATGGACCATCCCTGATGTACTGTGGATCATCACTGATGTACTGTGGATCATCACTGATGTACTATAGTTCATCACTGATGTACTATGGGCCATCACTGGTGTACTATGGATCATCACTGGTGTACTATGGATCATCACTGATGTACTATGGACCATCCCTGATGTACTGTGGATCATCACTGATGTACTGTGGATCATCACTGATGTACTATGGATCATCACTGATGTACTATGGGCCATCACTGGTGTACTATGGATCATCACTGATGTACTATGGACCATCACTGATGTACTATGGGCCATCACTGGTGTACTATGGATCATCACCGATGTACTGTGGACCATCCCTGATGTACTGTGGACCATCACTGATGTACTGTGGATCATCACTGATGTACTCTGGATCATCACTGATGTACTATAGATCATCACTGATGTACTATAGATCATCACTGATGTACTATGGACCATCACTGATGTACTATAGATCATCACTGATGTACTATGGACCATCACTGGTGTACTATGGATCATCACTGGTGTACTGTGGATCATCACTGGTGTACTATGGACCATCCCTGATGTACTGTGGATCATCACTGATGTACTGTGGATCATCACTGATGTACTATAGTTCATCACTGATATACTGTGGGCCATCACTGGTGTACTATGGATCATTACTGGTGTACTATGGATCATCACTGATGTACTATGGACCATCCCTGATGTACTGTGGATCATCACTGATGCACTGTGGATCATCACTGATGTACTATGGACCATCACTGATGTACTATGGGCCATCACTGGTGTACTATGGATCATCACCTATGTACTGTGGACCATCCCTGATGTACTGTGGACCATCACTGATGTACTGTGGATCATCACTGATGTACTCTGGATCATCACTGATGTACTATAGATCATCACTGATGTACTATAGATCATCACTGATGTACTATGGACCATCACTGATGTACTATAGATCATCACTGATGTACTATGGACCATCACTGGTGTACTATGGATCATCACTGGTGTACTGTGGATCATCACTGGTGTACTATGGACCATCCCTGATGTACTGTGGATCATCACTGATGTACTGTGGATCATCACTGATGTACTATAGTTCATCACTGATATACTGTGGGCCATCACTGGTGTACTATGGATCATCACTGGTGTACTATGGATCATCACTGATGTACTATGGACCATCCCTGATGTACTGTGGATCATCACTGATGTACTGTGGATCATCACTGATGTACTATGGATCATCACTGATGTACTGTGGATCATCACTGATGTACTATAGTTCATCACTGATGTACTATGGGCCATCACTGGTGTACTATGGATCATCACTGGTGTACTATGGATCATCACTGATGTACTATGGGCCATCACTGGTGTACTATGGATCATCACTGATGTACTATAGTTCATCACTGATGTACTATGGGCCATCACTGGTGTACTATGGATCATCACTGGTGTACTATGGATCATGACTGATGTACTATGGACCATCCCTGATGTACTGTGGATCATCTCTGATGTACTATAGTTCATCACTGATGTACTATGGGCCATCACTGGTGTACTATGGATCATCACTGGTGTACTATGGATCATCACTGATGTACTATGGACCATCCCTGATGTACTGTGGATCATCACTGATGTACTGTGGATCATCACTGATGTACTATGGATCATCACTGATGTACTATGGGCCATCACTGGTGTACTATGGGCCATCACTGGTGTACTATGGATCATCACTGGTGTACTATGGACCATCACTGATGTACTATGGACCATCACTGATGTACTATGGATCATCACTGATATACTGTGGACCATCACTGATGTACTGTGGACCATCCCTGATGTACTGTGGATCATCACTGAAGTATTGTGGATCATCAATGATGTACTGTGGATCATCACTGATGTACTGTGGATCATCACTAATGTACTGTGGATCATAACTGATGTACTTTGGATCATCACTGGTGTACTATGGACCATCCCTGATGTACTGTGGATCATCACTGATGTACTGTGGATCATCACTGATGTACTATAGTTCATCACTGATGTACTATGGGCCATCACTGGTGTACTATGGATCATCACTGGTGTACTATGGATCATCACTGATGTACTATGGACCATCCCTGATGTACTGTGGATCATCACTGATGTACTGTGGATCATCACTGATGTACTATGGATCATCACTGATGTACTATGGGCCATCACTGGTGTACTATGGATCATCACTGATGTACTATGGATCATCACTGATGTACTATGGACCATCACTGATGTACTATGGGCCATCACTGGTGTACTATGGATCATCACCGATGTACTGTGGACCATCCCTGATGTACTGTGGACCATCACTGATGTACTGTGGATCATCACTGATGTACTCTGGATCATCACTGATGTACTATAGATCATCACTGATGTACTATAGATCATCACTGATGTACTATGGACCATCACTGATGTACTATAGATCATCACTGATGTACTATGGACCATCACTGGTGTACTATGGATCACCACTGGTGTACTGTGGATCATCACTGGTGTACTATGGACCATCCCTGATGTACTGTGGATCATCACTGATGTACTGTGGATCATCACTGATGTACTATGGATCATCACTGATGTACTGTGGATCATCACTGATGTACTATAGTTCATCACTGATGTACTATGGGCCATCACTGGTGTACTATGGATCATCACTGGTGTACTATGGATCATCACTGATGTACTATGGGCCATCACTGGTGTACTATGGATCATCACTGATGTACTATAGTTCATCACTGATGTACTATGGGCCATCACTGGTGTACTATGGATCATCACTGGTGTACTATGGATCATGACTGATGTACTATGGACCATCCCTGATGTACTGTGGATCATCTCTGATGTACTATAGTTCATCACTGATGTACTATGGGCCATCACTGGTGTACTATGGATCATCACTGGTGTACTATGGATCATCACTGATGTACTATGGACCATCCCTGATGTACTGTGGATCATCACTGATGTACTGTGGATCATCACTGATGTACTATGGATCATCACTGATGTACTATGGGCCATCACTGGTGTACTATGGGCCATCACTGGTGTACTATGGATCATCACTGGTGTACTATGGACCATCACTGATGTACTATGGACCATCACTGATGTACTATGGATCATCACTGATATACTGTGGACCATCACTGATGTACTGTGGACCATCCCTGATGTACTGTGGATCATCACTGAAGTATTGTGGATCATCACTGATGTACTGTGGATCATCACTGATGTACTGTGGATCATCACTAATGTACTGTGGATCATAACTGATGTACTGTGGATCATCACTGGTGTACTATGGACCATCCCTGATGTACTGTGGATCATCACTGATGTACTGTGGATCATCACTGATGTACTATAGTTCATCACTGATGTACTATGGGCCATCACTGGTGTACTATGGATCATCACTGGTGTACTATGGATCATCACTGATGTACTATGGACCATCACTGATGTACTATGGGCCATCACTGGTGTACTATGGATCATCACTGATGTACCGATGTACTGTGGACCATCCCTGATGTACTGTGGACCATCACTGATGTACTGTGGATCATCACTGATGTACTCTGGATCATCACTGATGTACTATAGATCATCACTGATGTACTATAGATCATCACTGATGTACTATGGACCATCACTGATGTACTATAGATCATCACTGATGTACTATGGACCATCACTGGTGTACTATGGATCACCACTGGTGTACTGTGGATCATCACTGGTGTACTATGGACCATCCCTGATGTACTGTGGATCATCACTGATGTACTGTGGATCATCACTGATGTACTATAGTTCATCACTGATATACTGTGGGCCATCACTGGTGTACTATGGATCATCACTGGTGTACTATGGATCATCACTGATGTACTATGGACCATCCCTGATGTACTGTGGATCATCACTGATGTACTGTGGATCATCACTGATGTACTATGGACCATCACTGATGTACTATGGGCCATCACTGGTGTACTATGGATCATCGCCGATGTACTGTGGACCATCCCTGATGTACTGTGGACCATCACTGATGTACTGTGGATCATCACTGATGTACTCTGGATCATCACTGATGTACTATAGATCATCACTGATGTACTATAGATCATCACTGATGTACTATGGACCATCACTGATGTACTATAGATCATCACTGATGTACTATGGACCATCACTGGTGTACTATGGATCATCACTGGTGTACTGTGGATCATCACTGGTGTACTATGGACCATCCCTGATGTACTGTGGATCATCACTGATGTACTGTGGATCATCACTGATGTACTATAGTTCATCACTGATATACTGTGGGCCATCACTGGTGTACTATGGATCATCACTGGTGTACTATGGATCATCACTGATGTACTATGGACCATCCCTGATGTACTGTGGATCATCACTGATGTACTGTGGATCATCACTGATGTACTGTGGATCATCACTGATGTACTATAGTTCATCACTGATGTACTATGGGCCATCACTGGTGTACTATGGATCATCACTGGTGTACTATGGATCATCACTGATGTACTATGGGCCATCACTGGTGTACTATGGATCATCACTGATGTACTATAGATCATCACTGATGTACTATAGCTCATCACTGATGTACTATGGACCATCACTGATGTACTATAGATCATCACTGATGTACTATGGACCATCACTGGTGTACTATGGATCATCACTGGTGTACTGTGGATCATCACTGGTGTACTATGGACCATCCCTGATGTACTGTGGATCATCACTGATGTACTGTGGATCATCACTGATGTACTATAGTTCATCACTGATGTACTATGGGCCATCACTGGTGTACTATGGATCATCACTGGTGTACTATGGATCATCACTGATGTACTATGGACCCTCCCTGATGTACTGTGGATCATCACTGATGTACTGTGGATCATCACTGATGTACTATGGATCATCACTGATGTACTGTGGATCATCACTGATGTACTATAGTTCATCACTGATGTACTATGGGCCATCACTGGTGTACTATGGATCATCACTGGTGTACTATGGATCATCACTGATGTACTATGGACCATCCCTGATGTACTGTGGATCATCACTGATGTACTATAGTTCATCACTGATGTACTATGGGCCATCACTGGTGTACTATGGATCATCACTGGTGTACTATGGATCATCACTGATGTACTATGGACCATCCCTGATGTACTGTGGATCATCACTGATGTACTGTGGATCATCACTGATGTACTATGGATCATCACTGATGTACTATGGGCCATCACTGGTGTACTGTGGGCCATCACTGGTGTACTATGGATCATCACTGGTGTACTATGGACCATCACTGATGTACTATGGACCATCACTGATGTACTATGGATCATCACTGATATACTGTGGACCATCCCTGATGTACTGTGGATCATCACTGATGTACTGTGGATCATCACTGAAGTATTGTGGATCATCACTGATGTACTGTGGATCATCACTGATGTACTGTGTATCATAACTGATGTATTGTGGATCATCACTGATGTACTATAGATCATCACTGATGTACTATAGATCATCACTGATGGACTATGGACCATCACTGATGTACTATAGATCATCACTGATGTACTATGGACCATCACTGGTGTACTATGGATCATCACTGGTGTACTGTGGATCATCACTGGTGTACTATGGACCATCCCTGATGTACTGTGGATCATCACTGATGTACTGTGGATCATCACTGATGTACTATAGTTCATCACTGATGTACTATGGGCCATCACTGGTGTACTATGGATCATCACTGGTGTACTATGGACCATCACTGGTGTACTATGGATCATCACTGGTGTACTGTGGATCATCACTGGTGTACTATGGACCATCCCTGATGTACTGTGGATCATCACTGATGTACTGTGGATCATCACTGATGTACTATAGTTCATCACTGATGTACTATGGGCCATCACTGGTGTACTATGGATCATCACTGGTGTACTATGGATCATCACTGATGTACTATGGACCATCCCTGATGTACTGTGGATCATCACTGATGTACTGTGGATCATCACTGATGTACTATGGATCATCACTGATGTACTGTGGATCATCACTGATGTACTATGGGCCATCACTGGTGTACTATGGGCCATCACTGGTGTACTATGGATCATCACTGATGTACTATGGATCATCACTGATGTACTATGGACCATCACTGATGTGCTATGGGCCATCACTGGTGTACTATGGATCATCACCGATGTACTGTGGACCATCCCTGATGTACTGTGGACCATCACTGATGTACTGTGGATCATCACTGATGTACTATGGATCATCACTGATGTACTATAGATCATCACTGATGTACTATAGATCATCACTGATGTACTATGGACCATCACTGGTGTACTATGGATCATCACTGGTGTACTGTGGATCATCACTGGTGTACTATGGACCATCCCTGATGTACTGTGGATCATCACTGATATACTATGGATCATCACTGATGTACTATGGATCATCACTGATGTACTATAGTTCATCACTGATGTACTATGGGCCATCACTGGTGTACTATGGATCATCACTGGTGTACTATGGATCATCACTGATGTACTATGGACCATCCCTGATGTACTGTGGATCATCACTGATGTACTGTGGATCATCACTGATGTACTATAGTTCATCACTGATGTACTATGGGCCATCACTGGTGTACTATGGATCATCACTGGTGTACTATGGATCATCACTGATGTACTATGGACCATCCCTGATGTACTGTGGATCATCACTGATGTACTATAGTTCATCACTGATGTACTATGGGCCATCACTGGTGTACTATGGATCATCACTGGTGTACTATGGATCATCACTGATGTACTATAGATCATCACTGATGTACTATAGTTCATCACTGATGTACTATAGATCATCACTGATGTACTATGGACCATCACTGGTGTACTATAGATCATCAATGATGTACTATGGACCATCACTGGTGTACTATGGATCATCACTGGTGTACTGTGGATCATCACTGGTGTACTATGGACCATCCCTGATGTACTGTGGATCATCACTGATGTACTGTGGATCATCACTGATGTACTGTGGATCATCACTGATGTACTATAGTTCATCACTGATGTACTATGGGCCATCACTGGTGTACTATGGATCATCACTGATGTACTATGGACCATCCCTGATGTACTGTGGATCATCACTGATGTACTATAGTTCATCACTGATGTACTATGGGCCATCACTGGTGTACTATGGATCATCACTGGTGTACTATGGATCATCACTGATGTACTATAGATCATCACTGATGTACTATAGTTCATCACTGATGTACTATGGGCCATCACTGGTGTACTATGGATCATCACTGGTGTACTATGGGCCATAAATGGTGTACTATGGATCATCACTGGTGTACTATGGATCATCACTGATGTACTGTGGACCATCCCTGATGTACTGTGGATCATCACTGATGTACTGTGGATCATCACTGATGTACTATGGATCATCACTGATGTACTATGGGCCATCACTGGTGTACTATGGGCCATCACTGGTGTACTATGGATCATCACTGATGTACTATGGATCATCACTGATATACTGTGGACCATCCCTGATGTACTGTGGATCATCACTGATGTACTGTGGATCATCACTGAAGTATTGTGGATCATCACTGATGTACTGTGGATCATCACTGATGTACTGTGGATCATCACTGATGTACTGTGTATCATAACTGATGTACTGTGGATCATCACTGATGTACTATAGATCATCACTGATGTACTATAGATCATCAATGATGTACTATGGACCATCACTGATGTACTATAGATCATCACTGATGTACTATGGACCATCACTGGTGTACTATGGATCATCACTGGTGTACTGTGGATCATCACTGGTGTACTGTGGATCATCACTGGTGTACTATGGACCATCCCTGATGTACTGTGGATCATCACTGATGTACTGTGGATCATCACTGATGTACTATGGGCCATCACTGGTGTACTATGGATCATCACTGGTGTACTATGGATCATCACTGATGTACTATAGATCATCACTGATGTACTATAGTTCATCACTGATGTACTATAGATCATCACTGATGTACTATGGACCATCACTGGTGTACTATAGATCATCACTGATGTACTATGGACCATCACTGGTGTACTATGGATCATCACTGGTGTACTGTGGATCATCACTGGTGTACTATGGACCATCCCTGATGTACTGTGGATCATCACTGATGTACTGTGGATCATCACTGATGTACTATAGTTCATCACTGATGTACTATGGGCCATCACTGGTGTACTATGGATCATCACTGGTGTACTATGGATCATCACTGATGTACTATGGACCATCCCTGATGTACTGTGGATCATCACTGATGTACTGTGGATCATCACTGATGTACTATAGTTCATCACTGATGTACTATGGGCCATCACTGGTGTACTATGGATCATCACTGGTGTACTATGGGCCATCACTGGTGTACTATGGATCATCACTGATGTACTGTGGATCATCACTGATGTACTATAGTTCATCACTGATGTACTATGGGCCATCACTGGTGTACTATGGATCATCACTGGTGTACTATGGGCCATCACTGGTGTACTATGGATCATCACTGGTGTACTATGGATCATCACTGATGTACTGTGGACCATCCCTGATGTACTGTGGATCATCACTGATGTACTGTGGATCATCACTGGTGTACTATGGGCCATCACTGATGTACTATGGGCCATCACTGGTGTACTATGGGCCATCACTGGTGTACTATGGATCATCACTGATGTACTATGGATCATCACTGATATACTGTGGACCATCCCTGATGTACTGTGGATCATCACTGATGTACTGTGGATCATCACTGAAGTATTGTGGATCATCACTGATGTACTGTGGATCATCACTGATGTACTGTGGATCATCACTGATGTACTGTGTATCATAACTGATGTACTGTGGATCATCACTGATGTACTATAGATCATCACTGATGTACTATAGATCATCAATGATGTACTATGGACCATCACTGATGTACTATAGATCATCACTGATGTACTATGGACCATCACTGGTGTACTATGGATCATCACTGGTGTACTGTGGATCATCACTGGTGTACTATGGACCATCCCTGATGTACTGTGGATCATCACTGATGTACTGTGGATCATCACTGATGTACTATAGTTCATCACTGATGTACTATGGGCCATCACTGGTGTACTATGGATCATCACTGGTGTACTATGGATCATCACTGATGTACTATGGACCATCCCTGATGTACTGTGGATCATCACTGATGTACTGTGGATCATCACTGATGTACTATAGTTCATCACTGATGTACTATGGGCCATCACTGGTGTACTATGGATCATCACTGGTGTACTATGGGCCATCACTGGTGTACTATGGATCATCACTGATGTACTGTGGATCATCACTGATGTACTATAGTTCATCACTGATGTACTATGGGCCATCACTGGTGTACTATGGATCATCACTGGTGTACTATGGGCCATAAATGGTGTACTATGGATCATCACTGGTGTACTATGGATCATCACTGATGTACTGTGGACCATCCCTGATGTACTGTGGATCATCACTGATGTACTGTGGATCATCACTGATGTACTATGGATCATCACTGATGTACTATGGGCCATCACTGGTGTACTATGGGCCATCACTGGTGTACTATGGATCATCACTGATGTACTATGGATCATCACTGATATACTGTGGACCATCCCTGATGTACTGTGGATCATCACTGATGTACTGTGGATCATCACTGAAGTATTGTGGATCATCACTGATGTACTGTGGATCATCACTGATGTACTGTGGATCATCACTGATGTACTGTGTATCATAACTGATGTACTGTGGATCATCACTGATGTACTATAGATCATCACTGATGTACTATAGATCATCAATGATGTACTATGGACCATCACTGATGTACTATAGATCATCACTGATGTACTATGGACCATCACTGGTGTACTATGGATCATCACTGGTGTACTGTGGATCATCACTGGTGTACTGTGGATCATCACTGGTGTACTATGGACCATCCCTGATGTACTGTGGATCATCACTGATGTACTGTGGATCATCACTGATGTACTATGGGCCATCACTGGTGTACTATGGATCATCACTGGTGTACTATGGATCATCACTGATGTACTATAGATCATCACTGATGTACTATAGTTCATCACTGATGTACTATAGATCATCACTGATGTACTATGGACCATCACTGGTGTACTATAGATCATCACTGATGTACTATGGACCATCACTGGTGTACTATGGATCATCACTGGTGTACTGTGGATCATCACTGGTGTACTATGGACCATCCCTGATGTACTGTGGATCATCACTGATGTACTGTGGATCATCACTGATGTACTATAGTTCATCACTGATGTACTATGGGCCATCACTGGTGTACTATGGATCATCACTGGTGTACTATGGATCATCACTGATGTACTATGGACCATCCCTGATGTACTGTGGATCATCACTGATGTACTGTGGATCATCACTGATGTACTATAGTTCATCACTGATGTACTATGGGCCATCACTGGTGTACTATGGATCATCACTGGTGTACTATGGGCCATCACTGGTGTACTATGGATCATCACTGATGTACTGTGGATCATCACTGATGTACTATAGTTCATCACTGATGTACTATGGGCCATCACTGGTGTACTATGGATCATCACTGGTGTACTATGGGCCATCACTGGTGTACTATGGATCATCACTGGTGTACTATGGATCATCACTGATGTACTGTGGACCATCCCTGATGTACTGTGGATCATCACTGATGTACTGTGGATCATCACTGGTGTACTATGGGCCATCACTGATGTACTATGGGCCATCACTGGTGTACTATGGGCCATCACTGGTGTACTATGGATCATCACTGATGTACTATGGATCATCACTGATATACTGTGGACCATCCCTGATGTACTGTGGATCATCACTGATGTACTGTGGATCATCACTGAAGTATTGTGGATCATCACTGATGTACTGTGGATCATCACTGATGTACTGTGGATCATCACTGATGTACTGTGTATCATAACTGATGTACTGTGGATCATCACTGATGTACTATAGATCATCACTGATGTACTATAGATCATCAATGATGTACTATGGACCATCACTGATGTACTATAGATCATCACTGATGTACTATGGACCATCACTGGTGTACTATGGATCATCACTGGTGTACTGTGGATCATCACTGGTGTACTATGGACCATCCCTGATGTACTGTGGATCATCACTGATGTACTGTGGATCATCACTGATGTACTATAGTTCATCACTGATGTACTATGGGCCATCACTGGTGTACTATGGATCATCACTGGTGTACTATGGATCATCACTGATGTACTATGGACCATCCCTGATGTACTGTGGATCATCACTGATGTACTGTGGATCATCACTGATGTACTATGGGCCATCACTGGTGTACTGTGGATCATCACTGATGTACTATAGTTCATCACTGATGTACTATGGGCCATCACTGGTGTACTATGGATCATCACTGGTGTACTATGGATCATCACTGATGTACTATGGACCATCCCTGATGTACTGTGGATCATCTCTGATGTACTATAGTTCATCACTGATGTACTATGGGCCATCACTGGTGTACTATGGATCATCACTGGTGTACTATGGATCATCACTGATGTACTATGGACCATCCCTGATGTACTGTGGATCATTACTGATGTACTGTGGATCATCACTGATGTACTATGGATCATCACTGATGTACTATGGGCCATCACTGGTGTACTATGGGCCATCACTGGTGTACTATGGATCATCACTGGTGTACTATGGACCATCACTGATGTACTATGGACCATCACTGATGTACTATGGATCATCACTGATATACTGTGGACCATCCCTGATGTACTGTGGATCATCACTGATGTACTGAGGATCATCACTGAAGTATTGTGGATCATCATTGATGTACTGTGGATCATCACTGATGTACTGTGTATCATAACTGATGTACTGTGGATCATCACTGATGTACTATAGATCATCACTGTTGTACTATAGATCATCACTGATGTACTATGGACCATCACTGGTGTACTGTGGATCATCACTGGTGTACTATGGACCATCCCTGATGTACTGTGGATCATCACTGATGTACTGTGGATCATCACTGATCTACTATAGTTCATCACTGATGTACTATGGGCCATCACTGGTGTACTATGGATCATCACTGGTGTACTATGGATCATCACTGATGTACTATGGACCATCCCTGATGTACTGTGGATCATCACTGATGTACTATGGATCATCATTGATGTACTGTGGATCATCACTGATGTACTATAGTTCATCACTGATGTACTATGGGCCATCACTGGTGTACTATGGATCATCACTGGTGTACTATGGATCATGACTGATGTACTATGGACCATCCCTGATGTACTGTGGATCATCTCTGATGTACTATAGTTCATCACTGATGTACTATGGGCCATCACTGGTGTACTATGGATCATCACTGGTGTACTATGGATCATCACTGATGTACTATGGACCTTCCCTGATGTACTGTGGATCATCACTGATGTACTGTGGATCATCACTGATGTACTATGGATCATCACTGATGTACTATGGGCCATCACTGGTGTACTATTAGCCATCACTGGTGTACTATGGATCATCACTGGTGTACTATGGACCATCACTGATGTACTATGGACCATCACTGATGTACTATGGATCATCACTGATATACTGTGGACCATCACTGATGTACTGTGGATCATCACTGAAGTATTGTGGATCATCACTGATGTACTGTGGATCATCACTGATGTACTGTGGATCATCACTAATGTACTGTGGATCATAACTGATGTACTGTGGATCATCACTGGTGTACTATGGACCATCCCTGATGTACTGTGGATCATCACTGATGTACTGTGGATCATCACTGATGTACTATAGTTCATCACTGATGTACTATGGGCCATCACTGGTGTACTATGGATCATCACTGGTGTACTATGGATCATCACTGATGTACTATGGACCATCCCTGATGTACTGTGGTTCATCACTGATGTACTGTGGATCATCACTGATGTACTATGGATCATCACTGATGTACTATGGGCCATCACTGGTGTACTATGGATCATCACTGATGTACTATGGATCATCACTGATGTACTATGGACCATCACTGATGTACTATGGGCCATCACTGGTCCATCACCGATGTACTGTGGACCATCCCTGATGTACTGTGGACCATCACTGATGTACTGTGGATTATCACTGATGTACTATGGATCATCACTGATGTACTATAGATCATCACTGATGTACTATAGATCATCACTGATGTACTATGGACCATCACTGATGTACTATAGATCATCACTGATGTACTATGGACCATCACTGGTGTACTATGGATCATCACTGGTGTACTGTGGATCATCACTGGTGTACTATGGACCATCCCTGATGTACTGTGGATCATCACTGATGTACTGTGGATCATCACTGATGTACTATAGTTCATCACTGATATACTGTGGGCCATCACTGGTGTACTATGGATCATCACTGGTGTACTATGGATCATCACTGATGTACTATGGACCATCCCTGATGTACTGTGGATCATCACTGATGTACTGTGGATCATCACTGATGTACTATGGATCATCACTGATGTACTGTGGATCATCACTGATGTACTATAGTTCATCACTGATGTACTATGGGCCATCACTGGTGTACTATGGATCATCACTGGTGTACTATGGATCATCACTGATGTACTATGGGCCATCACTGGTGTACTATGGATCATCACTGGTGTACTATGGATCATCACTGATGTACTATAGATCATCACTGATGTACTATAGCTCATCACTGATGTACTATGGACCATCACTGATGTACTATAGATCATCACTGATGTACTATGGACCATCACTGGTGTACTATGGATCATCACTGGTGTACTGTGGATCATCACTGGTGTACTATGGACCATCCCTGATGTACTGTGGATCATCACTGATGTACTGTGGATCATCACTGATGTACTATAGTTCATCACTGATGTACTATGGGCCATCACTGGTGTACTATGGATCATCACTGGTGTACTATGGATCATCACTGATGTACTATGGACCATCCCTGATGTACTGTGGATCATCACTGATGTACTGTGGATCATCACTGATGTACTATGGATCATCACTGATGTACTGTGGATCATCACTGATGTACTATAGTTCATCACTGATGTACTATGGGCCATCACTGGTGTACTATGGATCATCACTGGTGTACTATGGATCATCACTGATGTACTATGGACCATCCCTGATGTACTGTGGATCATCACTGATGTACTATAGTTCATCACTGATGTACTATGGGCCATCACTGGTGTACTATGGATAATCACTGGTGTACTATGGATCATCACTGATGTACTATGGACCATCCCTGATGTACTGTGGATCATCACTGATGTACTGTGGATCATCACTGATGTACTATGGATCATCACTGATGTACTATGGGCCATCACTGGTGTACTATGGGCCATCACTGGTGTACTATGGATCATCACTGGTGTACTATGGACCATCACTGATGTACTATGGACCATCACTGATGTATTATGGATCATCACTGATATACTGTGGACCATCCCTGATGTACTGTGGATCATCACTGATGTACTGTGGATCATCACTGAAGTATTGTGGATCATCACTGATGTACTGTGGATCATCACTGATGTACTGTGGATCATCACTGATGTACTGTGTATCATAACTGATGTACTGTGGATCATCACTGATGTACTATAGAACATCACTGATGTACTATAGATCATCACTGATGTACCATGGACCATCACTGATGTACTATAGATCATCACTGATGTACTATGGACCATCACTGGTGTACTATGGATCATCACTGGTGTACTATGGACCATCCCTGATGTACTGTGGATCATCACTGATGTACTGTGGATCATCGCTGATGTACTATAGTTCATCACTGATGTACTATGGGCCATCACTGGTGTACTATGGATCATCACTGGTGTACTATGGATCATCACTGATGTACTATGGACCATCCCTGATGTACTGTGGATCATCACTGATGTACTGTGGATCATCACTGATGTACTATGGATCATCACTGATGTACTGTGGATCATCACTGATGTACTATAGTTCATCACTGATGTACTATGGGCCATCACTGGTGTACTATGGATCATCACTGGTGTACTATGGATCATCACTGATGTACTATGGACCATCCCTGATGTACTGTGGATCATCTCTGATGTACTATAGTTCATCACTGATGTACTATGGGCCATCACTGGTGTACTATGGATCATCACTGATGTACTGTGGATCATCACTGATGTACTGTGGATCATCACTGATGTACTGTGGATCATCACTGATGTACTATGGGCCATCACTGGTGTACTATGGGCCATCACTGGTGTACTATGGATCATCACTGGTGTACTATGGACCATCACTGATGTACTATGGACCACCACTGATGTACTATGGATCATCACTGATATACTGTGGACCATCACTGATGTACTGTGGACCATCCCTGATGTACTGTGGATCATCACTGAAGTATTGTGGATCATCACTGATGTACTGTGGATCATCACTAATGTACTGTGGATCATAACTGATGTACTGTAGATCATCACTGATGTACTATAGATCATCACTGGTGTACTATGTATATAGATCATCACTGATGTACTATGGACCATCACTGATGTACTATAGATCATCACTGATGTACTATGGACCATCACTGGTGTACTATGGATCATCACTGGTGTACTGTGGATCATCACTGGTGTACTATGGACCATCCCTGATGTACTGTGGATCATCACTGATGTACTGTGGATCATCACTGATGTACTATAGTTCATCACTGATGTACTATGGGCCATCACTGGTGTACTATGGATCATCACTGGTGTACTATGGATCATCACTGATGTACTATGGACCATCCCTGATGTACTGTGGATCATCACTGATGTACTATAGTTCATCACTGATGTACTATGGGCCATCACTGGTGTACTATGGATCATCACTGGTGTACTATGGATCATCACTGATGTACTATGGACCATCCCTGATGTACTGTGGATCATCACTGATGTACTGTGGATCATCACTGATGTACTATGGATCATCACTGATGTACTATGGGCCATCACTGGTGTACTATGGATCATCACTGGTGTACTATGGATCATCACTGGTGTACTATGGACCATCACTGATGTACTGTGGACCACCACTGATGTACTGTGGATCATCACTGATGTACTGTGGATCATCCCTGGTGTACTATGGAACATCACTGGTGTACTATGGATCATCACTGGTGTACTATGGATCATCACTGATGTACTATGGGCCATCACTGATGTACTATGGATCATCACTGATATACTGTGGACCATCCCTGATGTACTGTGGATCATCACTGATGTACTGTGGATCATCACTGAAGTATTGTGGATCATCACTGATGTACTGTGGATCATCACTGATGTACTGTGGATCATCACTGATGTACTGTGGATCATCACTGATGTACTATAGATCATTACTGATGTACTATGGGCCATCACTGGTGTACTCTGGATCATCATTGATGTACTATGGATCATCACTGATGTACTATGGATCATCACTGATGTACTATGGACCATCACTGATGTACTATGGGCCATCACTGGTGTACTATGGATCATCACTGATGTACTGTGGATCATCACTGATGTACTGTGGGCCATCACTGATGTACTATGGATCATCACTGATATACTGTGGACCATCCCTGATGTATTGTGGATCATCACTGATGTACTGTGGATCATCACTGATGTACTATAAATCATCACTGAAGTACTATGGGCCATCACTGATGTACTATGGATCATCACTGGTGTACTATGGATCATCACTGATGTACTATGGATCATCACTGATGTACTATGGATCATGACTGGTGTACTATGGATCATCACTGATGTACTGTGGACCATCCCTGATGTACTGTGGATCATCACTGATGTACTGTGGATCATCACTGATGTACTGAGGATCATCACTGATGTACTATGGATCATCACTGATGTAGCTTGGATCATCACTGATGTACTGTGGATCATCACTGATGTACTGTGGATCATCACTGATGTACTGTGGATCATCACTGATGTACTATAGATCATCACTGTAGTACTATGGGCCATGACTGGTGTACTATGGATCATCACTGATGTACTATGAGCTATCACTGATGTACTATGGATCATCACTGGTGTACTATGGATCATCACTGATGTACTATGAGCCATCACTGATGTACTATGGATCATCACTGGTGTACAATGGATCACCACTGATGTACTATGGATCATCACTGATGTACTATGAGCCATCACTGATGTACTATGGGCCATCCCTGGTGTACTATGGATCATCACTGATGTACTGTGGATCATCACTGATGTACTATGGGACATCACTGGTGTACTATGGCCATCACTGGTGTACTATGGATCATCACTGGTGTACTATGGGCCATCACTGGTGTACTTTGGGCCATCACTGGTGTACTATGGATCATCACTGGTGTACTATGGACCATCACTGATGTACTATGGATCATCACTGGTGTACTATGGATCATCACTGATATACTGTGGACCATCCCTGATATACTGTGGATCATCCCTGATGTACTGTGGATCATCACTGATGTACTGTGGGCCATCACAGGTGTACTGTGGGCCATCACAGGTGTACTATGGATCATCACTGATGTACTATGGATCATCACTGGTGTACTATGGATCATCACTGATGTACTGTGGACCATCCCTGATGTACTATAGATCATCACTGATGTACTGTGGATCATCACTGATGTACTATGGGCCATCACTGGTGTACTATGGGCCATCACTGGTGTACTATGGATCATCACTGGATTACTATGGATAATCCCTGGTGTACTATGGACCATCACTGATGTGCTTTGGGCCATCACTGGTGTACTATGGATCATCACTGATGTACTGTGGACCATCCCTGATGTACTGTAGATCATCACTGATGTACTATGGATCATCTCTGATGTACTATGGACCATCACTGGTGTACTATGGACCATCACTGGTGTACTATGGATCATCACGGATATACTGTGGATCATCACTGATGTACTGTGGGCCATCACTGGTGTACTATGGGCCATCACTGGTGTACTATGGATCATCACTGGTGTACTATGGACCATCACTGATGTACTATGGATCATCACTGGTGTACTATGGATCATCACTGGTGTACTATGGATCATCACTGGTGTACTATGGATCATCCCTGGTGTACTATGGATCATCACTGGTGTACTATGGATCATCACTGATATACTGTGGACCATCCCTGATATACTGTGGATCATCCCTGATGTACTGTGGATCATCACTGATGTACTGTGGGCCATCACAGGTGTACTGTGGGCCATCACAGGTGTACTATGGATCATCACTGATGTACTATGGATCATTACTGGTGTACTATGGATCATCACTGATGTACTGTGGACCATCCCTGATGTACTATAGATCATCACTGATGTACTGTGGATCATCACTGATGTACTATGGGCCATCACTGGTGTACTATGGATCATCACTGATGTACTATGGATCATCACTGATGTACTATGGATCATGACTGATGTACTGAGGATCATCACTGATGTACTATGGATCATCACTGATATACTGTGGATCATCACTGATGTACTGTGGGCCATCACTGATGTACTATGGATCATCACTGATATACTGTGGACCATCCCTGATGTATTGTGGATCATCACTGATGTACTGTGGATCATCACTGATGTACTATGGATCATCACTGGTGTACTATGGGCCATCACTGGTGTACTATGGATCATCACTGATGTACTATGGATCATCACTGATGTACTATGGATCATGACTGGTGTACTATGGATCATCACTGATGTACTGTGGACCATCCCTGATGTCCTGTGGATCATCACTGATGTACTGTGGATCATCACTGATGTACTGTGGATCATCACTGATGTACTGAGGATCATCACTGATGTACTATGGATCATCACTGATGTACCGTGGATAATCACTGATGTACTGTGGATCATCACTGATGTACTGTGGATCATCACTGATGTACTATAGATCATCACTGAAGTACTATGGGCCATCACTGGTGTACTATGGATCATCACTGATGTATTATGGACCATCACTGATGTACTATGAGCCATCACTGATGTACTATGGATCATCACTGGTGTACTATGGGCCATCACTGAAGTACTATGGATCATCACTGGTGTACTATGGATCATCACTGGTGTACTATGGGCCATCACTGATGTACTATGGATCATCACTGGTGTACTATGGATCATCACTGATGTACTATAGATCATCACTGATGTACTATAGCTCATCACTGGTATACTATGGGCCATCTCTGGTGTACTATGGATCATCACTGGTGTACTATGGGCCATCACTGGTGTACTATGGATCATCACTGGTGTACTGTGGATCATCACTGGTGTACTATGGACCATCCCTGATGTACTGTGGATCATCACTGATGTACTGTGGATCATCACTGATGTACTATAGTTCATCACTGATGTACTATGGGCCATCACTGGTGTACTATGGATCATCACTGGTGTACTATGGATCATCACTGATGTACTATGGACCATCCCTGATGTACTGTGGATCATCATTTATGTACTGTGGATCATCACTGATGTACTATGGATCATCACTGATGTACTGTGGATCATCACTGATGTATTATAGTTCATCACTGATGTACTATGGGCCATCACTGGTGTACTATGGATCATCACTGGTGTACTATGGATCATCACTGATGTACTATGGACCATCCCTGATGTACTGTGGATCATCTCTGATGTACTATAGTTCATCACTGATGTACTATGGGCCATCACTGGTGTACTATGGATCATCACTGATGTACTGTGGATCATCACTGATGTACTGTGGATCATCACTGATGTACTGTGGATCATCACTGATGTACCATGGGCCATCACTGGTGTACTATGGGCCATCACTGGTGTACTATGGATCATCACTGGTGTACTATGGACCATCACTGATGTACTATGGACCATCACTGATGTACTATGGATCATCACTGATATACTGTGGACCATCACTGATGTACTGTGGACCATCCCTGATGTACTGTGGATCATCACTGAAGTATTGTGGATCATCACTGATGTACTGTGGATCATCACTGATGTACTGTGGATCATCACTAATGTACTGTGGATCATAACTGATGTACTGTAGATCATCACTGATGTACTATAGATCCATCTATGATGTACTCCATCTCTGGCTGACTGGTACTGTCACGTACCTGGTAGGAGTCTGGAATGACGAGGTCGGCCTCCCTTGTATCTCCAACCCAAGCCCCACTGAGAATGGGACAGACCTAGGGTGAGGAGTTACACGAGTGCCTGTAGTTGCGTGCAGAACTTGTCAGCTGAGTTGCAGACGTGGAGATGCAGGCAGAGCATCTGGTAAGGAACTGGACTCAGGAAAGCTGGTAGGATGGACAGCTAGCACAGGCACTGGAGAAAGCGTTAAGCCAAGCAGGAGGCTGGTGCAGGATCACAAGGGTGGCCGGGTTCGGTAGCAGACGGGCAGCGAGGTACTGGAAAAGGTTCAAGATTCAAATTGCCTCTTCTCTTCTTGTCGAAGAACTTTTTATTATCTGCCTGGGTCTTGGAGATTGTATCCTGCAGTAATTGGTAGTTGGAGTTAAGGAAGTTCAACCTGTCTTGTACGGCAGGTACAGAAGAATCAATAGGCAGCTCAGGCAAGAAAGAAGGATGATATCCATAATTGGCGAAAAAAGGTGACTGTTTGGTTGCCGAATGGGTGGAATTATTGTATGAAAATTCCGCGAGTGGGAGAAGTGATAGCCAGTCATCCTGTGCAAAAGAAGAAAAGCATCGTAGGTACTGTTCTAGGGTTTGATTGACCCTTTCAGTCTGTCCATTAGTTTGTGGGTGATAAGCTGTGGAGAGGCGGAGTTCAATGTTCAAAGTTTCACATAAGGCCCTCCAAAATCTAGAAGTGAACTGCACCCCTCGATCAGAAACTATGCTGTCAGGGATGCCATGCAACCTTACAATCTCCTTGATAAAAGTTGAGGCAGTCTCCGGGGCAGAAGGAGTTCCTTGCAGAGGTACAAAGTGGGCCATTTTGGTCAAACGATCAACCACAACGAAAATGGTAGTGAAGTCTTCAGATGGGGGAAGTTCTACTATAAAATCCATGGAGATCATGCTCCATGGTTTCTCAGGTACAGGAAGGGGCTCAAGTAGACCCCAAGTTCTGGCTCTGTCTGTCTTATTCCGAAGGCATGAAATACAAGATCTTACATATTTCTTGCAGTCGTTCATCAAGTTTGGCCACCAGAATGTACGGGAGATCAAATTAGCCGTCTTGTGAATCCCAAAGTGACCCGCTAGGGGATGATCATGACATCGCCCTAGGACGGCAACTCTGAACTGTTCTGGGATAAAGATTTGCCTCTTATGGAAGTACAGGCCATCCCTTAGTTGAAGAGCCAGGTCCTTGGAAGGCGGTTGGTCATCCACATATTTTCTTATTTGTGACATCAGATCCGCCTGAAGAAGTAAAAAATTATTGGCTGGTAGAATAGTATCAGGTTCCGTGGATACAAATGGATCACTGAACATGCGGGACAAGGCATCTGGTTTCCCGTTCTTTGAGCCAGGACGGTAGGTTATATGAAACATGAAACGAGAGAAAAAAAGTGCCCATCTTGCCTGCCGAGGTCTTAGGCGTTTAGTTGTCTTCAAATACTCAAGATTCTTGTGATCTGTGAAGATAAGAATTGGGTGAGAAGCTCCCTCCAAAAGGTAACGCCATTCTTCAAGAGCGGCCTTGATAGCCAGTAGCTCTCGGTCACCAACATCATAATTCCTTTCGGAAAGATTTAATTTTTTAGAGAAGAAGGCCACAGGGTGGAGCAATGATTTGGGCCCTTGGCGTTGGGAAATGCATTTTCCCCAACTGCATTTTCTGAGGCGTCTACCTCCAAAACATAAGCTAAGGAGGGATCGGGATGTTTCAAGATGGGAGCTGAGGTGAATAAGGCTTTCAACTGTTCAAACGCTGTCTGAGCCTCTGGGGTCCATCGAAAGGGAACATGCTGTTTCGTTAGCTGAGTAATGGGAGTGATGATGCCAGAAAAGTCCTTAATAAATTTTCTATAAAAGTTAGCAAACCCCACGAACCTCTGTACAGCTTTTCTGTCAGTAGGAGCAGGCCATTCCAAGACAGAAGCGACTTTCTGAGGGTCCATGGAGATTCCCTCGGCGGAGATGACAAGCCCTAGGAAATGCACAACTTGCTTTTCAAAGTCGCATTTTTCAGCCTTTGCGTAAAGTCGGTGTTCCCGCAATCGAGCTAATACCTTTTTTACATGAGTCCGATGGGATTCTAAAGTTTCAGAGAATACAAGGATGTCATCCAGATACACGATGACGAATAAATCAAGAAAGTCCCGAAAAACATCGTTTACCAGATGCTGGAATGTGGCTGGAGCATTGCAGAGCCCGAATGGCATGACTAAATACTCAAAGTGGCCAAAGCGTGTCCGGAAGGCCGTCTTCCATTCGTCTCCCTCCCTGATTCTGACAAGATTATAGGCACCCCTCAAGTCCAGTTTGGAGAACACTCGTGCCCCTCGCAGCCTCTGGAATAGTTCGGGAATCAGAGGAAGAGGGTACCGATTCTTGACAGTGACCCTGTTAAGGTCACGATAGTCCACACAGGGCCTCAAGGTGTGGTCTTTTTTCTCAACGAAGAAAATACCGGCTCCTGCTGGTGAAGTGGAAGGCCGAATGAACTGCTTTTCAAGGCTCTCGTTGATATAGGTACGCAGGGCTTCCAATTCAGGCTCAGAGAGAGGGTAAATCTGACCAAACGGGATCTCGGCTCCCGGTAGAAGTTCAATGGGGCAATCGTAAGTTCTATGAGGTGGAAGAGTGTCTGCACCCTTTTTATTAAAGACGTCCAGAAATTCGTGATAAGCAACCGGGATCAGTTTAGAGGCTTCATGGTCAGGGTGGATACCCAGGAGGGGCGTGGAGTTGACAGTTCCTCCAAAGAGGCAGTGCGTCTGGCAGTAGTTGGACGAAAAAAAAAATATCTCCGGTAAGCCAGTCAACGTGAGGGTTGTGTGCCTTCAACCATGGAATGCCGAGGATAACGGGAAACATGGGAGAAGCTATGACATCCAAACGGAGGAGTTCGCTATGGCCTGAAGAAGTCTGGCAGAGAATAGGCAAGGTCTCTTGAGTTTTCATAGTTTACCTCTTTCTCCTGCTGAACGTCTACGTCGAGTCCAAGGCAGTCTGTGTCTCTTCTGCGGGGAGGTTGGCCACTTCATACGAACTTGTCTGGCAGAGACCTGCAGGGTCAGTGATGATCCACAGTACATCAGGGATGGTCCATAGTTCATCAGGGATGATCCATAGTACATCAGGGATGGTCCATAGTACACCAGTGATGGCCCATAGTACATCAGTGATGATCCACAGTACATCAGTGATTATCTATAGTACATCAGTGATGATCCACAGTACACCAGTGATGATTCACAGTACATCAGTGATGGTCCATAGTACATCAGAGATGGTCCATAGTACATCAGGGATGATCCATAGTACACCAGTGATGGCCCATAGTACATCAGTGATGATCTATAGTACATCAGTGATGATCCATAGTACACCAGTGATGATTAATAGTACACCAGTGATGATTCATAGTACACCAGTGATGGTCCATAGTACATCGGTGATGATCTATAGTACATCAGTGATGATCCACAGTACATCAGTGATGATCCACAGTACACCAGTGATGGCCCATAGTACATCAGTGATGATCTATAGTACATCAGTGATGATCATCAGTACATCAGTGATGATCCACAGTACATCAGTGATGATCCACAGTACATCAGTGATGATCCACAGTACATCAGGGATGGTCCACAGTACATAACTGATGATCCATAGCACATCAGTGATGGCCCATAGAACATCAGTGATGGCCCATAGTACATCAGTGATGGCCCATAGTACATCAGTGATGATCCATAGTACACCAGTGATGATCCATAGTACACCAGGGATGATCCACAGTACATCAGTGATGATCCACAGTACATCAGTGATGGTCCATAGTAAATTAGTGATGGTCCATAGTACACCAGTAATGATCCATAGTACTCCAGTGATGGCCCAGAGTACACCAGTGATGGCCCATAGTACATCAGTGATGATCTATAGTACATCAGTGATGATCCACAGTACATCAGGGAAGGTCCATAGTACATCAGGGATGATCCATAGTACATCAGTGATGATCCACAGTACATCAGTGATGATCCACAGTACATCAGTGATGATCCACAGTACATCAGGGATGGTCCACAGTACATCAGTGATGATCCATAGTACACCAGTCATGATCCATAGTACATCAGTGATAATCCATAGTACATCAGTGATGGCCCACAGTACATCAGGGATGATCCACAGTACATCAGTGATGATCCATAGTACACCAGTGATGGCCCATAGTACAACAGTGATGGCCCATAGTACATCAGTGATGATCCACAGTACATCAGTGATGATCTATAGTACACCAGTGATGATTCACAGTACATCAGGGATGGTCCATAGTACATCAGGGATGGTGCATAGTACATCAGGGATGATCCATAGTACACCAGTGATGATCCATAGTACACAAGTGATGGCCCATAGTACATCAGTGATGATCTATAGTACATCAGTGATGATCCATAGTACACCAGTGATGATCCATAGTACACCAGTGATGATTCATAGTACACCAGTGATGGTCCATAGTACATCAGTGATGATCTATAGTACATCAGTGATGATCCATAGTACACCAGTGATGATTAATAGTACACCAGTGATGATTCATAGTACACCAGTGATGGTCCATAGTACATCAGTGATGATCTATAGTACATCAGTGATGATCCACAGTACATCAGTGATGATCCACAGTACACCAGTGATGGCCCATAGTACATCAGTGATGATCTATAGTACATCAGTGATGATCCTCAGTACATCAGTGATGATCCACAGTACATCAGTGATGATCCACAGTACATCAAGGATGGTCCACAGTACATCAGTGATGATCCATAGTACATCAGTGATGGCCCATAGCACATCAGTGATGATCCATAGTACACCAGTGATTATCCATAGTACACCAGAGATGATCCACAGTACATCAGTGATGATCCACAGTACATCAGTGATGGTCCATAGTAAATTAGTGATGGTCCATAGAACACCAGTGATGATCCATAGTACTCCAGTGATGGCCCATAGTACACCAGTGATGGCCCATAGTACATCAGTGATGATCTATAGTACATCAGTGATGATCCACAGTACATCAGGGATGGTCCATAGTACATCAGGGATAATCCATAGTACATCAGTGATGATCCACAGTACATCAGTGATGATCCACAGTACATCAGTGATGATCCACAGTACATCAGGGATGGTCCACAGTACATCAGTGATGATCCATAGTACACCAGTCATGATCCATAGTACATCAGTGATGATCCATAGTACATCAGTGATGGCCCACAGTACATCAGGGATGATCCACAGTACATCAGTGATGATCCATAGTACACCAGTGATGGCCCATAGTACACCAGTGATGATCCATAGTTCACCAGTGATGGCCCATAGTACACCAGTGATGATCCATAGTACACCAGAGATGGCCCATAGTATACCAGTGATGTCCCATAGTACATCAGTGATGATCCACAGTACATCAGTGATGATCCATAGTACACCAGGGATGGCCCATAGTACATCAGTGATGGCTCATAGTACATCAGTGATGATCCATAGTACATCAGTGATGATCCATAGTACACCAGTGATGATCCATAGTACATCAGTGATGGCTCATAATACATCAGTGATGATCCATAATACATCAGTGATGATCCATAGTACACCAGTGATGGCCCATAGTACTTCAGTGATGATCTATAGTACATCAGTGATGATCCACAGTACATCAGTGATGATCCACAGTACATCAGTGATGATCCACGGTACATCAGTGATGATCCATAGTACATCAGTGATGATCCTCAGTACATCAGTGATGATCCACAGTACATCAGTGATGATCTACAGTACATCAGTGATGATCCACAGGACATCAGGGATGGTCCACAGTACATCAGTGATGATCCATAGTACACCAGTCATGATCCATAGTACATCAGTGATGATCCATAGTATATCAGTGATGATCCATAGTACACCAGTGATGGCCCATAGTACACCAGTGATGATCCATAGTACACCAGTGATGGCCCATAGTACTTCAGTGATGATCTATAGTACATCAGTGATGATCCACAGTACATCAGTGATGATCCACAATACATCAGGGATGGTCCACAGTATATCAGTGATGATCCATAGTACATCAGTGATGGCCCACAGTACATCAGTGATGATCCACAGTACATCAGTGATGATCCATAGTACACCAGTGATGGTCCATAGTACACCAGTGATGGTCCATAGTACATCAGTGATGATCCATAGTACATCAGTGATGATCCACAGTACATCAGGGATGGTCCACAGTACATCAGTGATGATCCATAGTACACCAGTGATGGCCCAAAGCACATCAGTGATGGTCCATAGTACACCAGGGATGATCCATAGTAATCCAGTGATGATCCATAGTACACCAGTGATGGCCCATAGTACACCAGTGATGGCCCATAGTACATCAGTGATGATCCAGAGTACATCAGTGATGATCTATAGTACATCAGGGATGGTCCACAGTACATCAGTGATGATCCATAGTACACCAGTGATGATCCATAGTACATCAGTGATGATCCATAGTACACCTGTGATGGCCAACAGTACACCAGTGATGGCCTACAGTACATCAGTGATGATCCACAGTACATCAGGGATGATCCACAGTATATCAGGGATGGTCCACAGTATATCAGTGATGATCCATAGTACACCAGTGATGATCCATAGTACACCAGTGATGATCCATAGTACACCAGGGATGATCCATAGTACACCAGTGATGATCCATAGTACACCAGTGATGATCCATAGTACATCAGTGATGGTCCATAGTACACCAGTGATGATCCATAGTACACCAGTGATGGCCCATAGTACACCAGTGATGGCCCATAGTACACCAGTGATGGCCCATAGTACACCAGTGATGATCCATAGTACACCAGTGATGGCCCATAGTACACCAGTGATGTCCCATAGTACATCAGTGATGATCCACAGTACATCAGTGATGATCCATAGTACACCAGGGATGGCCCATAGTACATCAGTGATGGCTCATAGTACATCAGTGATGATCTATAGTACATCAGTGATGATCCATAGTACACCAGTGATGATCCATAGTACATCAGTGATGGCTCATAGTACATCAGTGATGATCCATAGTACACCAGTGATGATCCATAGTACATCAGTGATGGCTCATAGTACATCAGTGATGATCCATAATACATCAGTGATGATCCATAGTACATCAGTGATGATCCATAGTACATCAGTGATGATCCATAGTACACCAGTCATGGCCCATAGTACTACAGTGATGATCTATAGTACATCAGTGATGATCCACAGTACATCAGTGATGATCCACAGTACATCAGTGATGATCCAAGGTACATCAGTGATGATCCATAGTACATCAGTGATGATCCTCAGTACATCAGTGATGATCCACAGTACATCAGTGATGATCCACAGTACATCAGTGATGATCCACAGTACATCAGGGATGGTCCACAGTACATCAGTGATGATCCATAGTACATCAGTGATGATCCATAGTACATCAGTGATGATCCATAGTACACCAGTGATGATCCATAGTACACCAGTGATGGCCCATAGTACTTCAGTGATGATTTATAGTACATCAGTGATGATCCACAGTACATCAGTGATGATCCACAATACATCAGGGATGGTCCACAGTATATCAGTGATGATCCATAGTACATCAGTGATGGCCCACAGTACATCAGTGATGATCCACAGTACATCAGTGATGATCCATAGTACACCAGTGATGGCCCATAGTACATCAGTGATGGTTCATAGTACATCAGTGATGATCCATAGTACATCAGTGATGATCCATAGTACATCAGTGATGGTCCATAGTACACCAGTGATGGCCCATAGTACATCAGTAATGATCTATAGTACATCAGTGATGATCCACAGTACATCAGTGATGATCCACAGTACATCAGTTATGATCCACAGTACATCAGTGATGATCCACAGTACATCAGTGATGATCCACAATACTTCAGTGATGATCCACAGTACATCAGTGATGATCCACAGTACATCAGGGATGGTCCACAGTATATCAGTGATGATCCATAGTACATCAGTGATGGCCCATAGTACATCAGTGATGATCCATAGTACACCAGTGATGATCCATAGTACACCAGTGATGTTCCATAGTACACCAGGGATGATCCACAGTACATCAGTGATGATCCACAGTACATCAGTGGTGGTCCACAGTACATCAGTGATGGTCCATAGTACACCAGTGATGATCCATAGTACATCAGTGATGATCCATAGTACACCAGTGATGGCCCATAGTACACCAGTGATGGCCCATAGTACATCAGTGATGATCCATAGTACATCAGTGATGATCCACAGTACATCAGTGATGATCCACAGTACATCAGGGATGGTCCATAGTACATCAGTGATGATCCATAGTACACCAGTGATGATCCATAGTACACCAGTGATGGCCCATAGTACATCAGTGATGAACTATAGTACATCAGTGATGATCCACAGTACATCAGGGATGGTCCATAGTACATCAGTGATGATCCATAGTACACCAGTGATGATCCATAGTACACCAGTGATGGCCCATAGTACATCAGTGATGAACTATAGTACATCAGTGATGATCCACAGTACATCAGTGATGATCCACAGAACATCAGGGCTGGTCCATAGTACACCAGTGATGATCCACAGTACACCAGTGATGATCCATAGTACACCAGTGATGGTCCATAGTACATCAGTGATGATCTATAGTACATCAGTGATGGTCCATAGTACATCAGTGATGATCTATATACATAGTACACCAGTGATGATCTATAGTACATCAGTGATGATCTACAGTACATCAGTTATGATCCACAGTACATTAGTGAGGATCCACAGTACATCAGTGATGATCCACAATACTTCAGTGATGATCCACAGTACATCAGTGATGATCCACAGTACATCAGGGATGGTCCACAGTATATCAGTGATGATCCATAGTACATCAGTGATGGTCCATAGTACATCAGTGATGATCCATAGTACACCAGTGATGATCCATAGTACACCAGTGATGATCCATAGTACACCAGTGATGGCCCATAGTACACCAGTGATAGCCCATAGTACATCAGTGATGATCCATAGTACATCAGTGATGATCCACAGTACATCAGTGATGATCCACAGTACATCAGGGATGGTCCATAGTACATCAGTGATGATCCATAGTACACCAGTGATGATCCATAGTACACCAGTGATGGCCCATAGTACATCAGTGATGAACTATAGTACATCAGTGATGATCCACAGTACATCAGGGATGGTCCATAGTACATCAGTGATGATCCATAGTACACCAGTGATGATCCATAGTACACCAATGATGGCCCATAGTACATCAGTGATGAACCATAGTACATCAGTGATGATCCACAGTACATCAGTGATGATCCATAGTACATCAGTGATGATCCACAGTACATCAGTGATGATCCACAGTACATCAGGGATGGTCCATAGTACATCAGTGATGATCCATAGTACACCAGTGATGATCCATAGTACACCAGTGATGGCCCATAGTACATCAGTGATGAACTATAGTACATCAGTGATGATCCACAGTACATCAGTGATGATCCACAGTACATCAGGGATGGTCCATAGTACACCAGTGATGATCCACAGTACACCAGTGATGATCCATAGTACACCAGTGATGGTCCATAGTACATCAGTGATGATCTATAGTACATCAGTGATGGTCCATAGTACATCAGTGATGATCTATAGTACATCAGTGATGATCTATAGTACATCAATGATGATCCACAGTACATCAGTTATGATACACAGTACATCAGTGATGATCCACAGTACATCAGTGATGATCCACAATACTTCAGTGATGATCCACAGTACATCAGTGATGATCCACAGTACATCAGGGATGGTCCACAGTATATCAGTGATGATCCATAGTACATCAGTGATGGTCCATAGTCCATCAGTGATGGTCCATAGTACACCAGTGATGATCCATAGTACACCAGTGATGGCCCATAGTACACCAGTGATGGCCCATAGTACATCAGTGATGATCCATAGTACATCAGTGATGATCCACAGTACATCAGTGATGATCCACAGTACATCAGTGATGATCCACAGTACATCAGGGATGGTCCATAGTACATCAGTGATGATCCATAGTACACCAGTGATGATCCATAGTACACCAGTGATGGCCCATAGTACATCAGTGATGAACTATAGTACATCAGTGATGATCCACAGTGTCAGGGTCACCTGTGGCCAGGTGACAGATGCACACCGTAGGGGGACAGGAGTGCACCGCGAGGTAGTGAACCCTATGGCTGGCTTCTGTGGATAGGAAACTGGGTGGTTGTGGAAAGCAGGACCAGAGGAGCACAACCGGGATCCCAACGGAAGCGAGAGCCAAGATTCCCCAGGGCGCGGAGTCTAAGACCCAGCTGGTCTTCTCCAGGGCCTCTAGTGGTGAGGATGTTACGCTGCAGGCTGGGACCAGGTCGCGGCCCCTGGAGTTTCCTAGCTCACGCCCCGTAGGATAAGGGGAAGCAGCAGCACACGATAGAGAGAACCGAATAACAAGCCGAAGGTCAGGGGCCACAAGCAGACAAGGATAACGAAGAACGAGCCGAAGGTCAAGGGTCACGAGCAGACAGGGATGGTCGGGGACAAGCCAATGACGTAACAGAGAGACAGACGTAGCACACGGCAGGCAGGAACCCAAACACACAATGCCTAACAAACACGTTGATCAGCAAAGCAGGCTTGCAGTGCACAGGTTAATATAGTGTTCAGTGATAGGGCCTGGGGTGGAGTCAGGCTGGGAGGAGATTATAAAGGAAGCCAGGTGAAGGAGGTCTGGTCTCTAGATGAACACATGAGGAGGAAGGTAAGATGGCAGACAGACATTAATGCATATCCATGACAGTACCCTCCCTCTTACGAGGCCTCCCCCTTCCCCGCCTGGGCCCAGGTTTAGAGGGAAACTTCAGATGAAACTCCTTTAACAGACGAGGTGCAAAGACCTCAGATGCAGTGATCCAAGACCTCTCCTCAGGACCAAACCCTTTCCAATGAACGAGGTACTGAAGAACGCCTTTACAGAGTCGGGAGTCCAGAATTTGACTGATCTCGTACTCCTGATTATCCTTAGAGACAGGCGCCACGGTAGGAAGAGGACGAGAGAATTTATTGAGGACTAAAGGCTTTAGAAGAGCAACATGAAAGGAGTTAGTGATTTTAAGGCTCTTAGGAATCTGGAGTTTGAAACAAACCGGATTCAGTTTAGCAGTTACCGTGTATGGACCGATGAATCGTGGAGCAAACTTCAGAGAAGGAACTCGGAGCTTGATGTTCCTGGTAGAGAGCCAGACTTTGTCCCCTGGCTGAAGAGAAGGCGGTTTACGCCTGCGGCGGTCGGCAAAGCCTTTGAATTTTTCAGCAGCTGCCCGGAGGGAATCATGAACGTGACCCCAAACGGAATTGAGAGACTCCTGAACCGAAGCCAAAGCTGGAATGTCTGGAGAACAGATCATAGGAAGAGGAAGTTGAGGGTGTTTTCCATAAACTGTGAAAAAGGGTGTCTTCTGCGAACTGGTATTCACATGATTGTTATGGGAGAATTCTGCCCACGGGAGTAGAGAGGACCAATCGTCATGGTGAGAAGACACAAAGGTGCGAAGAAAGACCTCTAACTCCTGATTAACCCTCTCAGTCTGTCCATTGGATTGGGGATGGTAAGAAGAAGAAAAATCCAAGACAATATTGAGGGATTTGCAAAAGGCTCTCCAAAAACGAGACGTGAATTGGACTCCCCTGTCGGAAACAATATGAGAAGGGACCCCATGTAGGCGGAGAATTTCTCGAATGAAAATGGGAACCAAGGCAGGGGCAGAAGGAAGACCAGGAAGAGGAACAAAATGAGCCATCTTGGAGAATCGATCGATTACCACCCAAATGACTGTATTATTCTCAGACAGTGGGAGATCGGTGATAAAATCCATGGCAATATGGGCCCAAGGTTCCTTAGGAATAGGCAAGGGCATGAGGAGACCAGCAGGAGCTTGTGTGGAGGATTTGGACTGAGCACAGACATGACAAGCTTTAACGTAGTCTTTGACGTCTGAGCGGAGATTAGGCCACCAGTAGTGACGACTGATGAGTAGGAAGGATCGGAGGAATCCAGAATGCCCTGCCACCTTGGAATCATGTCCCCAACGAAGGATCTTAGCTCTTAGCTCAGTGGGGACAAAGGTCTTACCAGGCGGAATTTTAGACTTCAGGGTGGTAGAGTGGGCAACAATGCATGAGGTGGGAATGATCGGCTCAGGTTCAGGGGCGGACTCCTCGTCCAAAGTGTCAAATGACCTAGAGAGCGTATCAGCCCGACCGTTGCAGGAACCAGGTTTGTAGGTAATCGTGAAATTAAAACGGGCAAAGAAGAGACTCCACCTGGCCTGTCTAGGATTCAGACG
The DNA here is from genome assembly GCA_029206835.1 of Rana muscosa. NCBI lineage: Eukaryota > Metazoa > Chordata > Amphibia > Anura > Ranidae > Rana > Rana muscosa. The sequence goes on along the minus strand of JARGYO010000206.1, from coordinate 4,545,141 downwards.
TTTAGCATTCTGTAGATACTGTAAATTCTTGTGATCGGTAAAGATCGTTATGGAGTGAGGGGAACCCTCCAAGAGATGACGCCACTCCTCTAACGCCAATTTAATTGCGAGAAGTTCCCGATCACCGATGGCATAATTCCTCTCTGCCTGAGAAATTTTTTTGGAGAAGAACGCACATGGTTGGCGTCTCTTCTCAAAGATTTGAAGAAGCACAGCTCCCACCCCCATTGAGGAAGCGTCCACTTCAATAAAAAATGCATTCCCAGGATTTGGTCTCCTCAAGAGGGGGCCAGAAACAAAGGCCTGTTTCAGGTTGTGAAATGCAGAGACAGCTTCGGGAGGCCAGTCTCTGGCATTCACACCCTTCTTGGTCAAAGCGATAATAGGCGCGGCAATGGAAGAGTAATTCCTTATGAACTGCCTATAATAATTAGTGAAGCCAAGAAAGCGCTGTGTGGCCTTGAGGCTAGCAGGAAGAGGCCAGTTGGTGATAGCCAAGACCTTCCCAGGGTCCATACGAAGCCCCGAACATGAGACAAAGCACCCCAAAAACAGGACCTCAGAACATTCAAAGGAACATTTCTCCAGCTTGGCATAGAGATTGTTCTCTCTAAGACGTTGAAGTACAGTGCGGACATGGTTTCTGTGGACGAGCAGATTTTCAGAAAAGATCAGAATGTCATCCAGATAGATGACAACAAACTGGTACAGCAGATCTCTGAAGATTTCATTGACAAAGTTTTGAAACACGGCTGGAGCATTACACAGACCAAAAGGCATCACCAGATATTCGTAATGCCCGTCTCTAGTGTTAAATGCAGTCTTCCATTCGTCACCCTCCCGTATTCGAATGAGATTGTACGCGCCTCTGAGATCCAACTTGGTGAAAATGGAGGCACCCTTCAACCTATCGAATAGCTCAGATATTAAGGGTAAGGGGTATCGATTTTTAATAGTGACCGCATTTAAACCCCGATAATCGATGCAGGGTCTTAAGGTACCATCCTTTTTGGCAACAAAAAAGAACCCTGCCCCTGCAGGCGATGAGGATTTCCGGATGAACCCTCTCTCCAGATTCTCTGCTACATACTCCGACATGGCCTGGGTCTCTGGGATGGACAGAGGGTAGGTACGACCCCTGGGTAGAGTTGCTCCGGGGACAAGATCAATAGCACAGTCAAAAGACCTGTGGGGAGGAAGCACCTCAGCTGATTTTTTACAGAACACATCCCGGTAATCGCTGTATGCGGCGGGAAGATCAGAAGAAACAGAAGTGGCAGCAACCGGAAGACTCTCCTTGGGGGTCACCTTGAGAAGACACGACGAGAAACATGAGGAACCCCAGGCCAGGATCTGCCCAGAGACCCAGTCCACATGTGGAGAGTGGAGCTGTAGCCAAGGGAGGCCCAATACAACTGGGGTAGAGGCCTTGGGTAGAATAAGAAAGGATATCCACTCCTGGTGGAGAATCCCTACCGACATCCTAATGGGTAGCGTCTGGAAGCGAATAGGGCCCCCTGGGAGAACAGTGCCATCAATTGCCGAGACTACCAATGGGGTAGTGAGAGGTGAAAGGGTAAGCTTCATAGAAGAAGCAGTTCTCCAATCCATGAAATTGCCGGCAGCCCCGGAATCCAGGTATGCAAGGGTTGACTGAGGAGAAGTGCCTACATGAAGGGACACCGGCAAGAGCAGGCGAGAAGGTGATGTTTCTGGGTCCAATACTCCACCTTCCAAATGTATTAGACCCGAGCGTTTCCCGGACGAAGCGAGCAGGAGTCACGAAAATGACCCTTGCCCCCACAATAGAGGCACAAGCCCAGAGTTCTGCGCCTAGCACGTTCTTCGGGGGTTAGTCTGGTCCGGCCCAGCTGCATAGGTTCTTCAGCAGGTAGAGGATGCTCCACGGAATGAAGGGAGGGGAGCTCAGACTGGCTAGGACCCAGAGAGTGCTGGCGTCTTTTTTCTAAGGACCTCTCTTGAAAACGAATGTCGATCTGGTTGCATAATGAAATTACATCGTCCAGACCGACGGGAATGGCTCTTCCCGCTAATTCGTCTTTCACTCGGTCAGAGAGGCCATGTAAAAAGGTAGCGACCAGGGCCTCATTATTCCAGCTCAATTCAGCTGTGTGGATACGGAACTGAAGAGCATATTGCCCCACTGAACTAGATTCTTGGCGAAGACGTAAGACAGCACTAGCCGCTGAAGAAGCCCGAGCCGGCTCTTCGAAGATATTACGAAAGAGCTTCAAGAATTCGGACAGACTGGAAACCACCGGATCGTTCCTCTCCCACAGGGGGGCAGCCCAGGCCAAAGCTTCACCGGAGAGGAGGGAAATGATATAGGCTACCTTAGCCCGGTCAGATAGGAAGCTTTGAGGCTGAAGCTCAAAATGAATAGTGCATTGGCTGAGAAACCCCCTGCAGGCCTTGGAGTCCCCAGAGAAACGGAACGGAGCTGGCAATCTTAGTGAGTGTGAGGCTGCGACTGGTGCGATAGGTACAGCCGCTGGTTGTACTTGGGGTTGCGGATTCGGGGTTCCCAAGGAGACCTGAAGCTGCTCGAATCGAGAAGCCAGATCCTGGAGGAATCGCATCACCTGGGTCTGATTTGATTCCTGGGTCTCAAGTCTGCGAACTATGCCCTGCAATGGATCATCCGCGGGAAGCGGGATGTCAGCCGGGTTCATGGCTGATCAAACTGTCAGGGTCACCTGTGGCCAGGTGACAGATGCACACCGTAGGGGGACAGGAGTGCACCGCGAGGTAGTGAACCCTATGGCTGGCTTCTGTGGATAGGAAACTGGGTGGTTGTGGAAAGCGGGACCAGAGGAGCACAACCGGGATCCCAACGGAAGCGAGAGCCAAGATTCCCCAGGGCGCGGAGTCTAAGACCCAGCTGGTCTTCTCCAGGGCCTCTAGTGGTGAGGATGTTACGCTGCAGGCTGGGACCAGGTCGCGGCCCCTGGAGTTTCCTAGCTCACGCCCCGTAGGATAAGGGGAAGCAGCAGCACACGATAGAGAGAACCGAATAACAAGCCGAAGGTCAGGGGCCACAAGCAGACAAGGATAACGAAGAACGAGCCGAAGGTCAAGGGTCACGAGCAGACAGGGATGGTCGGGGACAAGCCAATGACGTAACAGAGAGACAGACGTAGCACACGGCAGGCAGGAACCCAAACACACAATGCCTAACAAACACGTTGATCAGCAAAGCAGGCTTGCAGTGCACAGGTTAATATAGTGTTCAGTGATAGGGCCTGGGGTGGAGTCAGGCTGGGAGGAGATTATAAAGGAAGCCAGGTGAAGGAGGTCTGGTCTCTAGATGAACACATGAGGAGGAAGGTAAGATGGCAGACAGACATTAATGCATATCCATGACAGTACCCTCCCTCTTACGAGGCCTCCCCCTTCCCCGCCTGGGCCCAGGTTTAGAGGGAAACTTCAGATGAAACTCCTTTAACAGACGAGGTGCAAAGACCTCAGATGCAGTGATCCAAGACCTCTCCTCAGGACCAAACCCTTTCCAATGAACGAGGTACTGAAGAACGCCTTTACAGAGTCGGGAGTCCAGAATTTGACTGATCTCGTACTCCTGATTATCCTCAGAGACAGGCGCCACGGTAGGAAGAGGACGAGAGAATTTATTGAGGACTAAAGGCTTTAGAAGAGCAACATGAAAGGAGTTAGTGATTTTAAGGCTCTTAGGAATCTGGAGTTTGAAACAAACCGGATTCAGTTTAGCAGTTACCGTGTATGGACCGATGAATCGTGGAGCAAACTTCAGAGAAGGAACTCGGAGCTTGATGTTCCTGGTAGAGAGCCAGACTTTGTCCCCTGGCTGAAGAGAAGGCGGTTTACGCCTGCGGCGGTCGGCAAAGCCTTTGAATTTTTCAGCAGCTGCCCGGAGGGAATCATGAACGTGACCCCAAACGGAATTGAGAGACTCCTGAACCGAAGCCAAAGCTGGAATGTCTGGAGAACAGATCATAGGAAGAGGAAGTTGAGGGTGTTTTCCATAAACTGTGAAAAAGGGTGTCTTCTGCGAACTGGTATTCACATGATTGTTATGGGAGAATTCTGCCCACGGGAGTAGAGAGGACCAATCGTCATGGTGAGAAGACACAAAGGTGCGAAGAAAGACCTCTAACTCCTGATTAACCCTCTCAGTCTGTCCATTGGATTGGGGATGGTAAGAAGAAGAAAAATCCAAGACAATATTGAGGGATTTGCAAAAGGCTCTCCAAAAACGAGACGTGAATTGGACTCCCCTGTCGGAAACAATATGAGAAGGGACCCCATGTAGGCGGAGAATTTCTCGAATGAAAATGGGAACCAAGGCAGGGGCAGAAGGAAGACCAGGAAGAGGAACAAAATGAGCCATCTTGGAGAATCGATCGATTACCACCCAAATGACTGTATTATTCTCAGACAGTGGGAGATCGGTGATAAAATCCATGGCAATATGGGCCCAAGGTTCCTTAGGAATAGGCAAGGGCATGAGGAGACCAGCAGGAGCTTGTGTGGAGGATTTGGACTGAGCACAGACATGACAAGCTTTAACGTAGTCTTTGACGTCTGAGCGGAGATTAGGCCACCAGTAGTGACGACTGATGAGTAGGAAGGATCGGAGGAATCCAGAATGCCCTGCCACCTTGGAATCATGTCCCCAACGAAGGATCTTAGCTCTTAGCTCAGTGGGGACAAAGGTCTTACCAGGCGGAATTTTAGACTTCAGGGTGGTAGAGTGGGCAACAATGCATGAGGTGGGAATGATCGGCTCAGGTTCAGGGGCGGACTCCTCGTCCAAAGTGTCAAATGACCTAGAGAGCGCATCAGCCCGACCGTTGCAGGAACCAGGTTTGTAGGTAATCGTGAAATTAAAACGGGCAAAGAAGAGACTCCACCTGGCCTGTCTAGGATTCAGACGTTTAGCATTCTGTAGATACTGTAAATTCTTGTGATCGGTAAAGATCGTTATGGAGTGAGGGGAACCCTCCAAGAGATGACGCCACTCCTCTAACGCCAATTTAATTGCGAGAAGTTCCCGATCACCGATGGCATAATTCCTCTCTGCCTGAGAAAATTTTTTGGAGAAGAACGCACATGGTTGGCGTCTCTTCTCAAAGATTTGAAGAAGCACAGCTCCCACCCCCATTGAGGAAGCGTCCACTTCAATAAAAAATGCATTCCCAGGATTTGGTCTCCTCAAGAGGGGGCCAGAAACAAAGGCCTGTTTCAGGTTGTGAAATGCAGAGACAGCTTCGGGAGGCCAGTCTCTGGCATTCACACCCTTCTTGGTCAAAGCGATAATAGGCGCGGCAATGGAAGAGTAATTCCTTATGAACTGCCTATAATAATTAGTGAAGCCAAGAAAGCGCTGTGTGGCCTTGAGGCTAGCAGGAAGAGGCCAGTTGGTGATAGCCAAGACCTTCCCAGGGTCCATACGAAGCCCCGAACATGAGACAAAGCACCCCAAAAACAGGACCTCAGAACATTCAAAGGAACATTTCTCCATCTTGGCATAGAGATTGTTCTCTCTAAGACGTTGAAGTACAGTGCGGACATGGTTTCTGTGGACGAGCAGATTTTCAGAAAAGATCAGAATGTCATCCAGATAGATGACAACAAACTGGTACAGCAGATCTCTGAAGATTTCATTGACAAAGTTTTGAAACACGGCTGGAGCATTACACAGACCAAAAGGCATCACCAGATATTCGTAATGCCCGTCTCTAGTGTTAAATGCAGTCTTCCATTCGTCACCCTCCCGTATTCGAATGAGATTGTACGCGCCTCTGAGATCCAACTTGGTGAAAATGGAGGCACCCTTCAACCTATCGAATAGCTCAGATATTAAGGGTAAGGGGTATCGATTTTTAATAGTGACCGCATTTAAACCCCGATAATCGATGCAGGGTCTTAAGGTACCATCCTTTTTGGCAACAAAAAAGAACCCTGCCCCTGCAGGCGATGAGGATTTCCGGATGAACCCTCTCTCCAGATTCTCTGCTACATACTCCGACATGGCCTGGGTCTCTGGGATGGACAGAGGGTAGGTACGACCCCTGGGTAGAGTTGCTCCGGGGACAAGATCAATAGCACAGTCAAAAGACCTGTGGGGAGGAAGCACCTCAGCTGATTTTTTACAGAACACATCCCGGTAATCGCTGTATGCGGCGGGAAGATCAGAAGAAACAGAAGTGGCAGCAACCGGAAGACTCTCCTTGGGGGTCACCTTGAGAAGACACGACGAGAAACATGAGGAACCCCAGGCCAGGATCTGCCCAGAGACCCAGTCCACATGTGGAGAGTGGAGCTGTAGCCAAGGGAGGCCCAATACAACTGGGGTAGAGGCCTTGGGTAGAATAAGAAAGGATATCCACTCCTGGTGGAGAATCCCTACCGACATCCTAATGGGTAGCGTCTGGAAGCGAATAGGGCCCCCTGGGAGAACAGTGCCATCAATTGCCGAGACTACCAATGGGGTAGTGAGAGGTGAAAGGGTAAGCTTCATAGAAGAAGCAGTTCTCCAATCCATGAAATTGCCGGCAGCCCCGGAATCCAGGTATGCAAGGGTTGACTGAGGAGAAGTGCCTACATGAAGGGACACCGGCAAGAGCAGGCGAGAAGGTGATGTTTCTGGGTCCAATACTCCACCTTCCAAATGTATTAGACCCGAGCGTTTCCCGGACGAAGCGAGCAGGAGTCACGAAAATGACCCTTGCCCCCACAATAGAGGCACAAGCCCAGAGTTCTGCGCCTAGCACGTTCTTCGGGGGTTAGTCTGGTCCGGCCCAGCTGCATAGGTTCTTCAGCAGGTAGAGGATGCTCCACGGAATGAAGGGAGGGGAGCTCAGACTGGCTAGGACCCAGAGAGTGCTGGCGTCTTTTTTCTAAGGACCTCTCTTGAAAACGAATGTCGATCTGGTTGCATAATGAAATTACATCGTCCAGACCGACGGGAATGGCTCTTCCCGCTAATTCGTCTTTCACTCGGTCAGAGAGGCCATGTAAAAAGGTAGCGACCAGGGCCTCATTATTCCAGCTCAATTCAGCTGTGTGGATACGGAACTGAAGAGCATATTGCCCCACTGAACTAGATTCTTGGCGAAGACGTAAGACAGCACTAGCCGCTGAAGAAGCCCGAGCCGGCTCTTCGAAGATATTACGAAAGAGCTTCAAGAATTCGGACAGACTGGAAACCACCGGATCGTTCCTCTCCCACAGGGGGGCAGCCCAGGCCAAAGCTTCACCGGAGAGGAGGGAAATGATATAGGCTACCTTAGCCCGGTCAGATAGGAAGCTTTGAGGCTGAAGCTCAAAATGAATAGTGCATTGGCTGAGAAACCCCCTGCAGGCCTTGGAGTCCCCAGAGAAACGGAACGGAGCTGGCAATCTTAGTGAGTGTGAGGCTGCGACTGGTGCGATAGGTACAGCCGCTGGTTGTACTTGGGGTTGCGGATTCGGGGTTCCCAAGGAGACCTGAAGCTGCTCGAATCGAGAAGCCAGATCCTGGAGGAATCGCATCACCTGGGTCTGATTTGATTCCTGGGTCTCAAGTCTGCGAACTATGCCCTGCAATGGATCATCCGCGGGAAGCGGGATGTCAGCCGGGTTCATGGCTGATCAAACTGTCAGGGTCACCTGTGGCCAGGTGACAGATGCACACCGTAGGGGGACAGGAGTGCACCGCGAGGTAGTGAACCCTATGGCTGGCTTCTGTGGATAGGAAACTGGGTGGTTGTGGAAAGCGGGACCAGAGGAGCACAACCGGGATCCCAACGGAAGCGAGAGCCAAGATTCCCCAGGGCGCGGAGTCTAAGACCCAGCTGGTCTTCTCCAGGGCCTCTAGTGGTGAGGATGTTACGCTGCAGGCTGGGACCAGGTCGCGGCCCCTGGAGTTTCCTAGCTCACGCCCCGTAGGATAAGGGGAAGCAGCAGCACACGATAGAGAGAACCGAATAACAAGCCGAAGGTCAGGGGCCACAAGCAGACAAGGATAACGAAGAACGAGCCGAAGGTCAAGGGTCACGAGCAGACAGGGATGGTCGGGGACAAGCCAATGACGTAACAGAGAGACAGACGTAGCACACGGCAGGCAGGAACCCAAACACACAATGCCTAACAAACACGTTGATCAGCAAAGCAGGCTTGCAGTGCACAGGTTAATATAGTGTTCAGTGATAGGGCCTGGGGTGGAGTCAGGCTGGGAGGAGATTATAAAGGAAGCCAGGTGAAGGAGGTCTGGTCTCTAGATGAACACATGAGGAGGAAGGTAAGATGGCAGACAGACATTAATGCATATCCATGACACACAGTACATTAGGGATGGTCCATAGTACATCAGTGATGATCCATAGTACACCAGTGATGATCCATAGTACACCAGTGATGGCCCATAGTACATCAGTGATGAACTATAGTACATCAGTGATGATCCACAGTACATCAGTGATGATCCATAGTACATCAGTGATGATCCACAGTACATCAGTGATGATCCACAGTACATCAGGGATGGTCCATAGTACATCAGTGATGATCCATAGTACACCAGTGATGATCCATAGTACACCAGTGATGGCCCATAGTACATCAGTGATAAACTATAGTACATCAGTGATGATCCACAGTACATCAGTGATGATCCACAGTACATCAGGGATGGTCCATAGTACACCAGTGATGATCCACAGTACACCAGTGATGATCCATAGTACACCAGTGATGGCCCATAGTACACCAGTGATGATCCATAGTACACCAGAGATGGCCCATAGTATACCAGTGATGAGCTATGGTACATCAGTGATGATCTATAGTACATCAGTGATGATCCATAGTACACCAGTGATGATCCATAGTACATCAGTGATGGCCCATAGTACACCAGTGATGATCCATAGTACACCAGTGATGATCCATAATACTTCAGTGATGGCCCATAGTACACCAGTGATGATCCATAGTACATCAGTGATGGCTCATAGTACATCAGTGATGATCCATAATACATCAGTGATGATCCATAGTACACCAGTGATGGCCCATAGTACTTCAGTGATGATCTATAGTACATCAGTGATGATCCACAGTACATCAGTGATGATCCACAGTACATCAGTGATGATCCACGGTACATCAGTGATGATCCATAGTACATCAGTGATGATCCTCAGTACATCAGTGATGATCCACAGTACATCAGTGATGATCCACAGTACATCAGTGATGATCCACAGGACATCAGGGATGGTCCACAGTACATCAGTGATGATCCATAGTACACCAGTCATGATCCATAGTACATCAGTGATGATCCATAGTACATCAGTGATGATCCATAGTACACCAGTGATGGCCCATAGTACACCAGTGATGATCCATAGTACACCAGTGATGGCCCATAGTACTTCAGTGATGATCTATAGTACATCAGTGATGATCCACAGTACATCAGTGATGATCCACAATACATCAGGGATGGTCCACAGTATATCAGTGATGATCCATAGTACATCAGTGATGGCCCACAGTACATCAGTGATGATCCACAGTATATCAGTGATGATCCATAGTACACCAGTGATGGTCCATAGTACACCAGTGATGGTCCATAGTACATCAGTGATGATCCATAGTACATCAGTGATGATCCACAGTACATCAGGGATGGTCCACGGTACATCAGTGATGATCCATAGTACACCAGTGATGGCCCAAAGCACATCAGTGATGGTCCATAGTACACCAGGGATGATCCATAGTAATCCAGTGATGATCCATAGTACACCAGTGATGGCCCATAGTACACCAGTGATGGCCCATAGTACATCAGTGATGATCCACAGTACATCAGTGATGATCTATAGTACATCAGGGATGGTCCACAGTACATCAGTGATGATCCATAGTACACCAGTGATGATCCATAGTACATCAGTGATGATCCATAGTACACCTGTGATGGCCCACAGTACACCTGTGATGGCCCACAGTACATCAGTGATGATCCACAGTACATCAGGGATGATCCACAGTATATCAGGGATGGTCCACAGTATATCAGTGATGATCCATAGTACACCAGTGATGATCCATAGTACACCAGGGATGATCCATAGTACACCATTGATGATCCATAGTACACCAGTGATGATCCATAGTACATCAGTGATGGTCCATAGTACACCAGTGATGATCCATAGTACACCAGTGATGGCCCATAGTACACCAGTGATGGCCCATAGTACACCAGTGATGATCCATAGTACACCAGTGATGGCCCATAGTACACCAGTGATGTCCCATAGTACATCAGTGATGATCCACAGTACATCAGTGATGATCCATAGTACACCAGGGATGGCCCATAGTACATCAGTGATGGCTCATAGTACATCAGTGATGATCCATAGTACATCAGTGGTGATCCATTGTACACCAGTGATGATCCATAGTACATCAGTGATGGCTCATAGTACATCAGTGATGATCCATAGTACACCAGTGATGATCCATAGTACATCAGTGATGGCTCATAGTACATCAGTGATGATCCATAGTACACCAGTCATGGCCCATAGTACTACAGTGATGATCTATAGTACATCAGTGATGATCCACAGTACATCAGTGATGATCCACAGTACATCAGTGATGATCCAAGCTACATCAGTGATGATCCATAGTACATCAGTGATGATCCTCAGTACATCAGTGATGATCCACAGTACATCAGTGATGATCCACAGTACATCAGTGATGATCCACAGTACATCAGGGATGGTCCACAGTACATCAGTGATGATCCATAGTACACCAGTGATGATCCATAGTACATCAGTGATGATCCATAGTACACCAGTGATGATCCATAGTACACCAGTGATGACCCATAGTACTTCAGTGATGATTTATAGTACATCAGTGATGATCCACAGTACATCAGTGATGATCCACAATACATCAGGGATGGTCCACAGTATATCAGTGATGATCCATAGTACATCAGTGATGACCCACAGTACATCAGTGATGATCCACAGTACATCAGTGATGATCCATAGTACACCAGTGATGGCCCATAGTACATCAGTGATGGTCCATAGTACATCAGTGATGATCCATAGTACATCAGTGATGATCCATAGTACATCAATGATGATCCATAGTACACCAGTGATGGCCCATAGTACATCAGTAATGATCTATAGTACATCAGTGATGATCCACAGTACATCAGTGATGATCCACAGTACATAAGTTATGATCCACAGTACATCAGTGATGATCCACAGTACATCAGTGATGATCCACAATACTTCAGTGATGATCCACAGTACATCAGTGATGATCCACAGTACATCAGGGGTGGTCCACAGTATATCAGTGATGATCCATAGTACATCAGTGATGGCCCATAGTACATCAGTGATGATCCATAGTACACCAGTGATGATCCATAGTACACCAGTGATGTTCCATAGTACACCAGGGATGATCCACAGTACATCAGTGATGATCCACAGTACATCAGTGGTGGTCCACAGTACATCAGTGATGGTCCACAGTACATCAGTGATGGTCCATAGTACACCAGTGATGATCCATAGTACACCAGTGATGATCCATAGTACACCAGTGATGGCCCATAGTACATCAGTGATGATCCATAGTACATCAGTGATGATCCACAGTACATCAGTGATGATCCACAGTACATCAGGGATGGTCCATAGTACATCATTGATGATCCATAGTACACCAGTGATGATCCATAGTACACCAGTGATGGCCCATAGTACATCAGTGATGAACTATAGTACATCAGTGATGATCCACAGTACATCAGGGATGGTCCATAGTACATCAGTGATGATCCATAGTACACCAGTGATGATCCATAGTACACCAGTGATGGCCCATAGTACATCAGTGATGAACTATAGTACATCAGTGATGATCCACAGTACATCAGTGATGATCCACAGTACATCAGGGATGGTCCATAGTACACCAGTGATGATCCACAATACACCAGTGATGATCCATAGTACACCAGTGATGGTCCATAGTACATCAGTGATGATCTATAGTACATCAGTGATGGTCCATAGTACATCAGTGATGATCTATATACATAGTACACCAGTGATGATCTATAGTACATCAGTGATGATCTACAGTACATCAGTTATGATCCACAGTACATTAGTGATGATCCACAGTACATCAGTGATGATCCACAGTACATCAGTGATGATCCACAATACTTCAGTGATGATCCACAGTACATCAGGGATGGTCCACAGTACATCAGTGATGGTCCACAGTATATCAGTGATGATCCATAGTACATCAGTGATGGTCCATAGTACATCAGTGATGGTCCATAGTACACCAGTGATGATCCATAGTACACCAGTGATGGCCCATAGTACACCAGTGATGGCCCATAGTACATCAGTGATGATCCACAGTACATCAGTGATGATCCACAGTACATCAGTGATGATCCACAGTACATCAGTGATGATCCATAGTACACCAGTGATGGCCCATAGTACATCAGTGATGAACTATAGTACATCAGAGATGATCCACAGTACATCAGGGATGGTCCATAGTACATCAGTGATGATCCATAGTACACCAGTGATGATCCATAGTACACCAGTGATGGCCCATAGTACATCAGTGATGAACTATAGTACATCAGTGATGATCCACAGTACATCAGTGATGATCCATAGTACATCAGTGATGATCCACAGTACATCAGTGATGATCCACAGTACATCAGGGATGGTCCATAGTACATCAGTGATGATCCATAGTACACCAGTGATGATCCATAGTACACCAGTGATGGCCCATAGTACATCAGTGATGAACTATAGTACATCAGTGATGATCCACAGTACATCAGTGATGATCCACAGTACATCAGGGATGGTCCATAGTACACCAGTGATGATCCACAGTACACCAGTGATGATCCATAGTACACCAGTGATGGTCCATAGTACATCAGTGATGATCTATAGTACATCAGTGATGGTCCATGGTACATCAGTGATGATCTATAGTACATCAGGGATGATCTATAGTACATCAGTGATGATCCACAGTACATCAGTTATGATACACAGTACATCAGTGATGATCCACAGTACATCAGTGATGATCCACAGTACATCAGTGATGATCCACAATACTTCAGTGATGATCCACAGTACATCAGTTGTGACAGCAGGAAGGTAAAGTCACCTGGTTGCATCCAGGGGGGTAGATATATTTCGCCCAGATTCAGGCTTTACGCCGACTTATACAACTAGGTGGAGAGTTGTATAAGCCCAGCTGAGGATAGTGGGCTCATGGATGATTCATACCTCTAGGGAGAGTGTGGGGCGTCGTGCAGACAGGGAGTTGATGAGACCAGCTGAAGCTTGTCAGCTCATTTAGGCCTCTATAAGAACTCCCAGCTTCATTAGATGTTAGCTCATGCCTGGAACCAGACCTGTGTGGACTGTCTAGGGAGAGTGAACCCCTGTGCGGTGAGACAAAGCCTGTGTGGCTATTTGCTTGGACATTTAAAACCAGGGACTTAGGGACTAGGACAGCACTAGGCTGATCCCAGTTGTTAGTTAGGAAACCTGTATGTTTAGTCAGAGGTCAACTTGACCAGGATTTATTTTGTTTATGTTTCTTTTGCTTTGCTGTGTTTTGTCACTGTAAATAGAAAATAAACCGCACCTTTTTGATTTTGAAAACCACAACCTCCGTTTGCTGGGCCTGTTTTGTGTGGGGAGCCCATCCCGGGGGTCACACACACCCGCTGCCGAGCTAACCCCCTCACACAGTGATGATCCACAGTACATCAGGGATGGTCCACAGTATATCAGTGATGATCCATAGTACATCAGTGATGATCCATAGTACACCAGTGATGGCCCATAGTACACCAGTGATGGCCCATAGTACATCAGTGATGATCCATAGTACATCAGTGATGATCCACAGTACATCAGTGATGATCCACAGTACATCAGGGATGGTCCACAGTACATCAGTGATGATCCATAGTACACCAGTGATGATCCATAGTACACCAGTGATGGCCCATAGTACACCAGTGATGATCCATAGTACACCAGTGATGGCCCATAGTACATCAGTGATGAACTATAGTACATCAGTGATGATCCACAGTACATCAGTGATGATCCACAGTACATCAGGGATGGTCCATAGTACACCAGTGATGATCCACAGTACACCAGTGATGATCCATAGTACACCAGTGATGGTCCATAGTACATCAGTGATGATCTATAGTACATCAGTGATGGTCCATAGTACATCAGTGATGATCTATAGTACATCAGTGATGATCTATAGTACATCAATGATGATCCACAGTACATCAGTTATGATACACAGTACATCAGTGATGATCCACAGTACATCAGTGATGATCCACAATACTTCAGTGATGATCCACAGTACATCAGTGATGATCCACAGTACATCAGGGATGGTCCACAGTATATCAGTGATGATCCATAGTACATCAGTGATGGTCCATAGTCCATCAGTGATGGTCCATAGTACACCAGTGATGATCCATAGTACACCAGTGATGGCCCATAGTACACCAGTGATGGCCCATAGTACATCAGTGATGATCCATAGTACATCAGTGATGATCCACAGTACATCAGTGATGATCCACAGTACATCAGTGATGATCCACAGTACATCAGGGATGGTCCATAGTACATCAGTGATGATCCATAGTACACCAGTGATGATCCATAGTACACCAGTGATGGCCCATAGTACATCAGTGATGAACTATAGTACATCAGTGATGATCCACAGTACATTAGGGATGGTCCATAGTACATCAGTGATGATCCATAGTACACCAGTGATGATCCATAGTACACCAGTGATGGCCCATAGTACATCAGTGATGAACTATAGTACATCAGTGATGATCCACAGTACATCAGTGATGATCCATAGTACATCAGTGATGATCCACAGTACATCAGTGATGATCCACAGTACATCAGGGATGGTCCATAGTACATCAGTGATGATCCATAGTACACCAGTGATGATCCATAGTACACCAGTGATGGCCCATAGTACACCAGTGATGATCCATAGTACACCAGTGATGGCCCATAGTACATCAGTGATGAACTATAGTACATCAGTGATGATACACAGTACATCAGTGATGATCCACAGTACACCAGTGATGGCCCACAGTACACCAGTGATGATCCATAGTACACCAGTGATGGCCCATAGTACACCAGTGATGATCCATAGTACACCAGTGATGGCCCATAGTACACCAGTGATGGCCCATAGTACATCAGTGATGATCCATAGTACATCAGTGATGATCCACAGTACATCAGTGATGATCCACAGTACATCAGGGATGGTCCACAGTACATCAGTGATGATCCATAGTACACCAGTGATGATCCATTGTACACCAGTGATGGCCCATAGTACACCAGTGATGATCCATAGTACACCAGTGATGGCCCATAGTACATCAATGATGAACTATAGTACATCAGTGATGATCCACAGTACATCAGTGATGATCCATAGTACACCAGTGATGGCCCATAGTACACCAGTGATGATCCATAGTACACCAGTGATGGCCCATAGTACATCAGTGATGAACTATAGTACATCAGTGATGATACACAGTACATCAGTGATGATCCACAGTACATCAGGGATGGTCCATAGTACATCAGTGATGATCCATAGTACACCAGTGATGATCCATAGTACACCAGTGATGGCCCATAGTACATCAGTGATGAACTATAGTACATCAGTGATGATCCACAGTACATTAGTGATGATCCACAGTACATCAGGGATGGTCCATAGTACACCAGTGATGATCCACAGTACACCAGTGATGATCCATAGTACACCAGTGATGGTCCATAGTACATCAGTGATGATCTATAGTACACCAGTGATGGTCCATAGTACATCAGTGATGATCTATAGTACATCAGTGATAAACTATAGTACATCAGTGATGATCTATAGTACATCAGTGATGATCTATAGTACATCAGTGATAAACTATAGTACATCAGTGATGATCTATAGTACATCAGTGATGATCCATAGTACACCAGTGATGATCCATAGTACACCAGTGATGGCCCATAGTACATCAGTGATGAACTATAGTACATCAGTGATGATCCACAGTACATCAGGGATGGTCCATAGTACATCAGTGATGATCCATAGTACACCAGTGATGATCCATAGTACACCAGTGATGGCCCATAGTACATCAGTGATGAACTATAGTACATCAGTGATGATCCACAGTACATCAGTGATGATCCACAGTACATCAGGGATGGTCCATAGTACATCAGTGATGATCCATAGTACACCAGTGATGATCCATAGTACACCAGTGATGGCCCATAGTACATCAGTGATGAACTATAGTACATCAGTGATGATCCATAGTACATCAGTGATGATCCATAGTATATCAGTGATGATCCACAGTACATCAGGGATGGTCCATAGTACACCAGTGATGATCCACAGTACACCAGTGATGATCCATCGTACACCAGTGATGGTCCATAGTACATCAGTGATGATCTATAGTACATCAGTGATGGTCCATAGTACATCAGTGATGATCTATAGTACATCAGTGATGATCCATAGTACATCAGTGATGATCCACAGTACATCAGTGATGATCCACAGTACATCAGTTATGATACACAGTACATCAGTGATGATCCACAGTACATCAGTGATGATCCACAGTACATCAGTGATGATCCACAATACTTCAGTGATGATCCACAGTACATCAGTGATGATCCACAGTACATCAGGGATGGTCCACAGTATATCAGTGATGATCCATAGTACATCAGTGATGATCCATAGTACACCAGTGATGGCCCATAGTACACCAGTGATGGCCCATAGTACATCAGTGATGATCCATAGTCCATCAGTGATGATCCACAGTACATCAGTGATGATCCACAGTACATCAGGGATGGTCCACAGTACATCAGTGATGATCCATAGTACACCAGTGATGATCCATAGTACACCAGTGATGGCCCATAGTACACCAGTGATGATCCATAGTACACCAGTGATGGCCCATAGTACATCAATGATGAACTATAGTACATCAGTGATGATCCACAGTACATCAGTGATGATCCATAGTACACCAGTGATGGCCCATAGTACACCAGTGATGATCCATAGTACACCAGTGATGGCCCATAGTACATCAGTGATGAACTATAGTACATCAGTGATGATCCACAGTACATCAGTGATGATCCACAGTACATCAGGGATGGTCCACAGTACATCAGTGATGATCCATAGTACACCAGTGATGATCCATAGTACACCAGTGATGGCCCATAGTACACCAGTGATGATCCATAGTACACCAGTGATGGCCCATAGTACATCAATGATGAACTATAGTACATCAGTGATGATCCACAGTACATCAGTGATGATCCATAGTACACCAGTGATGGCCCATAGTACACCAGTGATGATCCATAGTACACCAGTGATGGCCCATAGTACATCAGTGATAAACTATAGTACATCAGTGATGATCCACAGTACATCAGTGATGATCCACAGTACATCAGGGATGGTCCATAGTACACCAGTGATGATCCATAGTACACCAGTGATGATCCATAGTACACCAGTGATGATCCATAGTACACCAGTGATGGCCCATAGTACATCAATGATGAACTATAGTACATCAGTGATGATCCACAGTACATCAGTGATGATCCATAGTACACCAGTGATGGCCCATAGTACACCAGTGATGATCCATAGTACACCAGTGATGGCCCATAGTACATCAGTGATGAACTATAGTACATCAGTGATGATCCACAGTACATCAGTGATGATCCACAGTACATCAGGGATGGTCCATAGTACATCAGTGATGATCCATAGTACACCAGTGATGATCCATAGTACACCAGTGATGGCCCATAGTACATCAGTGATGAACTATAGTACATCAGTGATGATCCACAGTACATTAGTGATGATCCACAGTACATCAGGGATGGTCCATAGTACACCAGTGATGATCCACAGTACACCAGTGATGATCCATAGTACACCAGTGATGGTCCATAGTACATCAGTGATGATCTATAGTACACCAGTGATGGTCCATAGTACATCAGTGATGATCTATAGTACATCAGTGATAAACTATAGTACATCAGTGATGATCTATAGTACATCAGTGATGATCTATAGTACATCAGTGATAAACTATAGTACATCAGTGATGATCTATAGTACATCAGTGATGATCCATAGTACACCAGTGATGATCCATAGTACACCAGTGATGGCCCATAGTACATCAGTGATGAACTATAGTACATCAGTGATGATCCACAGTACATCAGGGATGGTCCATAGTACATCAGTGATGATCCATAGTACACCAGTGATGATCCATAGTACACCAGTGATGGCCCATAGTACATCAGTGATGAACTATAGTACATCAGTGATGATCCACAGTACATCAGTGATGATCCACAGTACATCAGGGATGGTCCATAGTACATCAGTGATGATCCATAGTACACCAGTGATGATCCATAGTACACCAGTGATGGCCCATAGTACATCAGTGATGAACTATAGTACATCAGTGATGATCCATAGTACATCAGTGATGATCCATAGTATATCAGTGATGATCCACAGTACATCAGGGATGGTCCATAGTACACCAGTGATGATCCACAGTACACCAGTGATGATCCATCGTACACCAGTGATGGTCCATAGTACATCAGTGATGATCTATAGTACATCAGTGATGGTCCACAGTACATCAGTGATGATCTATAGTACATCAGTGATGATCCATAGTACATCAGTGATGATCCACAGTACATCAGTGATGATCCACAGTACATCAGTTATGATACACAGTACATCAGTGATGATCCACAGTACATCAGTGATGATCCACAGTACATCAGTGATGATCCACAATACTTCAGTGATGATCCACAGTACATCAGTGATGATCCACAGTACATCAGGGATGGTCCACAGTATATCAGTGATGATCCATAGTACATCAGTGATGATCCATAGTACACCAGTGATGGCCCATAGTACACCAGTGATGGCCCATAGTACATCAGTGATGATCCATAGTCCATCAGTGATGATCCACAGTACATCAGTGATGATCCACAGTACATCAGGGATGGTCCACAGTACATCAGTGATGATCCATAGTACACCAGTGATGATCCATAGTACACCAGTGATGGCCCATAGTACACCAGTGATGATCCATAGTACACCAGTGATGGCCCATAGTACATCAATGATGAACTATAGTACATCAGTGATGATCCACAGTACATCAGTGATGATCCATAGTACACCAGTGATGGCCCATAGTACACCAGTGATGATCCATAGTACACCAGTGATGGCCCATAGTACATCAGTGATGAACTATAGTACATCAGTGATGATCCACAGTACATCAGTGATGATCCACAGTACATCAGGGATGGTCCATAGTACATCAGTGATGATCCATAGTACACCAGTGATGATCCATAGTACACCAGTGATGGCCCATAGTACATCAGTGATGAACTATAGTACATCAGTGATGATCCACAGTACATCAGTGATGATCCACAGTACATCAGGGATGGTCCATAGTACACCAGTGATGATCCACAGTACACCAGTGATGATCCATAGTACACCAGTGATGGTCCATAGTACATCAGTGATGATCTATAGTACACCAGTGATGGTCCATAGTACATCAGTGATGATCTATAGTACATCAGTGATAAACTATAGTACATCAGTGATGATCTATAGTACATCAGTGATGATCTATAGTACATCAGTGATAAACTATAGTACATCAGTGATGATCTATAGTACATCAGTGATGATCCATAGTACACCAGTGATGATCCATAGTACACCAGTGATGGCCCATAGTACACCAGTGATGGCCCATAGTACATCAGTGATGAACTATAGTACATCAGTGATGATCCACAGTACATCAGTGATGATCCACAGTACATCAGGGATGGTCCATAGTACATCAGTGATGATCCATAGTACACCAGTGATGATCCATAGTACACCAGTGATGGCCCATAGTACATCAGTGATGAACTATAGTACATCAGTGATGATCCATAGTACATCAGTGATGATCCATAGTATATCAGTGATGATCCACAGTACATCAGGGATGGTCCATAGTACACAAGTGATGGCCCATAGTACATCAGTGATGAACTATAGTACATCAGTGATGATCCACAGTACATCAGGGATGGTCCATAGTACATCAGTGATGATCCATAGTACACCAGTGATGATCCATAGTACACCAGTGATGGCCCATAGTACATCAGTGATGAACTATAGTACATCAGTGATGATCCACAGTACATCAGTGATGATCCACAGTACATCAGGGATGGTCCATAGTACATCAGTGATGATCCATAGTACACCAGTGATGATCCATAGTACACCAGTGATGGCCCATAGTACATCAGTGATGAACTATAGTACATCAGTGATGATCCATAGTACATCAGTGATGATCCATAGTATATCAGTGATGATCCACAGTACATCAGGGATGGTCCATAGTACACCAGTGATGATCCACAGTACACCAGTGATGATCCATAGTACACCAGTGATGGTCCATAGTACATCAGTGATGATCTATAGTACATCAGTGATGGTCCATAGTACATCAGTGATGATCTATAGTACATCAGTGATGATCCATAGTACATCAGTGATGATCCACAGTACATCAGTGATGATCCACAGTACATCAGTTATGATACACAGTACATCAGTGATGATCCACAGTACATCAGTGATGATCCACAGTACATCAGTGATGATCCACAATACTTCAGTGATGATCCACAGTACATCAGTGATGATCCACAGTACATCAGGGATGGTCCACAGTATATCAGTGATGATCCATAGTACATCAGTGATGATCCATAGTACACCAGTGATGGCCCATAGTACACCAGTGATGGCCCATAGTACATCAGTGATGATCCATAGTACATCAGTGATGATCCACAGTACATCAGTGATGATCCACAGTACATCAGGGATGGTCCACAGTACATCAGTGATGATCCATAGTACACCAGTGATGATCCATAGTACACCAGTGATGGCCCATAGTACACCAGTGATGATCCATAGTACACCAGTGATGGCCCATAGTACATCAATGATGAACTATAGTACATCAGTGATGATCCACAGTACATCAGTGATGATCCATAGTACACCAGTGATGGCCCATAGTACACCAGTGATGATCCATAGTACACCAGTGATGGCCCATAGTACATCAGTGATGAACTATAGTACATCAGTGATGATCCACAGTACATCAGTGATGATCCACAGTACATCAGGGATGGTCCATAGTACATCAGTGATGATCCATAGTACACCAGTGATGATCCATAGTACACGAGTGATGGCCCATAGTACATCAGTGATGAACTATAGTACATCAGTGATGATCCACAGTACATCAGTGATGATCCACAGTACATCAGGGATGGTCCATAGTACACCAGTGATGATCCACAGTACACCAGTGATGATCCATAGTACACCAGTGATGGTCCATAGTACATCAGTGATGATCTATAGTACACCAGTGATGGTCCATAGTACATCAGTGATGATCTATAGTACATCAGTGATAAACTATAGTACATCAGTGATGATCTATAGTACATCAGTGATGATCTATAGTACATCAGTGATAAACTATAGTACATCAGTGATGATCTATAGTACATCAGTGATGATCCATAGTACACCAGTGATGATCCATAGTACACCAGTGATGGCCCATAGTACATCAGTGATGAACTATAGTACATCAGTGATGATCCACAGTACATCAGGGATGGTCCATAGTACATCAGTGATGATCCATAGTACACCAGTGATGATCCATAGTACACCAGTGATGGCCCATAGTACATCAGTGATGAACTATAGTACATCAGTGATGATCCACAGTACATCAGTGATGATCCACAGTACATCAGGGATGGTCCATAGTACATCAGTGATGATCCATAGTACACCAGTGATGATCCATAGTACACCAGTGATGGCCCATAGTACATCAGTGATGAACTATAGTACATCAGTGATGATCCATAGTACATCAGTGATGATCCATAGTATATCAGTGATGATCCACAGTACATCAGGGATGGTCCATAGTACACCAGTGATGATCCACAGTACACCAGTGATGATCCATAGTACACCAGTGATGGTCCATAGTACATCAGTGATGATCTATAGTACATCAGTGATGGTCCATAGTACATCAGTGATGATCTATAGTACATCAGTGATGATCTATAGTACATCAGTGATGATCCATAGTACATCAGTGATGATCCACAGTACATCAGTGATGGTCCACAGTACATCAGGGATGGTCCACAGTACATCGGTGATGATCCATAGTACACCAGTGATGGCCCATAGTACATCAGTGATGGTCCATAGTACATCAGTGATGATCCATAGTACATCAGTGATGATCCATAGTACACCAGTGATGGCCCATAGTACACCAGTGATGGCCCATAGTACATCAGTGATGATCCACAGTACATCAGTGATGATCCACAGTACATAAGGGATGGTCCATAGTACATCAGTGATGATCCATAGTACACCAGTGATGATCCATAGTACACCAGTGATGGCCCATAGTTCATCAGTGATGAACTATAGTACATCAGTGATGATCCACAGTACATCAGTGATGATCCACAGTACATCAGGGATGGTCCATAGTACACCAGTGATGATCCACAGTACACCAGTGATGATCCATAGTACACCAGTGATGGTCCATAGTACACCAGTGATGATCCATAGTACACCAGTGATGGCCCATAGTACATCAGTGATGAACTATAGTACATCAGTGATGATCCACAGTACATCAGTGATGATCCACAGTACATCAGGGATGGTCCATAGTACACCAGTGATGATCCACAGTACACCAGTGATGATCCATAGTACACCAGTGATGGTCCATAGTACATCAGTGATGATCTATAGTACATCAGTGATGGTCCATAGTCCATCAGTGATGATCTATAGTACATCAGTGATGATCTATAGTACATCAGTGATGATCCACAATACATCAGTTATGATACACAGTACATCAGTGATGATCCACAGTACATCAGTGATGATCCACAATACTTCAGTGATGATCCACAGTACATCAGTGATGATCCACAGTACATCAGGGATGGTCCACAGTATATCAGTGATGATCCATAGTACATCAGTGATGGTCCATAGTACATCAGTGATGGTCCATAGTACACCAGTAATGATCCATAGTACATCAGTGATGATCCATAGTACATCAGTGATGATCCACAGTACATCAGTGATGATCCACAGTACATCAGGGATGGTCCATAGTACATCAGTGATGATCCATAGTACACCAGTGATGATCCATAGTACACCAGTGATGGCCCATAGTACATCAGTGATGAACTATAGTACATCAGTGATGATCCACAGTACATCAGGGATGGTCCATAGTACATCAGTGATGATCCATAGTACACCAGTGATGATCCATAGTACACCAGTGATGGCCCATAGTACATCAGTGATGAACTATAGTACATCAGTGATGATCCACAGTACATCATTGATGATCCATAGTACATCAGTGATGATCCACAGTACATCAGTGATGATCCACAGTACATCAGGGATGGTCCATAGTACATCAGTGATGATCCATAGCACACCAGTGATGATCCATAGTACACCAGTGATGGCCCATAGTACATCAGTGATGAACTATAGTACATCAGTGATGATCCACAGTACATCAGTGATGATCCACAGTACATCAGGGATGGTCCATAGTACACCAGTGATGATCCACAGTACACCAGTGATGATCCATAGTACACCAGTGATGGTCCATAGTACATCAGTGATGATCTATAGTACATCAGTGATGGTCCATAGTACATCAGTGATGAGCTATAGTACATCAGTGATGATCTATAGTACATCAGTGATGATCCATAGTACACCAGTGATGATCCATAGTACACCAGTGATGGCCCATAGTACATCAGTGATGATCCATAGTACACCAGTGATGATCCATAGTACACCAGTGATGGCCCATAGTACATCAGTGATGAACTATAGTACATCAGTGATGATCCACAGTACATCAGTGATGATCCATAGTACATCAGTGATGATCCACAGTACATCAGTGATGATCCACAGTACATCAGGGATGGTCCATAGTACATCAGTGATGATCCATAGTACACCAGTGATGATCCATAGTACACCAGTGATGGCCCACAGTATATCAGTGATGAACTATAGTACATCAGTGATGATCCACAGTACATCAGTGATGATCCACAGTACATCAGGGATGGTCCATAGTACACCAGTGATGATCCACAGTACACCAGTGATGATCCATAGTACACCAGTGATGGTCCATAGTACATCAGTGATGATCTATAGTACATCAGTGATGGTCCATAGTACATCAGTGATGATCTATAGTACATCAGTGATGATCTATAGTACATCAGTGATGATCCATAGTACATCAGTGATGATCCACAGTACATCAGTGATGGTCCACAGTACATCAGGGATGGTCCACAGTACATCGGTGATGATCCATAGTACACCAGTGATGGCCCATAGTACATCAGTGATGGTCCATAGTACATCAGTGATGATCCATAGTACATCAGTGATGATCCATAGTACACCAGTGATGGCCCATAGTACATCAGTGATGATCCATAGTACATCAGTGATGATCCACAGTACATCAGTGATGATCCACAGTACATCAGGGATGGTCCATAGTACATCAGTGATGATCCATAGTACACCAGTGATGATCCATAGTACACCAGTGATGGCCCATAGTACATCAGTGATGAACTATAGTACATCAGTGATGATCCACAGTTCAGCAGTGATGATCCACAGTACATCAGGGATGGTCCATAGTACACCAGTGATGATCCACAGTACATCAGTTATGATCCACAGTACATTAGTGATGATCCACAGTACATCAGTGATGATCCACAGTACATCAGTGATGATCCACAATACTTCAGTGATGATCCACAGTACATCAGGGATGGTCCACAGTACATCAGTGATGGTCCACAGTATATCAGTGATGATCCATAGTACATCAGTGATGGTCCATAGTACATCAGTGATGGTCCATAGTACACCAGTGATGATCCATAGTACACCAGTGATGGCCCATAGTACACCAGTGATGGCCCATAGTACATCAGTGATGATCCACAGTACATCAGTGATGATCCACAGTACATCAGTGATGATCCACAGTACATCAGGGAAGGTCCATAGTACATCAGTGATGATCCATAGTACACCAGTGATGATCCATAGTACACCAGTGATGGCCCATAGTACATCAGTGATGAACTATAGTACATCAGAGATGATCCACAGTACATCAGGGATGGTCCATAGTACATCAGTCATGATCCATAGTACACCAGTGATGATCCATAGTACACCAGTGATGGCCCATAGTACATCAGTGATGAACTATAGTACATCAGTGATGATCCACAGTACATCAGTGATGATCCATAGTACATCAGTGATGATCCACAGTACATCAGGGATGGTCCATAGTACATCAGTGATGATCCATAGTACACCAGTGATGATCCATAGTACACCAGTGATGGCCCATAGTACATCAGTGATGAACTATAGTACATCAGTGATGATCCACAGTACATCAGTGATGATCCACAGTACATCAGGGATGGTCCATAGTACACCAGTGATGATCCACAGTACACCAGTGATGGTCCATAGTACATCAGTGATGATCTATAGTACAACAGTGATGATCTATAGTACATCAGTGTTGATCCACAGTACATCAGTTATGATACACAGTACATCAGTGATGATCCACAGTACATCAATGATGATCCACAATACTTCAGTGATGATCCACAGTACATCAGTGATGATCCACAGTACATCAGGGATGGTCCACAGTATATCAGTGATGATCCATAGTACATCAGTGATGGTCCATAGTACATCAGTGATGGTCCATAGTACACCAGTGATGATCCATAGTACACCAGTGATGGCCCATAGTACACCAGTGATGGCCCATAGTACATCAGTGATGATCCATAGTACATCAGTGATGATCCACAGTACATCAGTGATGATCCACAGTACATCAGGGATGGTCCATAGTACATCAGTGATGATCCATAGTACACCAGTGATGATCCATAGTACACCAGTGATGGCCCATAGTACATCAGTGATGAACTATAGTACATCAGAGATGATCCACAGTACATCAGGGATGGTCCATAGTACATCAGTGATGATCCATAGTACACCAGTGATGATCCATAGTACACCAGTGATGGCCCATAGTACATCAGTGATGAACTATAGTACATCAGTGATGATCCACAGTACATCAGTGATGATCCATAGTACATCAGTGATGATCCACAGTACATCAGTGATGATCCACAGTACATCAGGGATGGTCCATAGTACATCAGTGATGATCCATAGTACACCAGTGATGATCCATAGTACACCAGTGATGGCCCATAGTACATCGGTGATGAACTATAGTACATCAGTGATGATCCACAGTACATCAGTGATGATCCACAGTACATCAGGGATGGTCCATAGTACACCAGTGATGATCCACAGTACACCAGTGATGATCCATAGTACACCAGTGATGGTCCATAGTACATCAGTGATGATCTATAGTACATCAGTGATGGTCCATAGTACATCATTGATGATCTATAGTACATCAGTGATGATCTATAGTACATCAGTAATGATCCACAGTACATCAGTTATGATACACAGTACATCAGTGATGATCCACAGTACATCAGTGATGATCCACAGTACATCAGTGATGATCCACAATACTTCAGTGATGATCCACAGTACATCAGTGATGATCCACAGTACATCAGGGATGGTCCACAGTATATCAGTGATGATCCATAGTACATCAGTGATGATCCATAGTACACCAGTGATGGCCCATAGTACACCAGTGATGGCCCATAGTACATCAGTGATGATCCATAGTACATCAGTGATGATCCACAGTACATCAGGGATGGTCCATAGTACATCAGTGATGATCCATAGTACACCAGTGATGATCCATAGTACACCAGTGATGGCCCATAGTACATCAGTGATGAACTATAGTACATCAGTGATGATCCACAGTACATCAGTGATGATCTATAGTACATCAGTGATGAACTATAGTACATCAGTGATGATCTATAGTACATCAGTGATGATCCATAGTACACCAGTGATGATCCATAGTACACCAGTGATGGCCCATAGTACATCAGTGATGAACTATAGTACATCAGTGATGATCCACAGTACATCAGGGATGGTCCATAGTACATCAGTGATGATCCATAGTACACCAGTGATGATCCATAGTACACCAGTGATGGCCCATAGTACATCAGTGATGAACTATAGTACATCAGTGATGATCCACAGTACATCAGTGATGATCCACAGTACATCAGGGATGGTCCATAGTACATCAGTGATGATCCATAGTACACCAGTGATGATCCATAGTACACCAGTGATGGCCCATAGTACATCAGTGATGAACTATAGTACATCAGTGATGATCCATAGTACATCAGTGATGATCCATAGTATATCAGTGATGATCCACAGTACATCAGGGATGGTCCATAGTACATCAGTGATGATCCACAGTACACCAGTGATGATCCATAGTACACCAGTGATGGTCCATAGTACATCAGTGATGATCTATAGTACATCAGTGATGATCTATAGTACATCAGTGATGATCCATAGTACATCAGTGATGATCCACAGTACATCAGTGATGGTCCACAGTACATCAGGGATGGTCCACAGTACATCGGTGATGATCCATAGTACACCAGTGATGGCCCATAGCACATCAGTGATGGTCCATAGTACATCAGTGATGATCCATAGTACATCAGTGATGATCCATAGTACACCAGTGATGGCCCATAGTACACCAGTGATGGCCCATAGTACATCAGTGATGATCCACAGTACATCAGTGATGATCCATAGTACATCAGTGATGATCCACAGTACATCAGTGATGATCCACAGTACATCAGGGATGGTCCATAGTACATCAGTGATGATCCATAGTACACCAGTGATGATCCATAGTACACCAGTGATGGCCCATAGTACATCAGTGATGAACTATAGTACATCAGTGATGATCCACAGTACATCAGTGATGATCCACAGTACATCAGGGATGGTCCATAGTACACCAGTGATGATCCACAGTACACCAGTGATGATCCATAGTACACCAGTGATGGTCCATAGTACACCAGTGATGATCCATAGTACACCAGTGATGGCCCATAGTACATCAGTGATGAACTATAGTACATCAGTGATGATCCACAGTACATCAGTGATGATCCACAGTACATCAGGGATGGTCCATAGTACACCAGTGATGATCCACAGTACACCAGTGATGATCCATAGTACACCAGTGATGGTCCATAGTACATCAGTGATGATCTATAGTACATCAGTGATGGTCCATAGTCCATCAGTGATGATCTATAGTACATCAGTGATGATCTATAGTACATCAGTGATGATCCACAATACATCAGTTATGATACACAGTACATCAGTGATGATCCACAGTACATCAGTGATGATCCACAATACTTCAGTGATGATCCACAGTACATCAGTGATGATCCACAGTACATCGGGGATGGTCCACAGTATATCAGTGATGATCCATAGTACATCAGTGATGGTCCATAGTACATCAGTGATGGTCCATAGTACACCAGTGATGATCCATAGTACACCAGTGATGGCCCATAGTACACCAGTGATGGCCCATAGTACATCAGTGATGATCCATAGTACATCAGTGATGATCCACAGTACATCAGTGATGATCCACAGTACATCAGGGATGGTCCATAGTACATCAGTGATGATCCATAGTACACCAGTGATGATCCATAGTACACCAGTGATGGCCCATAGTACATCAGTGATGAACTATAGTACATCAGTGATGATCCACAGTACATCAGGGATGGTCCATAGTACATCAGTGATGATCCATAGTACACCAGTGATGATCCATAGTACATCAGTGATGGTCCACAGTACATCAGGGATGGTCCACAGTACATCGGTGATGATCCATAGTACACCAGTGATGGCCCATAGCACATCAGTGATGGTCCATAGTACATCAGTGATGATCCATAGTACATCAGTGATGATCCATAGTACACCAGTTATGGCCCATAGTACACCATTGATGGCCCATAGTACATCAGTGATGATCCACAGTACATCAGTGATGATCCATAGTACATCAGTGATGATCCACAGTACATCAGTGATGCTCCACAGTACATCAGGGATGGTCCATAGTACATCAGTGATGATCCATAGTACACCAGTGATGATCCATAGTACACCAGTGATGGCCCATAGTACATCAGTGATGAACTATAGTACATCAGTGATGATCCACAGTACATCAGTGATGATCCACAGTACATCAGGGATGGTCCATAGTACACCAGTGATGATCCACAGTACACCAGTGATGATCCATAGTACACCAGTGATGGTCCATAGTACACCAGTGATGATCCATAGTACACCAGTGATGGCCCATAGTACATCAGTGATGAACTATAGTACATCAGTGATGATCCACAGTACATCAGTGATGATCCACAGTACATCAGGGATGGTCCATAGTACACCAGTGATGATCCACAGTACACCAGTGATGATCCATAGTACACCAGTGATGGTCCATAGTACATCAGTGATGATCTATAGTACATCAGTGATGGTCCATAGTCCATCAGTGATGATCTATAGTACATCAGTGATGATCTATAGTACATCAGTGATGATCCACAATACATCAGTTATGATACACAGTACATCAGTGATGATCCACAGTACATCAGTGATGATCCACAATACTTCAGTGATGATCCACAGTACATCAGTGATGATCCACAGTACATCAGGGATGGTCCACAGTATATCAGTGATGATCCATAGTACATCAGTGATGGTCCATAGTACATCAGTGATGGTCCATAGTACACCAGTGATGATCCATAGTACACCAGTGATGGCCCATAGTACACCAGTGATGGCCCATAGTACATCAGTGATGATCCATAGTACATCAGTGATGATCCACAGTACATCAGTGATGATCCACAGTACATCAGGGATCGTCCATAGTACATCAGTGATGATCCATAGTACACCCGTGATGATCCATAGTACACCAGTGATGGCCCATAGTACATCAGTGATGAACTATAGTACATCAGTGATGATCCACAGTACATCAGGGATGGTCCATAGTACATCAGTGATGATCCATAGTACACCAGTGATGATCCATAGTACAACAGTGATGGCCCATAGTACATCAGTGATGAACTATAGTACATCAGTGATGATCCACAGTACATCAGTGATGATCCATAGTACATCAGTGATGATCCACAGTACATCAGTGATGATCCACAGTACATCAGGGATGGTCCATAG
Source organism: Rana muscosa (assembly GCA_029206835.1). NCBI lineage: Eukaryota > Metazoa > Chordata > Amphibia > Anura > Ranidae > Rana > Rana muscosa. The sequence continues at coordinate 4,514,184 of JARGYO010000206.1, read as the reverse complement.
TACATCAGTGATGATCCATAGTACACCAGTGATGATCCATAGTACACCAGTGATGGCCCATAGTACATCAGTGATGAACTATAGTACATCAGTGATGATCCACAGTACATCAGTGATGATCCACAGTACATCAGGGATGGTCCATAGTACACCAGTGATGATCCACAGTACACCAGTGATGATCCATAGTACACCAGTGATGGTCCATAGTACATCAGTGATGATCTATAGTACATCAGTGATGGTCCATAGTACATCAGTGATGAGCTACAGTACATCAGTGATGATCTATAGTACATCAGTGATGATCCATAGTACACCAGTGATGATCCATAGTACACCAGTGATGGCCCATAGTACATCAGTGATGATCCATAGTACACCAGTGATGATCCATAGTACACCAGTGATGGCCCATAGTACATCAGTGATGAACTATAGTACATCAGTGATGATCCACAGTACATCAGTGATGATCCATAGTACATCAGTGATGATCCACAGTACATCAGTGATGATCCACAGTACATCACGGATGGTCCATAGTACATCAGTGATGATCCATAGTACACCAGTGATGATCCATAGTACACCAGTGATGGCCCACAGTATATCAGTGATGAACTATAGTACATCAGTGATGATCCACAGTACATCAGTGATGATCCACAGTACATCAGGGATGGTCCATAGTACACCAGTGATGATCCACAGTACACCAGTGATGATCCATAGTACACCAGTGATGGTCCATAGTACATCAGTGATGATCTATAGTACATCAGTGATGGTCCATAGTACATCAGTGATGAGCTATAGTACATCAGTGATGATCTATAGTACATCAGTGATGATCCATAGTACATCAGTGATGATCCATAGTACACCAGTGATGGCCCATAGTACATCAGTGATGATCCATAGTACACCAGTGATGATCCATAGTACACCAGTGATGGCCCATAGTACATCAGTGATGAACTATAGTACATCAGTGATGATCCACAGTACATCAGTGATGATCCACAGTACATCAGTGATGGTCCACAGTACATCAGGGATGGTCCACAGTACATCGGTGATGATCCATAGTACACCAGTGATGGCCCATAGTACATCAGTAATGGTCCATAGTACATCAGTGATGATCCATAGTACATCAGTGATGATCCATAGTACACCAGTGATGGCCCATAGTACATCAGTGATGATTCATAGTACATCAGTGATGATCCACAGTACATCAGTGATGATCCACAGTACATCAGGGATGGTCCATAGTACATCAGTGATGATCCATAGTACACCAGTGATGATCCATAGTACACCAGTGATGGCCCATAGTACATCAGTGATGAACTATAGTACATCAGTGATGATCCACAGTACATCAGTGATGATCCACAGTACATCAGGGATGGTCCATAGTACACCAGTGATGATCCACAGTACATCAGTTATGATCCACAGTACATCAGGGATGGTCCATAGTACACCAGTGATGATCTACAGTACATCAGTGATGATCCACAGTACATCAGTGATGATCCACAGTACATCAGGGATGGTCCATAGTACATCAGTGATGATCCATAGTACACCAGTGATGATCCATAGTACACCAGTGATGGCCCATAGTACATCAGTGATGAACTATAGTACATCAGTGATGATCCACAGTACATCAGTGATGATCCACAGTACATCAGGGATGGTCCATAGTACACCAGTGATGATCCACAGTACACCAGTGATGATCCATAGTACACCAGTGATGGTCCATAGTACACCAGTGATGATCCATAGTACACCAGTGATGAACTATAGTACATCAGTGATGATCCACAGTACATCAGTGATGATCCACAGTACATCAGGGATGGTCCATAGTACACCAGTGATGATCCACAGTACACCAGTGATGATCCATAGTACACCAGTGATGGTCCATAGTACATCAGTGATGATCTATAGTACATCAGTGATGGTCCATAGTCCATCAGTGATGATCTATAGTACATCAGTGATGATCTATAGTACATCAGTGATGATCCACAATACATCAGTTATGATACACAGTACATCAGTGATGATCCACAGTACATCAGTGATGATCCACAATACTTCAGTGATGATCCACAGTACATCAGTGATGATCCACAGTACATCAGGGATGGTCCACAGTATATCAGTGATGATCCATAGTACATCAGTGATGGTCCATAGTACATCAGTGATGGTCCATAGTACACCAGTGATGATCCATAGTACACCAGTGATGGCCCATAGTACACCAGTGATGGCCCATAGTACATCAGTGATGATCCATAGTACATCAGTGATGATCCACAGTACATCAGTGATGATCCACAGTACATCAGGGATGGTCCATAGTACATCAGTGATGATCCATAGTACACCAGTGATGATCCATAGTACATCAGTGATGGTCCACAGTACATCAGGTATGGTCCACAGTACATCGGTGATGATCCATAGTACACCAGTGATGGCCCATAGCACATCAGTGATGGTCCATAGTACATCAGTGATGATCCATAGTACATCAGTGATGATCCATAGTACACCAGTTATGGCCCATAGTACACCAGTGATGGCCCATAGTACATCAGTGATGATCCACAGTACATCAGTGATGATCCATAGTACATCAGTGATGATCCACAGTACATCAGTGATGCTCCACAGTACATCAGGGATGGTCCATAGTACATCAGTGATGATCCATAGTACACCAGTGATGATCCATAGTACACCAGTGATGGCCCATAGTACATCAGTGATGAACTATAGTACATCAGTGATGATCCACAGTACATCAGTGATGATCCACAGTACATCAGGGATGGTCCATAGTACACCAGTGATGATCCACAGTACACCAGTGATGATCCATAGTACACCAGTGATGGTCCATAGTACACCAGTGATGATCCATAGTACACCAGTGATGGCCCATAGTACATCAGTGATGAACTATAGTACATCAGTGATGATCCACAGTACATCAGTGATGATCCACAGTACATCAGGGATGGTCCATAGTACACCAGTGATGATCCACAGTACACCAGTGATGATCCATAGTACACCAGTGATGGTCCATAGTACATCAGTGATGATCTATAGTACATCAGTGATGGTCCATAGTCCATCAGTGATGATCTATAGTACATCAGTGATGATCTATAGTACATCAGTGATGATCCACAATACATCAGTTATGATACACAGTACATCAGTGATGATCCACAGTACATCAGTGATGATCCACAATACTTCAGTGATGATCCACAGTACATCAGTGATGATCCACAGTACATCAGGGATGGTCCACAGTATATCAGTGATGATCCATAGTACATCAGTGATGGTCCATAGTACATCAGTGATGGTCCATAGTACACCAGTGATGATCCATAGTACACCAGTGATGGCCCATAGTACACCAGTGATGGCCCATAGTACATCAGTGATGATCCATAGTACATCAGTGATGATCCACAGTACATCAGTGATGATCCACAGTACATCAGGGATGGTCCATAGTACATCAGTGATGATCCATAGTACACCCGTGATGATCCATAGTACACCAGTGATGGCCCATAGTACATCAGTGATGAACTATAGTACATCAGTGATGATCCACAGTACATCAGGGATGGTCCATAGTACATCAGTGATGATCCATAGTACACCAGTGATGATCCATAGTACAACAGTGATGGCCCATAGTACATCAGTGATGAACTATAGTACATCAGTGATGATCCACAGTACATCAGTGATGATCCATAGTACATCAGTGATGATCCACAGTACATCAGTGATGATCCACAGTACATCAGGGATGGTCCATAGTACATCAGTGATGATCCATAGTACACCAGTGATGATCCATAGTACACCAGTGATGGCCCATAGTACATCAGTGATGAACTATAGTACATCAGTGATGATCCACAGTACATCAGTGATGATCCACAGTACATCAGGGATGGTCCATAGTACACCAGTGATGATCCACAGTACACCAGTGATGATCCATAGTACACCAGTGATGGTCCATAGTACATCAGTGATGATCTATAGTACATCAGTGATGGTCCATAGTACATCAGTGATGAGCTATAGTACATCAGTGATGATCTATAGTACATCAGTGATGATCCATAGTACACCAGTGATGATCCATAGTACACCAGTGATGGCCCATAGTACATCAGTGATGATCCATAGTACACCAGTGATGATCCATAGTACACCAGTGATGGCCCATAGTACATCAGTGATGAACTATAGTACATCAGTGATGATCCACAGTACATCAGTGATGATCCATAGTACATCAGTGATGATCCACAGTACATCAGTGATGATCCACAGTACATCAGGGATGGTCCATAGTACATCAGTGATGATCCATAGTACACCAGTGATGATCCATAGTACACCAGTGATGGCCCACAGTATATCAGTGATGAACTATAGTACATCAGTGATGATCCACAGTACATCAGTGATGATCCACAGTACATCAGGGATGGTCCATAGTACACCAGTGATGATCCACAGTACACCAGTGATGATCCATAGTACACCAGTGATGGTCCATAGTACATCAGTGATGATCTATAGTACATCAGTGATGGTCCATAGTACATCAGTGATGAGCTATAGTACATCAGTGATGATCTATAGTACATCAGTGATGATCCATAGTACATCAGTGATGATCCATAGTACACCAGTGATGGCCCATAGTACATCAGTGATGAACTATAGTACATCAGTGATGATCCACAGTACATCAGTGATGATCCATAGTACATCAGTGATGATCCACAGTACATCAGTGATGATCCACAGTACATCAGGGATGGTCCATAGTACATCAGTGATGATCCATAGTACACCAGTGATGATCCATAGTACACCAGTGATGGCCCACAGTATATCAGTGATGAACTATAGTACATCAGTGATGATCCACAGTACATCAGTGATGATCCACAGTACATCAGGGATGGTCCATAGTACACCAGTGATGATCCACAGTACACCAGTGATGATCCATAGTACACCAGTGATGGTCCATAGTACATCAGTGATGATCTATAGTACATCAGTGATGGTCCATAGTACATCAGTGATGAGCTATAGTACATCAGTGATGATCTATAGTACATCAGTGATGATCCATAGTACATCAGTGATGATCCATAGTACACCAGTGATGGCCCATAGTACATCAGTGATGATCCATAGTACACCAGTGATGATCCATAGTACACCAGTGATGGCCCATAGTACATCAGTGATGAACTATAGTACATCAGTGATGATCCACAGTACATCAGTGATGATCCACAGTACATCAGTGATGGTCCACAGTACATCAGGGATGGTCCACAGTACATCGGTGATGATCCATAGTACACCAGTGATGGCCCATAGTACATCAGTAATGGTCCATAGTACATCAGTGATGATCCATAGTACATCAGTGATGATCCATAGTACACCAGTGATGGCCCATAGTACATCAGTGATGATTCATAGTACATCAGTGATGATCCACAGTACATCAGTGATGATCCACAGTACATCAGGGATGGTCCATAGTACATCAGTGATGATCCATAGTACACCAGTGATGATCCATAGTACACCAGTGATGGCCCATAGTACATCAGTGATGAACTATAGTACATCAGTGATGATCCACAGTACATCAGTGATGATCCACAGTACATCAGGGATGGTCCATAGTACACCAGTGATGATCCACAGTACATCAGTTATGATCCACAGTACATCAGGGATGGTCCATAGTACACCAGTGATGATCTACAGTACATCAGTGATGATCCACAGTACATCAGTGATGATCCACAGTACATCAGTGATGATCCACAGTACATCAGGGATGGTCCATAGTACATCAGTGATGATCCATAGTACACCAGTGATGATCCATAGTACACCAGTGATGGCCCATAGTACATCAGTGATGAACTATAGTACATCAGTGATGATCCACAGTACATCAGTGATGATCCACAGTACATCAGGGATGGTCCATAGTACACCAGTGATGATCCACAGTACACCAGTGATGATCCATAGTACACCAGTGATGGTCCATAGTACACCAGTGATGATCCATAGTACACCAGTGATGAACTATAGTACATCAGTGATGATCCACAGTACATCAGTGATGATCCACAGTACATCAGGGATGGTCCATAGTACACCAGTGATGATCCACAGTACACCAGTGATGATCCATAGTACACCAGTGATGGTCCATAGTACATCAGTGATGATCTATAGTACATCAGTGATGGTCCATAGTCCATCAGTGATGATCTATAGTACATCAGTGATGATCTATAGTACATCAGTGATGATCCACAATACATCAGTTATGATACACAGTACATCAGTGATGATCCACAGTACATCAGTGATGATCCACAATACTTCAGTGATGATCCACAGTACATCAGTGATGATCCACAGTACATCAGGGATGGTCCACAGTATATCAGTGATGATCCATAGTACATCAGTGATGGTCCATAGTACATCAGTGATGGTCCATAGTACACCAGTGATGATCCATAGTACACCAGTGATGGCCCATAGTACACCAGTGATGGCCCATAGTACATCAGTGATGATCCATAGTACATCAGTGATGATCCACAGTACATCAGTGATGATCCACAGTACATCAGGGATGGTCCATAGTACATCAGTGATGATCCATAGTACACCAGTGATGATCCATAGTACACAAGTGATGGCCCATAGTACATCAGTGATGAACTATAGTACATCAGTGATGATCCACAGTACATCAGGGATGGTCCATAGTACATCAGTGATAATCCATAGTACATCAGTGATGATCCATAGTACAACAGTGATGGCCCATAGTACATCAGTGATGAACTATAGTACATCAGTGATGATCCACAGTACATCAGTGATGATCCATAGTACATCAGTGATGATCCACAGTACATCAGTGATGATCCACAGTACATCAGGGATGGTCCATAGTACATCAGTGATGATCCATAGTACACCAGTGATGATCCATAGTACACCAGTGATGGCCCATAGTACATCAGTGATGAACTATAGTACATCAGTGATGATCCACAGTACATCAGTGATGATCCACAGTACATCAGGGATGGTCCATAGTACACCAGTGATGATCCACAGTACACCAGTGATGATCCATAGTACACCAGTGATGGTCCATAGTACATCAGTGATGATCTATAGTACATCAGTGATGGTCCATAGTACATCAGTGATGAGCTATAGTACATCAGTGATGATCTATAGTACATCAGTGATGATCCATAGTACACCAGTGATGATCCATAGTACACCAGTGATGGCCCATAGTACATCAGTGATGATCCACAGTACACCAGTGATGATCCATAGTACACCAGTGATGGTCCATAGTACACCAGTGATGATCCATAGTACATCAGTGATGAACTATAGTACATCAGTGATGATCCACAGTACATCAGTGATGGTCCATAGTCCATCAGTGATGATCTATAGTACATCAGTGATGATCCACAATACATCAGTTATGATACACAGTACATCAGTGATGATCCACAGTACATCAGTGATGATCCACAATACTTCAGTGATGATCCACAGTACATCAGTGATGATCCACAGTACATCAGGGATGGTCCACAGTATATCAGTGATGATCCATAGTACATCAGTGATGGTCCATAGTACATCAGTGATGGTCCATAGTACACCAGTGATGATCCATAGTACACCAGTGATGGCCCATAGTACACCAGTGATGGCCCATAGTACATCAGTGATGATCCATAGTACATCAGTGATGATCCACAGTACATCAGTGATGATCCACAGTACATCAGGGATGGTCCATAGTACATCAGTGATGATCCATAGTACACCAGTGATGATCCATAGTACACCAGTGATGGCCCATAGTACATCAGTGATGAACTATAGTACATCAGTGATGATCCACAGTACATCAGGGATGGTCCATAGTACATCAGTGATGATCCATAGTACACCAGTGATGATCCATAGTACAACAGTGATGGCCCATAGTACATCAGTGATGAACTATAGTACATCAGTGATGATCCACAGTACATCAGTGATGATCCATAGTACATCAGTGATGATCCACAGTACATCAGTGATGATCCACAGTACATTAGGGATGGTCCATAGTACATCAGTGATGATCCATAGTACACCAGTGATGATCCATAGTACACCAGTGATGATCCATAGTACACCAGTGATGGCCCATAGTACATCAGTGATGAACTATAGTACATCAGTGATGATCCACAGTACATCAGTGATGATCCACAGTACATCAGGGATGGTCCATAGTACACCAGTGATGATCCACAGTACACCAGTGATGATCCATAGTACACCAGCAATGGTCCATAGTACATCAGTGATGATCTATAGTACATCAGTGATGGTCCATAGTACATCAGTGATGAGCTATAGTACATCAGTGATGATCTATAGTACATCAGTGATGATCCATAGTACACCAGTGATGATCCAGAGTACACCAGTGATGGCCCATAGTACATCAGTGATGATCCATAGTACACCAGTGATGATCCATAGTACACCAGTGATGGCCCATAGTACATCAGTGATGAACTATAGTACATCAGTGATGATCCACAGTACATCAGTGATGATCCATAGTACATCAGTGATGATCCACAGTACATCAGTGATGATCCACAGTACATCAGGGATGGTCCATAGTACATCAGTGATGATCCATAGTACACCAGTGATGATCCATAGTACACCAGTGATGGCCCACAGTATATCAGTGATGAACTATAGTACATCAGTGATGATCCACAGTACATCAGGGATGGTCCATAGTACACCAGTGATGATCCACAGTACACCAGTGATGATCCATAGTACACCAGTGATGGTCCATAGTACATCAGTGATGATCTATAGTACATCAGTGATGGTCCATAGTACATCAGTGATGATCTATAGTACATCAGTGATGATCTATAGTACATCAGTGATGATCCAGAGTACATCAGTGATGATCCACAGTACATCAGTGATGGTCCACAGTACATCAGTGATGGTCCACAGTACATCGTTGATGATCCATAGTACACCAGTGATGGCCCATAGTACATCAGTGATGGTCCATAGTATATCAGTGATGATCCATAGTACATCAGTGATGATCCATAGTACACCAGTGATGGCCCATAGTACATCAGTGATGATCCATAGTACATCAGTGATGATCCACAGTACATCAGTGATGATCCACAGTACATCAGGGATGGTCCATAGTACATCAGTGATGATCCATAGTACATCAGTGATGATCCATAGTACACCAGTGATGGCCCATAGTACATCAGTGATGAACTATAGTACATCAGTGATGATCCACAGTACATCAGTGATGATCCACAGTACATCAGGGATGGTCCATAGTACACCAGTGATGATCCACAGTACATCAGTTATGATCCACAGTACATTAGTGATGATCCACAGTACATCAGTGATGATCCACAGTACATCAGTGATGATCCACAATACTTCAGTGATGATCCACAGTACATCAGGGATGGTCCACAGTACATAAGTGATGGTCCACAGTATATCAGTGATGATCCATAGTACATCAGTGATGGTCCATAGTACATCAGTGATGGTCCATAGTACACCAGTGATGATCCATAGTACACCAGTGATGGCCCATAGTACATCAGTGATGAACTATAGTACATCAGTGATGATCCACAGTACATCAGTGATGATCCATAGTACATCAGTGATGATCCACAGTACATCAGTGATGATCCACAGTACATCAGGGATGGTCCATAGTACATCAGTGATGATCCATAGTACACCAGTGATGATCCATAGTACACCAGTGATGGCCCACAGTATATCAGTGATGAACTATAGTACATCAGTGATGATCCACAGTACATCAGGGATGGTCCATAGTACACCAGTGATGATCCACAGTACACCAGTGATGATCCATAGTACACCAGTGATGGTCCATAGTACATCAGTGATGATCTATAGTACATCAGTGATGGTCCATAGTACATCAGTGATGATCTATAGTACATCAGTGATGATCTATAGTACATCAGTGATGATCCAGAGTACATCAGTGATGATCCACAGTACATCAGTGATGGTCCACAGTACATCAGGGATGGTCCACAGTACATCGTTGATGATCCATAGTACACCAGTGATGGCCCATAGTACATCAGTGATGGTCCATAGTATATCAGTGATGATCCATAGTACATCAGTGATGATCCATAGTACACCAGTGATGGCCCATAGTACATCAGTGATGATCCATAGTACATCAGTGATGATCCACAGTACATCAGTGATGATCCACAGTACATCAGGGATGGTCCATAGTACATCAGTGATGATCCATAGTACATCAGTGATGATCCATAGTACACCACACCAGTGATGGCCCATAGTACATCAGTGATGAACTATAGTACATCAGTGATGATCCACAGTACATCAGTGATGATCCATAGTACACCAGGGATGGCCCATAGTACATCAGTGATGGCTCATAGTACATCAGTGATGATCCATAGTACATCAGTGATGATCCATAGTACACCAGTGATGATCCATAGTACACCAGTGATGATCCATAGTACATCAGTGATGGCTCATAGTACATCAGTGATGATCCATAATACATCAGTGATGATCCATAGTACACCAGTGATGGCCCATAGTACTTCAGTGATGATCTATAGTACATCAGTGATGATCCACAGTACATCAGTGATGATCCACAGTACATCAGTGATGATCCACGGTACATCAGTGATGATCCATAGTACATCAGTGATGATCCTCAGTACATCAATGATGATCCACAGTACATCAGTCATGATCCACAGTACATCAGTGATGATCCACAGTACATCAGGGATGGTCCATAGTACATCAGTGATGATCCATAGTACACCAGTGATGATCCATAGTACACCAGTGATGGCCCATAGTACATCAGTGATGAACTATAGTACATCAGAGATGATCCACAGTACATCAGGGATGGTCCATAGTACATCAGTCATGATCCATAGTACACCAGTGATGGCCCATAGTACTTCAGTGATGATCTATAGTACATCAGTGATGATCCACAGTACATCAGTGATGATCCACAATACATCAGGGATTGTCCACAGTATATCAGTGATGATCCATAGTACATCAGTGATGGCCCACAGTACATCAGTGATGATCCACAGTACATCAGTGATGATCCATAGTACACCAGTGATGGTCCATAGTACACCAGTGATGGTCCATAGTACATCAGTGATGATCCATAGTACATCAGTGATGATCCACAGTACATCAGGGATGGTCCACAGTACATCAGTGATGATCCATAGTACACCAGTGATGATCCATAGTACATCAGTGATGCTCCATAGTACACCTGTGATGGCCCACAGTACACCTGTGATGGCCCACAGTAGATCAGTGATGATCCACAGTACATCAGGGATGATCCACAGTATATCAGGGATGGTCCACAGTATATCAGTGATGAGCCATAGTACATCAGTGATGGTCCATAGTACACCAGTGATGATCCATAGTACACCAGTGATGGCCCATAGTACACCAGTGATGGCCCATAGTACACCAGTGATGATCCATAGTACACCAGTGATGGCCCATAGTACACCAGTGATGTCCCATAGTACATCAGTGATGATCCACAGTACATCAGTGATGATCCATAGTACACCAGGGATGGCCCATAGTACATCAGTGATGGCTCATAGTACATCAGTGATGATCCATAGTACATCAGTGATGGTCCATAGTACACCAGTGATGATCCATAGTACACCAGTGATGGCCCATAGTACACCAGTGATGGCCCATAGTACATCAGTGATGATCCATAGTACATCAGTGATGATCCACAGTACATCAGTGATGATCCACAGTACATCAGGGATGGTCCATAGTACATCAGTGATGATCCATAGTACACCAGTGATGATCCATAGTACACCAGTGATGGCCCATAGTACATCAGTGATGAACTATAGTACATCAGAGATGATCCACAGTACATCAGGGATGGTCCATAGTACATCAGTCATGATCCATAGTACACCAGTGATGATCCATAGTACACCAGTGATGGCCCATAGTACATCAGTGATGAACTATAGTACATCAGTGATGATCCACAGTACATCAGTGATGATCCATAGTACATCAGTGATGATCCACAGTACATCAGGGATGGTCCATAGTACATCAGTGATGATCCATAGTACACCAGTGATGATCCATAGTACACCAGTGATGGCCCATAGTACATCAGTGATGAACTATAGTACATCAGTGATGATCCACAGTACATCAGTGATGATCCACAGTACATCAGGGATGGTCCATAGTACACCAGTGATGATCCACAGTACACCAGTGATGGTCCATAGTACATCAGTGATGATCTATAGTACATCAGTGATGATCTATAGTACATCAGTGATGATCCACAGTACATCAGTGATGATCCACAATACTTCAGTGATGATCCACAGTAGATCAGTGATGATCCACAGTACATCAGGGATGGTCCACAGTATATCAGTGATGATCCATAGTACATCAGTGATGGTCCATAGTACATCAGTGATGGTCCATAGTACACCAGTGATGATCCATAGTACACCAGTGATGGCCCATAGTACACCAGTGATGGCCCATAGTACATCAGTGATGATCCATAGTACATCAGTGATGATCCACAGTACATCAGTGATGATCCACAGTACATCAGGGATGGTCCATAGTACATCAGTGATAATCCATAGTACACCAGTGATGATCCATAGTACACCAGTGATGGCCCATAGTACATCAGTGATGAACTATAGTACATCAGTGATGATCCACAGTACATCAGGGATGGTCCATAGTACATCAGTGATGATCCATAGTACACCAGTGATGATCCATAGTACACCAGTGATGGCCCATAGTACATCAGTGATGAACTATAGTACATCAGTGATGATCCACAGTACATCAGTGATGATCCATAGTACATCAGTGATGATCCACAGTACATCAGTGATGATCCACAGTACATCAGGGATGGTCCATAGTACATCAGTGATGATCCATAGTACACCAGTGATGATCCATAGTACACCAGTGATGGCCCATAGTACATCAGTGATGAACTATAGTACATCAGTGATGATCAACAGTACATCAGTGATGATCCACAGTACATCAGGGATGGTCCATAGTACACCAGTGATGATCCACAGTACACCAGTGATGATCCATAGTACACCAGTGATGGTCCATAGTACATCAGTGATGATCTATAGTACATCAGTGATGGTCCATAGTACATCAGTGATGATCTATAGTACATCAGTGATGATCTATAGTACATCAGTGATGATCCATAGTACATCAGTGATGATCCACAGTACATCAGTGATGGTCCACAGTACATCAGGGATGGTCCACAGTACATCGGTGATGATCCATAGTACACCAGTGATGGCCCATAGTACATCAGTGATGGTCCATAGTACATCAGTGATGATCCATAGTAGATCAGTGATGATCCATAGTACACCAGTGATGGCCCATAGTACACCAGTGATGGCCCATAGTACATCAGTGATGATCCACAGTACATCAGTGATGATCCATAGTACATCAGTGATGATCCACAGTACATCAGTGATGATCCACAGTACATCAGGGATGGTCCATAGTACATCAGTGATGATCCATAGTACACCAGTGATGATCCATAGTACACCAGTGATGGCCAATAGTACATCAGTGATGAACTATAGTACATCAGTGATGATCCACAGTACATCAGTGATGATCCACAGTACATCAGGGATGGTCCATAGTACACCAGTGATGATCCACAGTACACCAGTGATGATCCATAGTACACCAGTGATGGTCCATAGTACATCAGTGATGATCTATAGTACATCAGTGATGGTCCATAGTACATCAGTGATGATCTATAGTACATCAGTGATGATCCACAGTACATCAGTTATGATACACAGTACATCAGTGATGATCCACAGTACATCAGTGATGATCCACAATACTTCAGTGATGATCCACAGTACATCAGTGATGATCCACAGTACATCAGGGATGGTCCACAGTATATCAGTGATGATCCATAGTACATCAGTGATGGTCCATAGTACATCAGTGATGGTCCATAGTACACAAGTGATGATCCATAGTACACCAGTGATGATCCATAGTACACCAGTGATGGCCCATAGTACACCAGTGATGGCCCATAGTACATCAGTGATGATCCATAGTACATCAGTGATGATCCACAGTACATCAGTGATGATCCACAGTACATCAGGGATGGTCCATAGTACATCAGTGATGATCCATAGTACACCAGTGATGATCCATAGTACACCAGTGATGGCCCATAGTACATCAGTGATGAACTATAGTACATCAGTGATGATCCACAGTACATCAGTGATGATCCACAGTACATCAGGGATGGTCCATAGTACACCAGTGATGATCCACAGTACACCAGTGATGATCCATAGTACACCAGTGATGGTCCATAGTACATCAGTGATGATCTATAGTACATCAGTGATGGTCCATAGTACATCAGTGATGATCTATAGTACATCAGTGATGATCCACAGTACATCAGTTATGATACACAGTACATCAGTGATGATCCACAGTACATCAGTGCTGATCCACAATACTTCAGTGATGATCCACAGTACATCAGTGATGATCCACAGTACATCAGGGATGGTCCACAGTATATCAGTGATGATCCATAGTACATCAGTGATGGTCCATAGTACATCAGTGATGGTCCATAGTACACCAGTGATGATCCATAGTACACCAGTGATGATCCATAGTACACCAGTGATGGACCATAGTACACCAGTGATGGCCCATAGTACATCAGTGATGATCCATAGTACATCAGTGATGATCCACAGTACATCAGTGATGATCCACAGTACATCAGGGATGGTCCATAGTACACCAGTGATGGCCCATAGTACATCAGTGATGATCCATAGTACATCAGTGATGATCCACAGTACATCAGTGATGATCCATAGTACACCAGTGATGATCCATAGTACACCAGTGATGGCCCATAGTACATCAGTGATGAACTATAGTACATCAGTGATGATCCACAGTACATCAGTGATGATCCATAGTACATCAGTGATGATCCACAGTACATCAGTGATGATCCACAGTACATCAGGGATGGTCCCTAGTACATCAGTGATGATCCATAGTACACCAGTGATGATCCATAGTACACCAGTGATGGCCCATAGTACATCAGTGATGATCTATAGTACATCAGTGATGATCCACAGTACATCAGGGATGGTCCATAGTACATCAGGGATGATCCATAGTACATCAGTGATGATCCACAGTACATCAGTGATGATCCACAGTACATCAGTGATGATCCACAGTACATCAGTGATGATCCACAGTACATCAGGGATGGTCCACAGTACATCAGTGATGATCCATAGTACACCAGTCATGATCCATAGTACATCAGTGATGATCCATAGTACATCAGTGATGGCCCACAGTACATCAGGGATGATCCACAGTACATCAGTGATGATCCATAGTACACCAGTGATGGCCCATAGTACACCAGTGATGGCCCATAGTACATCAGTGATGATCCACAGTACATCAGTGATGATCTATAGTACATCAGTGATGATCCACAGTACACCAGTGATGATTCACAGTACATCAGGGATGGTCCATAGTACATCAGGGATGGTCCATAGTACATCAGTGATGATCCACAGTACATCAGGGATGGTCCACAGTACATCAGTGATGATCCATAGTACATCAGTGATGGCCCATAGTACATCAGTGATGATCCATATTACACCAGTGATGATCCATAGTACACCAGGGATGACCCACAGTACATCAGTGATGATCCACAGTACATCAGTGATGGTCCATAGTAAATCAGTGATGGTCCATAGTACACCAGTGATGATCCATAGTTCACCAGTGATGGCCCATAGTACACCAGTGATGATCCATAGTACACCAGAGATGGCCCATAGTATACCAGTGATGTCCCATAGTACATCAGTGATGATCCACAGTACATCAGTGATGATCCATAGTACACCAGGGATGGCCCATAGTACATCAGTGATGGCTCATAGTACATCAGTGATGATCCATAGTACATCAGTGATGATCCATAGTACACCAGTGATGATCCATAGTACATCAGTGATGGCTCATAGTACATCAGTGATGATCCATAGTACATCAGTGATGATCCATAGTACACCAGTGATGATCCATAGTACATCAGTGATGGCTCATAGTACATCAGTGATGATCCATAATACATCAGTGATGATCCATAGTACACCAGTGATGGCCCATAGTACTTCAGTGATGATCTATAGTACATCAGTGATGATCCACAGTATATCAGTGATGATCCACAGTACATCAGTGATGATCCACGGTACATCAGTGATGATCCATAGTACATCAGTGATGATCCTCAGTACATCAATGATGATCCACAGTACATCAGTGATGATCCACAGTACATCAGTGATGATCCACAGTACATCAGTGATGATCCACAGGACATCAGGGATGGTCCACAGTACATCAGTGATGATCCATAGTAAACCAGTCATGATCCATAGTACATCAGTAATGATCCATAGTACATCAGTGATGATCCATAGTACACCAGTGATGGCCCATAGTACACCAGTGATGATCCATAGTACACCAGTGATGGCCCATAGTACTTCAGTGATGATCTATAGTACATCAGTGATGATCCACAGTACATCAGTGATGATCCACAATACATCAGGGATGGTCCACAGTATATCAGTGATGATCCATAGTACATCAGTGATGGCCCACAGTACATCAGTGATGATCCACAGTACATCAGTGATGATCCATAGTACACCAGTGATGGTCCATAGTACACCAGTGATGGTCCATAGTAGATCCACTGATGTACTTTGGGCCATCACTGGTGTACTATGGATCATCACTGGTGTACTATGGATCATCACTGGTGTACTATGGACCATCACTGATGTACTATGGACCATCACTGATGTACTATGAATCATCACTGATATACTGTGGACCATCCCTGATGTACTGTGGATCATCACTGATGTACTGTGGATCATCACTGAAGTATTGTGGATCATCACTGATGTACTGTGGATCATCACTGATGTACTGTGTATCATAACTGATGTACTGTGGATCATCACTGATGTACTATAGATCATCACTGATGTACTATGGACCATCACTGATGTACTATAGATCATCACTGATGTACTATGGACCATCACTGGTGTACTATGGATCATCACTGGTGTACTGTGGATCATCACTGGTGTACTATGGACCATCCCTGATGTACTGTGGATCATCACTGATGTACTGTGGATCATCACTGATGTACTATAGTTCATCACTGATGTACTATGGGCCATCACTGGTGTACTATGGATCATCACTGGTGTACTATGGATCATCACTGATGTACTATGGACCATCCCTGATGTACTGTGGATCATCACTGATGTACTATGGATCATCACTGATGTACTATGGGCCATCACTGGTGTACTATGGGCCATCACTGGTGTACTATGGATCATCACTGGTGTACTATGGATCATCACTGGTGTACTATGGACCATCACTGATGTACTATGGACCATCACTGATGTACTATGGATCATCACTGATATACTGTGGACCATCCCTGATGTACTGTGGATCATCACTGATGTACTGTGGATCATCACTGAAGTATTGTGGATCATCACTGATGTACTGTGGATCATCACTGATGTACTGTGTATCATAACTGATGTACTGTGGATCATCACTGATGTACTATAGATCATCACTGATGTACTATGGATCATCACTGATGTACTATAGATCATCACTGATGTACTATTGACCATCACTGGTGTACTATGGATCATCACTGGTGTACTGTGGATCATCACTGGTGTACTATGGACCATCCCTGATGTACTGTGGATCATCACTGATGTACTGTGGATCATCACTGATGTACTATAGTTCATCACTGATGTACTATGGGCCATCACTGGTGTACTATGGATCATCACTGGTGTACTATGGATCATCACTGATGTACTATGGACCATCCCTGATGTACTGTGGATCATCACTGATGTACTGTGGATCATCACTGATGTACTATGGATCATCACTGATGTACTGTGGATCATCACTGATGTACTATGGGCCATCACTGGTGTACTATGGGCCATCACTGGTGTACTATGGATCATCACTGATCTACTATGGATCATCACTGATGTACTATGGACCATCACTGATGTACTATGGGCCATCACTTGTGTACTATGGATCATCACCGATGTACTGTAGACCATCCCTGATGTACTGTGGACCATCACTGATGTACTGTGGATCATCACTGATGTACTATGGATCATCACTGATGTACTATAGATCATCACTGATGTACTATAGATCATCACTGATGTACTATGGACCATCACTGATGTACTATAGATCATCACTGATGTACTATGGACCATCACTGGTGTACTATGGATCATCACTGGTGTACTGTGGATCATCACTGGTGTACTATGGACCATCCCTGATGTACTGTGGATCATCACTGATGTACTGTGGATCATCACTGATGTACTATAGTTCATCACTGATGTACTATGGGCCATCACTGGTGTACTATGGATCATCACTGGTGTACTATGGATCATCACTGATGTACTATGGACCATCCCTGATGTACTGTGGATCATCACTGATGTACAGTGGATCATCACTGATGTACTATGGATCATCACTGATGTACTGTGGATCATCACTGATGTACTATAGTTCATCACTGATGTACTATGGGCCATCACTGGTGTACTATGGATCATCACTGGTGTACTATGGATCATCACTGATGTACTATGGACCATCCCTGATGTACTGTGGATCATCACTGATGTACTATAGTTCATCACTGATGTACTATGGGCCATCACTGGTGTACTATGGATCATCACTGGTGTACTATGGATCATCACTGATGTACTATGGACCATCCCTGATGTACTGTGGATCATCACTGATGTACTGTGGATCATCACTGATGTACTATGGATCATCACTGATGTACTATGGGCCATCACTGGTGTACTATGGGCCATCACTGGTGTACTATGGATCATCACTGGTGTACTATGGATCATCACTGGTGTACTATGGACCATCACTGATGTACTATGGACCATCACTGATGTACTATGGATCATCACTGATATACTGTGGACCATCCCTGATGTACTGTGGATCATCACTGATCTACTGTGGATCATCACTGAAGTATTGTGGATCATCACTGATGTACTGTGGATCATCACTGATGTACTGTGTATCATAACTGATGTACTGTGGATCATCACTGATGTACTATAGATCATCACTGATGTACTATAGATCATCACTGATGTACTATGGACCATCACTGGTGTACTGTGGATCATCACTGGTGTACTATGGACCATCCCTGATGTACTGTGGATCATCACTGATGTACTGTGGATCATCACTGATGTACTATAGTTCATCACTGATGTACTATGGGCCATCACTGGTGTACTATGGATCATCACTGGTGTACTATGGATCATCACTGATGTACTATGGACCATCCCTGATGTACTGTGGATCATCACTGATGTACTATGGATCATCACTGATGTACTGTGGATCATCACTGATGTACTATAGTTCATCACTGATGTACTATGGGCCATCACTGGTGTACTATGGATCATCACTGGTGTACTATGGATCATGACTGATGTACTATGGACCATCCCTGATGTACTGTGGATCATCTCTGATGTACTATAGTTCATCACTGATGTACTATGGGCCATCACTGGTGTACTATGGATCATCACTGGTGTACTATGGATCATCACTGATGTACTATGGACCATCCCTGATGTACTGTGGATCATCACTGATGTACTGTGGATCATCACTGATGTACTATGGATCATCACTGATGTACTATGGGCCATCACTGGTGTACTATGGGCCATCACTGGTGTACTATGGGCCATCACTGGTGTACTATGGGCCATCACTGGTGTACTATGGATCATCACTGGTGTACTATGGACCATCACTGATGTACTATGGACCATCACTGATGTACTATGGATCATCACTGATATACTGTGGACCATCACTGATGTACTGTGGACCATCCCTGATGTACTGTGGATCATCACTGAAGTATTGTGGATCATCACTGATGTACTGTGGATCATCACTGATGTACTGTGGATCATCACTAATGTACTGTGGATCATAACTGATGTACTGTGGATCATCACTGGTGTACTATGGACCATCCCTGATGTACTGTGGATCATCACTGATGTACTGTGGATCATCACTGATGTACTATAGTTCATCACTGATGTACTATGGGCCATCACTGGTGTACTATGGATCATCACTGGTGTACTATGGATCATCACTGATGTACTATGGACCATCCCTGATGTACTGTGGATCATCACTGATGTACTGTGGATCATCACTGATGTACTATGGATCATCACTGATGTACTATGGGCCATCACTGGTGTACTATGGATCATCACTGATGTACTATGGATCATCACTGATGTACTATGGATCATGACTTGTTTACAATGGATCATCACTGATGTACTGTGGACCATCCCTGATGTCCTGTGGATCATCACTGATGTACTGTGGATCATCACTGATGTACTGTGGATCATCACTGATGTACTGTGGATCATCATTGATGTACTGAGGATCATCACCGATGTACTATGGATCATCACTGATGTACCGTGGATCATCACTGATGTACTGTGGATCATCACTGATGTACTGTGGATCATCACTGATGTACTATAGATCATCACTGAAGTACTATGGGCCATCACTGGTGTACTATGGATCATCACTGATGTATTATGGATCATCACTGATGTACTATGAGCCATCACTGATGTACTATGGATCATCACTGGTGTACTATGGATCATCACTGATGTACTATGGATCATCACTGATGTACTATGGGACATCACTGGTATACTATGGGCCATCTCTGGTGTACTATGGATCATCACTGGTGTACTATGGGCCATCACTGGTGAACTATGGATCATCACTGGTGTACTATGGACCATCACTGATTTACTATGGACCATCACTGATGTACTGTGGATCATCACTGATGTACTGTGGGTCATCCCTGGTGTACTATGGATCATCACTGGTGTAATATGGATCATCACCGATGTACTATGGATCATCACTGATGTACCGTGGATCATCACTGATGTACTGTGGATCATCACTGATGTACTGTGGATCATCACTGATGTACTATAGATCATCACTGAAGTACTATGGGCCATCACTGGTGTACTATGGATCATCACTGATGTATTATGGATCATCACTGATGTACTATGAGCCATCACTGATGTACTATGGATCATCACTGGTGTACTATGGATCATCACTGATGTACTATGGATCATCACTGATGTACTATGGATCATCACTGGTGTACTATGGATCATCACTGATGTACTATGGATCATCACTGATGTACTATGAGCCATCACTGATGTACTATGGGCCATCCCTGGTGTACTATGGATCATCACTGATGTACTGTGGATCATCACTGATGTACTATGGGACATCACTGGTATACTATGGGCCATCTCTGGTGTACTATGGATCATCACTGGTGTACTATGGGCCATCACTGGTGAACTATGGATCATCACTGGTGTACTATGGACCATCACTGATTTACTATGGACCATCCCTGATGTACTGTGGATCATCACTGATGTACTGTGGATCATCACTGATGTACTGTGGATCATCACTGATGTACTATGGATCATCCCTGATGTACTATGGACCATCCCTGATGTACTGTGGATCATCACTGATGTACTATAGATCATCACTGATGTACTATGGGCCATCACTGGTGTACTATGGATCATCACTGGTGTACTATGGATCATCACTGATGTACTATGGACCATCCCTGATGTACTGTGGATCATCACTGATGTACTGTGGATCATCACTGATGTACTATGGATCATCACTGATGTACTGTGGATCATCACCGATGTACTATAGTTCATCACTGATGTACTATGGGCCATCACTGGTGTACTATGGATCATCACTGGTGTACTATGGATCATCACTGATGTACTATGGACCATCCCTGATGTACTGTGGATCATCACTGATGTACTGTGGATCATCACTGATGTACTATGGATCATCACTGATGTACTATGGGCCATCACTGGTGTACTATGGACCATCACTGGTGTACTATGGATCATCACTGGTGTACTATGGATCATCACTGGTGTACTATGGACCATCACTGATGTACTATGGACCATCACTGATGTACTATGGATCATCACTGATATACTGTGGACCATCCCTGATGTACTGTGGATCATCACTGATGTACTGTGGATCATCACTGAAGTATTGTGGATCATCACTGATGTACTGTGGATCATCACTGATGTACTGTGTATCATAACTGATGTACTGTGGATCATCACTGATGTACTATAGATCATCACTGATGTACTATGGACCATCACTGATGTACTATAGATCATCACTGATGTACTATGGACCATCACTGGTGTACTATGGATCATCACTGGTGTACTGTGGATCATCACTGGTGTACTATGGACCATCCCTGATGTACTGTGGATCATCACTGATGTACTGTGGATCATCACTGATGTACTATAGTTCATCACTGATGTACTATGGGCCATCACTGGTGTACTATGGATCATCACTGGTGTACTATGGATCATCACTGATGTACTATGGACCATCCCTGATGTACTGTGGATCATCACTGATGTACTGTGGATCATCACTGATGTACTATGGATCATCACTGATGTACTATGGGCCATCACTGGTGTACTATGGGCCATCACTGGTGTACTATGGATCATCACTGGTGTACTATGGATCATCACTGGTGTACTATGGACCATCACTGGTGTACTATGGATCATCACTGATGTACTATGGATCATCACTGATGTACTATGGGACATCACTGGTATACTATGGGCCATCTCTGGTGTACTATGGATCATCACTGGTGTACTATGGGCCATCACTGGTGAACTATGGATCATCACTGGTGTACTATGGACCATCACTGATTTACTATGGACCATCACTGATGTACTGTGGATCATCACTGATGTACTGTGGGTCATCCCTGGTGTACTATGGATCATCACTGGTGTAATATGGATCATCACCGATGTACTATGGATCATCACTGATGTACCGTGGATCATCACTGATGTACTGTGGATCATCACTGATGTACTGTGGATCATCACTGATGTACTATAGATCATCACTGAAGTACTATGGGCCATCACTGGTGTACTATGGATCATCACTGATGTATTATGGATCATCACTGATGTACTATGAGCCATCACTGATGTACTATGGATCATCACTGGTGTACTATGGATCATCACTGATGTACTATGGATCATCACTGATGTACTATGGATCATCACTGGTGTACTATGGATCATCACTGATGTACTATGGATCATCACTGATGTACTATGAGCCATCACTGATGTACTATGGGCCATCCCTGGTGTACTATGGATCATCACTGATGTACTGTGGATCATCACTGATGTACTATGGGACATCACTGGTATACTATGGGCCATCTCTGGTGTACTATGGATCATCACTGGTGTACTATGGGCCATCACTGGTGAACTATGGATCATCACTGGTGTACTATGGACCATCACTGATTTACTATGGACCATCCCTGATGTACTGTGGATCATCACTGATGTACTGTGGATCATCACTGATGTACTGTGGATCATCACTGATGTACTATGGATCATCCCTGATGTACTATGGACCATCCCTGATGTACTGTGGATCATCACTGATGTACTATAGATCATCACTGATGTACTATGGGCCATCACTGGTGTACTATGGATCATCACTGGTGTACTATGGATCATCACTGATGTACTATGGACCATCCCTGATGTACTGTGGATCATCACTGATGTACTGTGGATCATCACTGATGTACTATGGATCATCACTGATGTACTGTGGATCATCACCGATGTACTATAGTTCATCACTGA
Organism: Rana muscosa; assembly: GCA_029206835.1. Taxonomy (NCBI): domain Eukaryota; kingdom Metazoa; phylum Chordata; class Amphibia; order Anura; family Ranidae; genus Rana; species Rana muscosa. The sequence goes on along the minus strand of JARGYO010000206.1, from coordinate 4,489,597 downwards.
TGTACTATGGGCCATCACTGGTGTACTATGGATCATCACTGGTGTACTATGGATCATCACTGATGTACTATGGACCATCCCTGATGTACTGTGGATCATCACTGATGTACTGTGGATCATCACTGATGTACTATGGATCATCACTGATGTACTATGAGCCATCACTGGTGTACTATGGGCCATCACTGGTGTACTATGGATCATCACTGGTGTACTATGGATCATCACTGGTGTACTATGGACCATCACTGATGTACTATGGACCATCACTGATGTACTATGGATCATCACTGATATACTGTGGACCATCCCTGATGTACTGTGGATCATCTCTGATGTACTGTGGATCATCACTGAAGTATTGTGGATCATCACTGATGTACTGTGGATCATCACTGATGTACTGTGTATCATAACTGATGTACTGTGGATCATCACTGATGTACTATAGATCATCACTGATGTACTATGGACCATCACTGATGTACTATAGATCATCACTGATGTACTATGGACCATCACTGGTGTACTATGGATCATCACTGGTGTACTGTGGATCATCACTGGTGTACTATGGACCATCCCTGATGTACTGTGGATCATCACTGATGTACTGTGGATCATCACTGATGTACTATAGTTCATCACTGATGTACTATGGGCCATCACTGGTGTACTATGGATCATCACTGGTGTACTATGGATCATCACTGATGTACTATGGACCATCCCTGATGTACTGTGGATCATCACTGATGTACTGTGGATCATCACTGATGTACTATGGATCATCACTGATGTACTATGGGCCATCACTGGTGTACTATGGGCCATCACTGGTGTACTATGGATCATCACTGGTGTACTATGGATCATCACTGGTGTACTATGGACCATCACTGATGTACTATGGACCATCACTGATGTACTATGGATCATCACTGATATACTGTGGACCATCCCTGATGTACTGTGGATCATCACTGATGTACTGTGGATCATCACTGAAGTATTGTGGATCATCACTGATGTACTGTAGATCATCACTGATGTACTGTGTATCATAACTGATGTACTGTGGATCATCACTGATGTACTATAGATCATCACTGATGTACTATGGACCATCACTGATGTACTATAGATCATCACTGATGTACTATGGACCATCACTGGTGAACTATGGATCATCACTGGTGTACTGTGGATCATCACTGGTGTACTATGGACCATCCCTGATGTACTGTGGATCATCACTGATGTACTGTGGATCATCACTGATGTACTATAGTTCATCACTGATGTACTATGGGCCATCACTGGTGTACTATGGATCATCACTGGTGTACTATGGATCATCACTGATGTACTATGGACCATCCCTGATGTACTGTGGATCATCACTGATGTACTGTGGATCATCACTGATGTACTATGGATCATCACTGATGTACTGTGGATCATCACTGATGTACTATGGGCCATCACTGGTGTACTATGGGCCATCACTGGTGTACTACGGATCATCACTGATCTACTATGGACCATCACTGATGTACTATGGGCCATCACTGGTGTACTATGGATCATCACTGATGTACTGTGGACCATCCCTGATGTACTGTGGACCATCACTGATGTACTGTGGATCATCACTGATGTACTATGGATCATCACTGATGTACTATAGATCATCACTGATGTACTATAGATCATCACTGAAGTACTATGGGCCATCACTGGTGTACTATGGATCATCACTGATGTATTATGGATCATCACTGATGTACTATGAGCCATCACTGATGTACTATGGATCATCACTGGTGTACTATGGATCATCACTGATGTACTATGGATCATGACTGATGTACTATGAGCCATCACTGATGTACTATGGATCATCACTGGTGTACTATGGATCATCACTGATGTACTATGGATCATCACTGATGTACTATGAGCCATCACTGATGTACTATGGGCCATCCCTGGTGTACTATGGATCATCACTGATGTACTGTGGATCATCACTGATGTACTATGGGACATCACTGGTATACTATGGGCCATCTCTGGTGTACTATGGATCATCACTGGTGTACTATGGGCCATCACTGGTGAACTATGGATCATCACTGGTGTACTATGGACCATCACTGATTTACTATGGACCATCACTGATGTACTGTGGATCATCACTGATGTACTGTGGGTCATCCCTGGTGTACTATGGATCATCACTGGTGTAATATGGATCATCACTGATGTACTATGGGCCATCACTGATGTACTATGGATCATCACTGATGTACTGTGGACCATCCCTGATGTACTGTGGATCATCACTGATGTACTATGGACCATCCCTGATGTACTATGGACCATCCCTGATGTACTGTGAATCATCACTGGTGTACTGTGGATCATCACTGATGTACTATAGATCATCACTGATGTACTGTGGATCATCACTGATGTACTATGGGCCATCACTGGTGTACTATGGGCCATCACTGGTGTACTATGGATCATCACTGATGTACTGTGGATCATCCCTGATGTACTGTGGGCCATCACTGATGTACTATGGATCATCACTGATGTACTATGGATCATGACTGGTGTACTATGGATCATCACTGATGTACTGTGGACCATCCCTGATGTACTGTGGATCATCACTGATGTACTGTGGATCATCACTGATGTACTGTGGATCATCACTGATGTACTGTGGATCATCACTGATGTACTATGGATCATCCCTGATGTACTATGGACCATCCCTGATGTACTGTGGATCATCACTGATGTACTATAGATCATCACTGATGTACTATGGGCCATCACTGGTGTACTATGGATCATCACTGGTGTACTATGGATCATCACTGATGTACTATGGACCATCCCTGATGTACTGTGGATCATCACTGATGTACTGTGGATCATCACTGATGTACTATGGATCATCACTGATGTACTGTGGATCATCACCGATGTACTATAGTTCATCACTGATGTACTATGGGCCATCACTGGTGTACTATGGATCATCACTGGTGTACTATGGATCATCACTGATGTACTATGGACCATCCCTGATGTACTGTGGATCATCACTGATGTACTGTGGATCATCACTGATGTACTATGGATCATCACTGATGTACTATGGGCCATCACTGGTGTATTATGGGCCATCACTGGTGTACTATGGATCATCACTGGTGTACTATGGATCATCACTGGTGTACTATGGACCATCACTGATGTACTATGGACCATCACTGATGTACTATGGATCATCACTGATATACTGTGGACCATCCCTGATGTACTGTGGATCATCACTGATGTACTGTGGATCATCACTGAAGTATTGTGGATCATCACTGATGTACTGTGGATCATCACTGATGTACTGTGTATCATAACTGATGTACTGTGGATCATCACTGATGTACTATAGATCATCACTGATGTACTATGGACCATCACTGATGTACTATAGATCATCACTGATGTACTATGGACCATCACTGGTGTACTATGGATCATCACTGGTGTACTGTGGATCATCACTGGTGTACTATGGACCATCCCTGATGTACTGTGGATCATCACTGATGTACTGTGGATCATCACTGATGTACTATAGTTCATCACTGATGTACTATGGGCCATCACTGGTGTACTATGGATCATCACTGGTGTACTATGGATCATCACTGATGTACTATGGACCATCCCTGATGTACTGTGGATCATCACTGATGTACTGTGGATCATCACTGATGTACTATGGATCATCACTGATGTACTATGGGCCATCACTGGTGTACTATGGGCCATCACTGGTGTACTATGGATCATCACTGGTGTACTATGGATCATCACTGGTGTACTATGGACCATCACTGATGTACTATGGACCATCACTGATGTACTATGGATCATCACTGATATACTGTGGACCATCCCTGATGTACTGTGGATCATCACTGATGTACTGTGGATCATCACTGAAGTATTGTGGATCATCACTGATGTACTGTGGATCATCACTGATGTACTGTGTATCATAACTGATGTACTGTGGATCATCACTGCTGTACTATAGATCATCACTGATGTACTATGGACCATCACTGATGTACTATAGATCATCACTGATGTACTATGGACCATCACTGATGTACTATAGATCATCACTGATATACTATGGACCATCGCTGGTGTACTATGGATCATCACTGGTGTACTGTGGATCATCACTGGTGTACTATGGACCATCCCTGATGTACTGTGGATCATCACTGATGTACTATAGTTCATCACTGATGTACTATGGGCCATCACTGGTGTACTATGGATCATCACTGGTGTACTATGGATCATCACTGATGTACTATGGACCATCCCTGATGTACTGTGGATCATCACTGATGTACTGTGGATCATCACTGATGTACTATAGATCATCACTGATGTACTGTGGATCATCACTGATGTACTATGGGCCATCACTGGTGTACTATGGGCCATCACTGGTGTACTACGGATCATCACTGATCTACTATGGACCATCACTGATGTACTATGGGCCATCACTGGTGTACTATGGATCATCACCGATGTACTGTGGACCATCCCTGATGTACTGTGGACCATCACTGATGTACTGTGGATCATCACTGATGTACTATGGATCATCACTGATGTACTATAGATCATCACTGATGTACTATAGATCATCACTGATGTACTATGGACCATCACTGATGTACTATAGATCATCACTGATGTACTATGGACCATCACTGGTGTACTATGGATCATCACTGGTGTACTGTGGATCATCACTGGTGTACTATGGACCATCCCTGATGTACTGTGGATCATCACTGATGTACTGTGGATCATCACTGATGTACTATAGTTCATCACTGATGTACTATGGGCCATCACTGGTGTACTATGGATCATCACTGGTGTACTATGGATCATCACTGATGTACTATGGACCATCCCTGATGTACTGTGGATCATCACTGATGTACTGTGGATCATCACTGATGTACTATGGACCATCACTGATGTACTGTGGATCATCACTGATGTACTATAGTTCATCACTGATGTACTATGGGCCATCACTGGTGTACTATGGATCATCACTGGTGTACTATGGATCATCACTGATGTACTATGGACCATCCCTGATGTACTGTGGATCATCACTGATGTACTATAGTTCATCACTGATGTACTATGGGCCATCGCTGGTGTACTATGGATCATCACTGGTGTACTATGGATCATCACTGATGTACTATGGACCATCCCTGATGTACTGTGGATCATCACTGATGTACTGTGGATCATCACTGATGTACTATGGATCATCACTGATGTACTATGGGCCATCAATGGTGTACTATGGGCCATCACTGGTGTACTATGGATCATCACTGGTGTACTATGGACCATCACTGATGTACTATGGACCATCACTGATGTACTATGGATCATCACTGATATACTGTGGACCATCCCTGATGTACTGTGGATCATCACTGATCTACTGTGGATCATCACTGAAGTATTGTGGATCATCACTGATGTACTGTGGATCATCACTGATGTACTGTGTATCATAACTGATGTACTGTGGATCATCACTGATGTACTATAGATCATCACTGATGTATTATAGATCATCACTGATGTACTATGGGCCATCACTGGTGTACTATGGATCATCACTGGTGTACTATGGATCATCACTGATGTACTATGGACCATCCCTGATGTACTGTGGATCATCACTGATGTACTATGGATCATCACTGATGTACTGTGGATCATCACTGATGTACTATAGTTCATCACTGATGTACTATGGGCCATCACTGGTGTACTATGGATCATCACTGGTGTACTATGGATCATGACTGATGTACTATGGACCATCCCTGATGTACTGTGGATCATCTCTGATGTACTATAGTTCATCACTGATGTACTATGGGCCATCACTGGTGTACTATGGATCATCACTGGTGTACTATGGATCATCACTGATGTACTATGGACCATCCCTGATGTACTGTGGATCATCACTGATGTACTGTGGATCATCACTGATGTACTATGGATCATCACTGATGTACTATGGGCCATCACTGGTGTACTATGGGCCATCACTGGTGTACTATGGATCATCACTGGTGTACTATGGACCATCACTGATGTACTATGGATCATCACTGATGTACTATGAGCCATCACTGATGTACTATGGGCCATCCCTGGTGTACTATGGATCATCACTGATGTACTGTGGATCATCACTGATGTACTATGGGACATCACTGGTGTACTATGGGCCATCACTGGTGTACTATGGATCATCACTGGTGTACTATGGGCCATCACTGGTGTACTATGGGCCATCACTGGTGTACTATGGATCATCACTGGTGAACTATGGACCATCACTGATGTACTATGGCTCATCACTGATATACTGTGGACCATCCCTGATATACTGTGGATCATCCCTGATGTACTGTGGATCATCACTGATCTACTGTGGGCCATCACAGGTGTACTGTGGGCCATCACAGGTGTACTATGGAGCATCACTGATGTACTATGGATCATCACTGGTGTACTATGGATCATCACTGATGTACTGTGGACCATCCCTGATGTACTAAAGATCATCACTGATGTACTGTGGATCATCACTGATGTACTATGGGCCATCACTGGTGTACTATGGGCCATCACTGGTGTACTATGGATCATCACTGGATTACTATGGATCATCCCTGGTGTACTATGGACCATCACTGATGTGCTTTGGGCCATCACTGGTGTACTATGGATCATCACTGATGTACTGTGGACCATCCCTGATGTACTGTGGATCATCACTGATGTACTATGGATCATCACTGATGTACTATGGACCATCACTGGTGTACTATGGACCATCACTGGTGTACTGTGGATCATCACTGATGTACTGTGGATCATCACTGATGTACTGTGGGCCATCACTGATGTACTATGGATCATCACTGATATACTGTGGACAATCCCTGATGTATTGTGGATCATCACTGATGTACTGTGGATCATCACTGATGTACTATAGATCATCACTGAAGTACTATGGGCCATCACTGGTGTACTATGGATCATCACTGGTGTACTATGGGCCATCACTGGTGTACTATGGATCATCACTGATGTACTATGGATCATCACTGATGTACTATGGATCATGACTGGTTTACTATGGATCATCACTGATGTACTGTGGACCATCCCTGATGTCCTGTGGATCATCACTGATGTACTGTGGATCATCACTGATGTACTGTGGATCATCACTGATGTACTGTGGATCATCATTGATGTACTGAGAATCATCACTGATGTACTATGGATCATCACTGATGTACCGTGGATCATCACTGATGTACTGTGGATCATCACTGATGTACTGTGGATCATCACTGATGTACTATAGATCATCACTGAAGTACTATGGGCCATCACTGGTGTACTATGGATCATCACTGATGTATTATGGATCATCACTGATGTACTATGTGCCATCACTGATGTACTATGGATCATCACTGGTGTACTATGGATCATCACTGATGTACTATGGATCATCACTGATGTACTATGAGCCATCACTGATGTACTATGGATCATCACTGGTGTACTATGGATCATCACTGATGTACTATGGATCATCACTGATGTACTATGAGCCATCACTGATGTACTATGGGCCATCCCTGGTGTACTATGGATCATCACTGATGTACTGTGGATCATCACTGATGTACTATGGGACATCACTGGTATACTATGGGCCATCTCTGGTGTACTATGGATCATCACTGGTGTACTATGGGCCATCACTGGTGAACTATGGATCATCACTGGTGTACTATGGACAATCACTGATTTACTATGGACCATCACTGATGTACTGTGGATCATCACTGATGTACTGTGGGTCATCCCTGGTGTACTATGGATCATCACTGGTGTAATATGGATCATCACTGATGTACTATGGATCATCACTGATGTAGTGTGGACCATCCCTGATGTACTGTGGATCATCACTGATGTACTATGGACCATCCCTGATGTACTATGGACCATCCCTGATGTACTGTGAATCATCACTGGTGTACTGTGGATCATCACTGATGTACTATAGATCATCACTGATGTACTGTGGATCATCACTGATGTACTATGGGCCATCACTGGTGTACTATGGACCATCCCTGATGTACTGTGGATCATCACTGATGTACTATGGATCATCACTGATGTACTGAGGATCATCACTGATGTACTATAGTTCATCACTGATGTACTATGGGCCATCACTGGTGTACTATGGATCATCACTGGTGTACTATGGATCATGACTGATGTACTATGGACCATCCCTGATGTACTGTGGATCATCTCTGATGTACTATAGTTCATCACTGATGTACTATGGGCCATCACTGGTGTACTATGGATCATCACTGGTGTACTATGGATCATCACTGATGTACTATGGACCATCCCTGATGTACTGTGGATCATCACTGATGTACTGTGGATCATCACTGATGTACTATGGATCATCACTGATGTACTATGGGCCATCACTGGTGTACTATGGGCCATCACTGGTGTACTATGGATCATCACTGGTGTACTATGGACCATCACTGATGTACTATGGACCATCACTGATGTACTATGGATCATCACTGATATACTGTGGACCATCACTGATGTTCTGTGGACCATCCCTGATGTACTGTGGATCATCACTGAAGTATTGTGGATCATCACTGATGTACTGTGGATCATCACTGATGTACTGTGGATCATCACTAATGTACTGTGGATCATAAATGATGTACTGAGGATCATCACTGGTGTACTATGGACCATCCCTGATGTACTGTGGATCATCACTGATGTACTGTGGATCATCACTGATGTACTATAGTTCATCACTGATGTACTATGGGCCATCACTGGTGTACTATGGATCATCACTGGTGTACTATGGATCATCACTGATGTACTATGGATCATCACTGGTGTACTATGGACCATCACTGATGTACTATGGACCATCACTGATGTACTATGGATCATCACTGATATACTGTGGACCATCACTGATGTACTGTGGACCATCCCTGATGTACTGTGGATCATCACTGAAGTATTGTGGATCATCACTGATGTACTGTGGATCATCACTGATGTACTGTGGATCATCACTAATGTACTGTGGATCATAAATGATGTACTGAGGATCATCACTGGTGTACTATGGACCATCCCTGATGTACTGTGGATCATCACTGATGTACTGTGGATCATCACTGATGTACTATAGTTCATCACTGATGTACTATGGGCCATCACTGGTGTACTATGGATCATCACTGGTGTACTATGGATCATCACTGATGTACTATGGACCATCCCTGATGTACTGTGGATCATCACTGATGTACTGTGGATCATCACTGATGTACTATGGATCATCACTGATGTACTATGGGCCATCACTGGTGTACTATGGATCATCACTGATGTACTATGGATCATCACTGATGTACTATGGACCATCACTGATGTACTATGGGCCATCACTGGTGTACTATGGATCATCAACGATGTACTGTGGACCATCCCTGATGTACTGTGGACCATCACTGATGTACTGTGGATCATCACTGATGTACTCTGGATCATCACTGATGTACTATAGATCATCACAGATGTACTATAGATCATCACTGATGTACTATGGACCATCACTGATGTACTATAGATCATCACTGATGTACTATGGACCATCACTGGTGTACTATGGATCATCACTGGTGTACTGTGGATCATCACTGGTGTACTATGGACCATCCCTGATGTACTGTGGATCATCACTGATGTACTGTGGATCATCACTGATGTACTATAGTTCATCACTGATATACTGTGGGCCATCACTGGTGTACTATGGATCATCACTGGTGTACTATGGATCATCACTGATGTACTATGGACCATCCCTGATGTACTGTGGATCATCACTGATGTACTGTGGATCATCACTAATGTACTATGGATCATCACTGATGTACTGTGGATCATCACTGATGTACTATAGTTCATCACTGATGTACTATGGGCCATCACTGGTGTACTATGGATCATCACTGGTGTACTATGGATCATCACTGATGTACTATGGGCCATCACTGGTGTACTATGGATCATCACTGGTGTACTATGGATCATCACTGATGTACTATAGATCATCACTGATGTACTATAGCTCATCACTGATGTACTATGGACCATCACTGATGTACTATAGATCATCACTGATGTACTATGGACCATCACTGGTGTACTATGGATCATCACTGGTGTACTGTGGATCATCACTGGTGTACTATGGACCATCCCTGATGTACTGTGGATCATCACTGATGTACTGTGGATCATCACTGATGTACTATAGTTCATCACTTATGTACTATGGGCCATCACTTGTGTACTATGGATCATCACTGGTGTACTATGGATCATCACTGATGTACTATGGACCATCCCTGATGTACTGTGGATCATCACTGATGTACTGTGGATCATCACTGATGTACTATGGATCATCACTGATGTACTGTGGATCATCACTGATGTACTATAGTTCATCACTAATGTACTATGGGCCATCACTGTTGTACTATGGATCATCACTGGTGTACTATGGATCATCACTGATGTACTATGGACCATCCCTGATGTACTGTGGATCATCACTGATGTACTATAGTTCATCACTGATGTACTATGGGCCATCACTGGTGTACTATGGATCATCACTGGTGTACTATGGATCATCACTGATGTACTATGGACCATCCCTGATGTACTATGGACCATCCCTGATGTACTGTGGATCATCACTGATGTACTATGGATCATCACTGATGTACTATGGGCCATCACTGGTGTACTATGGGCCATCACTGGTGTACTATGGATCATCACTGGTGTACTATGGATCATCACTGGTGTACTATGGACCATCACTGATGTACTATGGACCATCACTGATGTACTATGGATCATCACTGATATACTGTGGACCATCCCTGATGTACTGTGGATCATCACTGATGTACTGTGGATCATCACTGAAGTATTGTGGATCATCACTGATGTACTGTGGATCATCACTGATGTACTGTGTATCATAACTGATGTACTGTGGATCATCACTGATGTACTATAGATCATCACTGATGTACTATGGATCATCACTGATGTACTATAGATCATCACTGATGTACTATGGACCATCACTGGTGTACTATGGATCATCACTGGTGTACTGTGGATCATCACTGGTGTACTATGGACCATCCCTGATGTACTGTGGATCATCACTGATGTACTGTGGATCATCACTGATGTACTATAGTTCATCACTGATGTACTATGGGCCATCACTGGTGTACTATGGATCATCACTGGTGTACTATGGATCATCACTGATGTACTATGGACCATCCCTGATGTACTGTGGATCATCACTGATGTACTGTGGATCATCACTGATGTACTATGGATCATCACTGATGTACTGTGGATCATCACTGATGTACTATGGGCCATCACTGGTGTACTATGGGCCATCACTGGTGTACTATGGATCATCACTGATCTACTATGGATCATCACTGATGTACTATGGACCATCACTGATGTACTATGGGCCATCACTGGTGTACTATGGATCATCACCGATGTACTGTAGACCATCCCTGATGTACTGTGGACCATCACTGATGTACTGTGGATCATCACTGATGTACTATGGATCATCACTGATGTACTATAGATCATCACTGATGTACTATAGATCATCACTGATGTACTATGGACCATCACTGATGTACTATAGATCATCACTGATGTACTATGGACCATCACTGGTGTACTATGGATCATCACTGGTGTACTGTGGATCATCACTGGTGTACTATGGACCATCCCTGATGTACTGTGGATCATCACTGATGTACTGTGGATCATCACTGATGTACTATAGTTCATCACTGATGTACTATGGGCCATCACTGGTGTACTATGGATCATCACTGGTGTACTATGGATCATCACTGATGTACTATGGACCATCCCTGATGTACTGTGGATCATCACTGATGTACTATAGTTCATCACTGATGTACTATGGGCCATCACTGGTGTACTATGGATCATCACTGGTGTACTATGGATCATCACTGATGTACTATGGACCATCCCTGATGTACTGTGGATCATCACTGATGCACTATAGTTCATCACTGATGTACTATGGGCCATCACTGGTGTACTATGGATCATCACTGGTGTACTATGGATCATCACTGATGTACTATGGACCATCCCTGATGTACTGTGGATCATCACTGATGTACTGTGGATCATCACTGATGTACTATGGATCATCACTGATGTACTATGGGCCATCACTGGTGTACTATGGGCCATCACTGGTGTACTATGGATCATCACTGGTGTACTATGGATCATCACTGGTGTACTATGGACCATCACTGATGTACTATGGACCATCACTGATGTACTATGGATCATCACTGATATACTGTGGACCATCCCTGATGTACTGTGGATCATCACTGATCTACTGTGGATCATCACTGAAGTATTGTGGATCATCACTGATGTACTGTGGATCATCACTGATGTACTGTGTATCATCACTGATGTACTGTGGATCATCACTGATGTACTATAGATCATCACTGATGTACTATGGATCATCACTGATGTACTATGGACCATCACTGGTGTACTGTGGATCATCACTGATGTACTGTGGATCATCACTGATGTACTATAGTTCATCACTGATGTACTATGGGCCATCACTGGTGTACTATGGATCATCACTGGTGTACTATGGATCATCACTGATGTACTATGGACCATCCCTGATGTACTGTGGATCATCACTGATGTACTATGGATCATCACTGATGTACTGTGGATCATCACTGATGTACTGTGGATCATCACTGATGTACTATAGTTCATCACTGATGTACTATGGGCCATCACTGGTGTACTATGGATCATCACTGGTGTGCTATGGATCATGACTGATGTACTATGGACCATCCCTGATGTACTGTGGATCATCTCTGATGTACTATAGTTCATCACTGATGTACTATGGGCCATCACTGGTGTACTATGGATCATCACTGGTGTACTATGGATCATCACTGGTGTACTATGGATCATCACTGATGTACTATGGACCATCCCTGATGTACTGTGGATCATCACTGATGTACTGTGGATCATCACTGATGTACTATGGATCATCACTGATGTACTATGGGCCATCACTGGTGTACTATGGGCCATCACTGGTGTACTATGGATCATCACTGGTGTACTATGGACCATCACTGATGTACTATGGACCATCACTGATGTACTATGGATCATCACTGATATACTGTGGACCATCACTGATGTACTGTGGACCATCCCTGATGTACTGTGGATCATCACTGAAGTATTGTGGATCATCACTGATGTACTGTGGATCATCACTGATGTACTGTGGATCATCACTAATGTACTGTGGATCATAACTGATGTACTGTGGATCATCACTGGTGTACTATGGACCATCCCTGATGTACTGTGGATCATCACTGATGTACTGTGGATCATCACTGATGTACTATAGTTCATCACTGATGTACTATGGGCCATCACTGGTGTACTATGGATCATCACTGGTGTACTATGGATCATCACTGATGTACTATGGACCATCCCTGATGTACTGTGGATCATCACTGATGTACTATGGATCATCACTAATGTACTATGGGCCATCACTGGTGTACTATGGATCATCACTGATGTACTATGGATCATCACTGATGTACTATGGATCATGACTGGTTTACTATGGATCATCACTGATGTACTGTGGACCATCCCTGATGTCCTGTGGATCATCACTGATGTACTGTGGATCATCACTGATGTACTGTGGATCATCACTGATGTACTGTGGATCATCATTGATGTACTGAGGATCATCACTGATGTACTATGGATCATCACTGAAGTACTATGGGCCATCACTGGTGTACTATGGATCATCACTGATGTATTATGGATCATCACTGATGTACTATGAGCCATCACTGATGTACTATGGATCATCACTGGTGTACTATGGATCATCACTGATGTACTATGGATCATCACTGATGTACTATGAGCCATCACTGATGTACTATGGATCATCACTGGTGTACTATGGATCATCACTGATGTACTATGGATCATCACTGATGTACTATGAGCCATCACTGATGTACTATGGGCCATCCCTGGTGTACTATGGATCATCACTGATGTACTGTGGATCATCACTGATGTACTATGGGACATCACTGGTATACTATGGGCCATCTCTGGTGTACTATGGATCATCACTGGTGTACTATGGGCCATCTCTGGTGAACTATGGATCATCACTGGTGTACTATGGACCATCACTGATTTACTATGGACCATCACTGATGTACTGTGGATCATCACTGATGTACTGTGGGTCATCCCTGGTGTACTATGGATCATCACTGGTGTAATATGGATCATCACTGATGTACTATGGGCCATCACTGATGTACTATGGATCATCACTGATGTACTGTGGACCATCCCTGATGTACTGTGGATCATCACTGATGTACTATGGACCATCCCTGATGTACTATGGACCATCCCTGATGTACTGTGAATCATCACTGGTGTACTGTGGATCATCACTGATTTACTATAGATCATCACTGATGTACTGCCGATCATCACTGATGTACTATGGGCCATCACTGGTGTACTATGGGCCATCACTGGTGTACTATGGATCATCACTGATGTACTGTGGATCATCCCTGATGTACTGTGGGCCATCACTGATGTACTATGGATCATCACTGATGTACTATGGATCATCACTGATGTACTATGGATCATGACTGGTGTACTATGGATCATCACTGATGTACTGGGGACCATCCCTGATGTACTGTGGATCATCACTGATGTACTGTGGATCATCACTGATGTACTGTGGATCATCACTGATGTACTGTGGATCATCACTGATGTACTATGGATCATCCCTGATGTACTATGGACCATCCCTGATGTACTGTGGATCATCACTGATGTACTATAGATCATCACTGATGAACTATTGGCCATCACTGGTGTACTATGGATCATCACTGGTGTACTATGGATCATCACTGATGTACTATGGACCATCCCTGATGTACTGTGGATCATCACTGATGTACTGTGGATCATCACTGATGTACTATGGATCATCACTGATGTACTGTGGATCATCACTGATGTACTATAGTTCATCACTGATGTACTATGGGCCATCACTGGTGTACTATGGATCATCACTGGTGTACTATGGATCATCACTGATGTACTATGGACCATCCCTGATGTACTGCGGATCATCACTGATGTACTGTGGATCATCACTGATGTATTATGGATCATCACTGATGTACTATGGGCCATCACTGGTGTACTATGGGCCATCACTGGTGTACTATGGATCATCACTGGTGTACTATGGACCATCACTGATGTACTATGGACCATCACTGATGTACTATGGATCATCACTGATATACTGTGGACCATCCCTGATGTACTGTGGATCATCACTGATGTACTGTGGATCATCACTGAAGTATTGTGGATCATCACTGATGTACTGTGGATCATCACTGATGTACTGTGTATCATAACTGATGTACTGTGGATCATCACTGATGTACTATAGATCATCACTGATGTACTATGGACCATCACTGATGTACTATAGATCATCACTGATGTACTATGGACCATCACTGGTGTACTATGGATCATCACTGGTGTACTGTGGATCATCACTGGTGTACTATGGACCATCCCTGATGTACTGTGGATCATCACTGATGTACTGTGGATCATCACTGATGTACTATAGTTCATCACTGATGTACTATGGGCCATCACTGGTGTACTATGGATCATCACTGGTGTACTATGGATCATCACTGATGTACTATGGACCATCCCTGATGTACTGTGGATCATCACTGATGTACTGTGGATCATCACTGATGTACTATGGATCATCACTGATGTACTATGGGCCATCACTGGTGTACTATGGGCCATCACTGGTGTACTATGGATCATCACTGGTGTACTATGGATCATCACTGGTGTACTATGGACCATCACTGATGTACTATGGACCATCACTGATGTACTATGGATCATCACTGATATACTGTGGACCATCCCTGATGTACTGTGGATCATCACTGATGTACTGTGGATCATCACTGAAGTATTGTGGATCATCACTGATGTACTGTGGATCATCACTGATGTACTGTGTATCATAACTGATGTACTGTGGATCATCACTGATGTACTATAGATCATCACTGATGTACTATGGACCATCACTGATGTACTATAGATCATCACTGATGTACTATGGACCATCACTGGTGTACTATGGATCATCACTGGTGTACTGTGGATCATCACTGGTGTACTATGGACCATCCCTGATGTACTGTGGATCATCACTGATGTACTGTGGATCATCACTGATGTACTATAGTTCATCACTGATGTACTATGGGCCATCACTGGTGTACTATGGATCATCACTGGTGTACTATGGATCATCACTGATGTACTATGGACCATCCCTGATGTACTGTGGATCATCACTGATGTACTGTGGATCATCACTGATGTACTATGGATCATCACTGATGTACTGTGGATCATCACTGATGTACTATGGGCCATCACTGGTGTACTATGGGCCATCACTGGTGTACTACGGATCATCACTGATCTACTATGGATCATCACTGATGTACTATGGACCATCACTGATGTACTATGGGCCATCACTGGTGTACTATGGATCATCACCGATGTACTGTGGACCATCCCTGATGTACTGTGGACCATCACTGATGTACTGTGGATCATCACTGATGTACTATGGATCATCACTGATGTACTATAGATCATCACTGATGTACTATAGATCATCACTGATGTACTATGGACCATCACTGATGTACTATAGATCATCACTGATGTACTATGGACCATCACTGGTGTACTATGGATCATCACTGGTGTACTGTGGATCATCATTGGTGTACTATGGACCATCCCTGATGTACTGTGGATCATCACTGATGTACTGTGGATCATCACTGATGTACTATAGTTCATCACTGATGTACTATGGGCCATCACTGGTGTACTATGGATCATCACTGGTGTACTATGGATCATCACTGATGTACTATGGACCATCCCTGATGTACTGTGGATCATCACTGATGTACTGTGGATCATCACTGATGTACTATGGATCATCACTGATGTACTGTGGATCATCACTGATGTACTATAGTTCATCACTGATGTACTATGGGCCATCACTGGTGTACTATGGATCATCACTGGTGTACTATGGATCATCACTGATGTACTATGGACCATCCCTGATGTACTGTGGATCATCACTGATGTACTATAGTTCATCACTGATGTACTATGGGCCATCGCTGGTGTAGTATGGATCATCACTGGTGTTCTATGGATCATCACTGATGTACTATGGACCATCCCTGATGTACTGTGGATCATCACTGATGTACTGTGGATCATCACTGATGTACTATGGATCATCACTGATGTACTATGGGCCATCGATGGTGTACTATGGGCCATCACTGGTGTACTATGGATCATCACTGGTGTACTATGGACCATCACTGATGTACTATGGACCATCACTGATGTACTATGGATCATCACTGATATACTGTGGACCATCCCTGATGTACTGTGGATCATCACTGATCTACTGTGGATCATCACTGAAGTATTGTGGATCATCACTGATGTACTGTGGATCATCACTGATGTACTGTGTATCATAACTGATGTACTGTGGATCATCACTGATGTACTATAGATCATCACTGATGTATTATAGATCATCACTGATGTACTATGGACCATCACTGGTGTACTGTGGATCATCACTGGTGTACTATGGACCATCCCTGATGTACTGTGGATCATCACTGATGTACTGTGGATCATCACTGATGTACTATAGTTCATCACTGATGTACTATGGGCCATCACTGGTGTACTATGGATCATCACTGGTGTACTATGGATCATCACTGATGTACTATGGACCATCCCTGATGTACTGTGGATCATCACTGATGTACTATGGATCATCACTGATGTACTGTGGATCATCACTGATGTACTATAGTTCATCACTGATGTACTATGGGCCATCACTGATGTACTATGGGCCATCACTGGTGTACTATGGATCATCACTGGTGTACTATGGATCATGACTGATGTACTATGGACCATCCCTGATGTACTGTGGATCATCTCTGATGTACTATAGTTCATCACTGATGTACTATGGGCCATCACTGGTGTACTATGGATCATCACTGGTGTACTATGGATCATCACTGATGTACTATGGACCATCCCTGATGTACTGTGGATCATCACTGATGTACTGTGGATCATCACTGATGTACTCTGGATCATCACTGATGTACTATGGGCCATCACTGGTGTACTATGGGCCATCACTGGTGTACTATGGATCATCACTGGTGTACTATGGACCATCACTGATGTACTATGGATCATCACTGATGTACTATGAGCCATCACTGATGTACTATGGGCCATCCCTGGTGTACTATGGATCATCACTGATGTACTATGGGACATCACTGGTGTACTATGGGCCATCACTGGTGTACTATGGATCATCACTGGTGTACTATGGGCCATCACTGGTGTACTATGGGCCATCACTGGTGTACTATGGATCATCACTGGTGTACTATGGACCATCACTGATGTACTATGGCTCATCACTGATATACTGTGGACCATCCCTGATATACTGTGGATCATCCCTGATGTACTGTGGATCATCACTGATCTACTGTGGGCCATCACAGGTGTACTGTGGGCCATCACAGGTGTACTATGGAGCATCACTGATGTACTATGGATCATCACTGGTGTACTATGGATCATCACTGATGTACTGTGGACCATCCCTGATGTACTAAAGATCATCACTGATGTACTGTGGATCATCACTGATGTACTATGGGCCATCACTGGTGTACTATGGGCCATCACTGGTGTACTATGGATCATCACTGGATTACTATGGATCATCCCTGGTGTACTATGGACCATCACTGATGTGCTTTGGGCCATCACTGGTGTACTATGGATCATCACTGATGTACTGTGGACCATCCCTGATGTACTGTGGATCATCACTGATGTACTATGGATCATCACTGATGTACTATGGACCATCACTGGTGTACTATGGACCATCACTGGTGTACTATGGATCATCACTGATGTACTGTGGATCATCACTGATGTACTGTGGGCCATCACTGATGTACTATGGATCATCACTGATATACTGTGGACAATCCCTGATGTATTGTGGATCATCACTGATGTACTGTGGATCATCACTGATGTACTATAGATCATCACTGAAGTACTATGGGCCATCACTAGTGTACTATGGATCATCACTGGTGTACTATGGGCCATCACTGGTGTACTATGGATCATCACTGATGTACTATGGATCATCACTGATGTACTATGGATCATGACTGGTTTACTATGAATCATCACTGATGTACTGTGGACCATCCCTGATGTCCTGTGGATCATCACTGATGTACTGTGGATCATCACTGATGTACTGTGGATCATCACTGATGTACTGTGGATCATCATTGATGTACTGAGGATCATCACTGATGTACTATGGATCATCACTGATGTACCGTGGATCATCACTGATGTACTGTGGATCATCACTGATGTACTGTGGATCATCACTGATGTACTATAGATCATCACTGAAGTACTATGGGCCATCACTGGTGTACTATGGATCATCACTGATGTATTATGGATCATCACTGATGTACTATGAGCCATCACTGATGTACTATGGATCATCACTGGTGTACTATGGATCATCACTGATGTACTATGGATCATCACTGATGTACTATGAGCCATCACTGATGTACTATGGATCATCACTGGTGTACTATGGATCATCACTGATGTACTATGGATCATCACTGATGTACTATGAGCCATCACTGATGTACTATGGGCCATCCCTGGTGTACTATGGATCATCACTGATGTACTGTGGATCATCACTGATGTACTATGGGACATCACTGGTATACTATGGGCCATCTCTGGTGTACTATGGATCATCACTGGTGTACTATGGGCCATCACTGGTGAACTATGGATCATCACTGGTGTACTATGGACCATCACTGATTTACTATGGACCATCACTGATGTACTGTGGATCATCACTGATGTACTGTGGGTCATCCCTGGTGTACTATGGATCATCACTGGTGTAATATGGATCATCACTGATGTACTATGGGCCATCACTGATGTACTATGGATCATCACTGATGTAGTGTGGACCATCCCTGATGTACTGTGGATCATCACTGATGTACTATGGACCATCCCTGATGTACTATGGACCATCCCTGATGTACTGTGAATCATCACTGGTGTACTGTGGATCATCACTGATGTACTATAGATCATCACTGATGTACTGTGGATCATCACTGATATACTATGGGCCATCACTGGTGTACTATGGACCATCCCTGATGTACTGTGGATCATCACTGATGTACTATGGATCATCACTGATGTACTGAGGATCATCACTGATGTACTATAGTTCATCACTGATGTACTATGGGCCATCAATGGTGTACTATGGATCATCACTGGTGTACTATGGATCATGACTGATGTACTATGGACCATCCCTGATGTACTGTGGATCATCTCTGATGTACTATAGTTCATCACTGATGTACTATGGGCCATCACTGGTGTACTATGGATCATCACTGGTGTACTATGGATCATCACTGATGTACTATGGACCATCCCTGATGTACTGTGGATCATCACTGATGTACTGTGGATCATCACTGATGTACTATGGATCATCACTGATGTACTATGGGCCATCACTGGTGTACTATGGGCCATCACTGGTGTACTATGGATCATCACTGGTGTACTATGGACCATCACTGATGTACTATGGACCATCACTGATGTACTATGGATCATCACTGATATACTGTGGACCATCACTGATGTACTGTGGACCATCCCTGATGTACTGTGGATCATCACTGAAGTATTGTGGATCATCACTGATGTACTGTGGATCATCACTGATGTACTGTGGATCATCACTAATGTACTGTGGATCATAAATTATGTACTGAGGATCATCACTGGTGTACTATGGACCATCCCTGATGTACTGTGGATCATCACTGATGTACTGTGGATCATCACTGATGTACTATAGTTCATCACTGATGTACTATGGGCCATCACTGGTGTACTATGGATCATCACTGGTGTACTATGGATCATCACTGATGTACTATGGACCATCCCTGATGTACTGTGGATCATCACTGATGTACTGTGGATCATCACTGATGTACTATGGATCATCACTGATGTACTATGGGCCATCACTGGTGTACTATGGATCATCACTGATGTACTATGGATCATCACTGATGTACTATGGACCATCACTGATGTACTATGGGCCATCACTGGTGTACTATGGATCATCAACGATGTACTGTGGACCATCCCTGATGTACTGTGGACCATCACTGATGTACTGTGGATCATCACTGATGTACTCTGGATCATCACTGATGTACTATAGATCATCACAGATGTACTATAGATCATCACTGATGTACTATGGACCATCACTGATGTACTATAGATCATCACTGATGTACTATGGACCATCACTGGTGTACTATGGATCATCACTGGTGTACTGTGGATCATCACTGGTGTACTATGGACCATCCCTGATGTACTGTGGATCATCACTGATGTACTGTGGATCATCACTGATGTACTATAGTTCATCACTGATATACTGTGGGCCATCACTGGTGTACTATGGATCATCACTGGTGTACTATGGATCATCACTGATGTACTATGGACCATCCCTGATGTACTGTGGATCGTCACTGATGTACTGTGGATCATCACTGATGTACTATGGATCATCACTGATGTACTGTGGATCATCACTGATGTACTATAGTTCATCACTGATGTACTATGGGCCATCACTGGTGTACTATGGATCATCACTGGTGTACTATGGATCATCACTGATGTACTATGGGCCATCACTGGTGTACTATGCATCATCACTGGTGTACTATGGATCATCACTGATGTACTATAGATCATCACTGATGTACTATAGCTCATCACTGATGTACTATGGACCATCACTGATGTACTATAGATCATCACTGATGTACTATGGACCATCACTGGTGTACTATGGATCATCACTGGTGTACTGTGGATCATCACTGGTGTACTATGGACCATCCCTGATGTACTGTGGATCATCACTGATATACTGTGGATCATCACTGATGTACTATAGTTCATCACTGATGTACTATGGGCCATCACTGGTGTACTATGGATCATCACTGGTGTACTATGGATCTTCACTGATGTACTATGGACCATCCCTGATGTACTGTGGATCATCACTGATGTACTGTGGATCATCACTGATGTACTATGGATCATCACTGATGTACTGTGGATCATCACTGATGTACTATAGTTCATCACTGATGTACTATGGGCCATCACTGTTGTACTATGGATCATCACTGGTGTACTATGGATCATCACTGATGTACTATGGACCATCCCTGATGTACTGTGGATCATCACTGATGTACTATAGTTCATCACTGATGTACTATGGGCCATCACTGGTGTACTATGGATCATCACTGGTGTACTATGGATCATCACTGATGTACTATGGACCATCCCTGATGTACTGTGGATCATCACTGATGTACTGTGGATCATCACTGATGTACTATGGATCATCACTGATGTACTATGGGCCATCACTGGTGTACTATGGGCCATCACTGGTGTACTATGGATCATCACTGGTGTACTATGGACCATCACTGATGTACTATGGACCATCACTGATGTACTATGGATCATCACTGATATACTGTGGACCATCCCTGATGTACTGTGGATCATCACTGATGTACTGTGGATCATCACTGAAGTATTGTGGATCATCACTGATGTACTGTGGATCATCACTGATGTACTGTGTATCATAACTGATGTATTGTGGGTCATCACTGATGTACTATAGATCATCACTGATGTACTATAGATCATCACTGATGGACTATGGACCATCACTGATGTACTATAGATCATCACTGATGTACTATGGACCATCACTGGTGTACTATGGATCATCACTGGTGTACTGTGGATCATCACTGGTGTACTATGGACCATCCCTGATGTACTGTGGATCATCACTGATGTACTGTGGATCATCACTGATGTACTATAGTTCGTCACTGGTGTACTATGGATCATCACTGGTGTACTATGGACCATCACTGGTGTACTATGGATCATCACTGGTGTACTGTGGATCATCACTGGTGTACTATGGACCATCCCTGATGTACTGTGGATCATCACTGATGTACTGTGGATCATCACTGATGTACTATAGTTCATCACTGATGTACTATGGGCCATCACTGATGTACTATGGATCATCACTGGTGTACTATGGATCATCACTGATGTACTATGGACCATCCCTGATGTACTGTGAATCATCACTGATGTACTGTGGATCATCACTGATGTACTATAGTTCATCACTGATGTACTATGGGCCATCACTGGTGTACTATGGATCATCACTGGTGTACTATGGATCATCACTGATGTACTATGGACCATCCCTGATGTACTGTGGATCATCACTGATGTACTATAGTTCATCACTGATGTACTATGGGCCATCACTGGTGTACTATGGATCATCACTGGTGTACTATGGATCATCACTGATGTACTATAGATCATCACTGATGTACTATAGTTCATCACTGATGTACTATAGATCATCACTGATGTACTATAGATCATCACTGGTGTACTATGGACCATCACTGGTGTACTATAGATCATCACTGATGTACTATGGACCATCACTGGTGTACTATGGATCATCACTGGTGTACTGTGGATCATCACTGGTGTACTATGGACCATCCCTGATGTACTGTGGATCATCACTGATGTACTGTGGATCATCACTGATGTACTATAGTTCATCACTGATGTACTATGGGCCATCACTGGTGTACTATGGATCATCACTGGTGTACTATGGATCATCACTGATGTACTATGGACCATCCCTGATGTACTGTGGATCATCACTGATGTACTGTGGATCATCACTGATGTACTATAGTTCATCACTGATGTACTATGGGCCATCACTGGTGTACTATGGATCATCACTGGTGTACTATGGGCCATCACTGGTGTACTATGGATCATCACTGATGTACTGTGGATCATCACTGATGTACTATAGTTCATCACTGATGTACTATGGGCCATCACTGGTGTACTATGGATCATCACTGGTGTACTATGGGCCATCACTGGTGTACTATGGATCATCACTGGTGTACTATGGAACATCACTGATGTACTGTGGACCATCCCTGATGTACTGTGGATCATCACTGATGTACTGTGGATCATCAGTGATGTACTATGGATCATCACTGATGTACTATGGGCCATCACTGGTGTACTATGGGCCATCACTGGTGTACTATGGACCATCCCTGATGTACTGTGGATCATCACTGATGTACTGTGGATCATCACTGATGTACTATAGTTCATCACTGATATACTGTGGGCCATCACTGGTGTACTATGGATCATCACTGGTGTACTATGGATCATCACTGATGTACTATGGACCATCCCTGATGTACTGTGGATCGTCACTGATGTACTGTGGATCATCACTGATGTACTATGGATCATCACTGATGTACTGTGGATCATCACTGATGTACTATAGTTCATCACTGATGTACTATGGGCCATCACTGGTGTACTATGGATCATCACTGGTGTACTATGGATCATCACTGATGTACTATGGGCCATCACTGGTGTACTATGCATCATCACTGGTGTACTATGGATCATCACTGATGTACTATAGATCATCACTGATGTACTATAGCTCATCACTGATGTACTATGGACCATCACTGATGTACTATAGATCATCACTGATGTACTATGGACCATCACTGGTGTACTATGGATCATCACTGGTGTACTGTGGATCATCACTGGTGTACTATGGACCATCCCTGATGTACTGTGGATCATCACTGATATACTGTGGATCATCACTGATGTACTATAGTTCATCACTGATGTACTATGGGCCATCACTGGTGTACTATGGATCATCACTGGTGTACTATGGATCTTCACTGATGTACTATGGACCATCCCTGATGTACTGTGGATCATCACTGATGTACTGTGGATCATCACTGATGTACTATGGATCATCACTGATGTACTGTGGATCATCACTGATGTACTATAGTTCATCACTGATGTACTATGGGCCATCACTGTTGTACTATGGATCATCACTGGTGTACTATGGATCATCACTGATGTACTATGGACCATCCCTGATGTACTGTGGATCATCACTGATGTACTATAGTTCATCACTGATGTACTATGGGCCATCACTGGTGTACTATGGATCATCACTGGTGTACTATGGATCATCAC
This sequence comes from Rana muscosa, assembly GCA_029206835.1. Taxonomy (NCBI): domain Eukaryota; kingdom Metazoa; phylum Chordata; class Amphibia; order Anura; family Ranidae; genus Rana; species Rana muscosa. Next base: position 4,463,455 of record JARGYO010000206.1, on the reverse strand, counting down.
TGATGTACTATGGACCATCCCTGATGTACTGTGGATCATCACTGATGTACTGTGGATCATCACTGATGTACTATGGATCATCACTGATGTACTATGGGCCATCACTGGTGTACTATGGGCCATCACTGGTGTACTATGGATCATCACTGGTGTACTATGGACCATCACTGATGTACTATGGACCATCACTGATGTACTATGGATCATCACTGATATACTGTGGACCATCCCTGATGTACTGTGGATCATCACTGATGTACTGTGGATCATCACTGAAGTATTGTGGATCATCACTGATGTACTGTGGATCATCACTGATGTACTGTGTATCATAACTGATGTATTGTGGGTCATCACTGATGTACTATAGATCATCACTGATGTACTATAGATCATCACTGATGGACTATGGACCATCACTGATGTACTATAGATCATCACTGATGTACTATGGACCATCACTGGTGTACTATGGATCATCACTGGTGTACTGTGGATCATCACTGGTGTACTATGGACCATCCCTGATGTACTGTGGATCATCACTGATGTACTGTGGATCATCACTGATGTACTATAGTTCGTCACTGGTGTACTATGGATCATCACTGGTGTACTATGGACCATCACTGGTGTACTATGGATCATCACTGGTGTACTGTGGATCATCACTGGTGTACTATGGACCATCCCTGATGTACTGTGGATCATCACTGATGTACTGTGGATCATCACTGATGTACTATAGTTCATCACTGATGTACTATGGGCCATCACTGATGTACTATGGATCATCACTGGTGTACTATGGATCATCACTGATGTACTATGGACCATCCCTGATGTACTGTGGATCATCACTGATGTACTGTGGATCATCACTGATGTACTATAGTTCATCACTGATGTACTATGGGCCATCACTGGTGTACTATGGATCATCACTGGTGTACTATGGATCATCACTGATGTACTATGGACCATCCCTGATGTACTGTGGATCATCACTGATGTACTATAGTTCATCACTGATGTACTATGGGCCATCACTGGTGTACTATGGATCATCACTGGTGTACTATGGATCATCACTGATGTACTATAGATCATCACTGATGTACTATAGTTCATCACTGATGTACTATAGATCATCACTGATGTACTATAGATCATCACTGATGTACTATGGACCATCACTGGTGTACTATAGATCATCACTGATGTACTATGGACCATCACTGGTGTACTATGGATCATCACTGGTGTACTGTGGATCATCACTGGTGTACTATGGACCATCCCTGATGTACTGTGGATCATCACTGATGTACTGTGGATCATCACTGATGTACTATAGTTCATCACTGATGTACTATGGGCCATCACTGGTGTGCTATGGATCATCACTGGTGTACTATGGATCATCACTGATGTACTATGGACCATCCCTGATGTACTGTGGATCATCACTGATGTACTGTGGATCATCACTGATGTACTATAGTTCATCACTGATGTACTATGGGCCATCACTGGTGTACTATGGATCATCACTGGTGTACTATGGGCCATCACTGGTGTACTATGGATCATCACTGATGTACTGTGGATCATCACTGATGTACTATAGTTCATCACTGATGTACTATGGGCCATCACTGGTGTACTATGGATCATCACTGGTGTACTATGGGCCATCACTGGTGTACTATGGATCATCACTGGTGTACTATGGATCATCACTGATGTACTGTGGACCATCCCTGATGTACTGTGGATCATCACTGATGTACTGTGGATCATCACTGATGTACTATGGATCATCACTGATGTACTATGGGCCATCACTGGTGTACTATGGGCCATCACTGGTGTACTATGGATCATCACTGATGTACTATGGATCATCACTGATATACTGTGGACCATCCCTGATGTACTGTGGATCATCACTGATGTACTGTGGATCATCACTGAAGTATTGTGGATCATCACTGATGTACTGTGGATCATCACTGATGTACTGTGGATCATCACTGATGTACTGTGTATCATAACTGATGTACTGTGGATCATCACTGATGTACTATAGATCATCACTGATGTACTATAGATCATCAATGATGTACTATGGACCATCACTGATGTACTATAGATCATCACTGATGTACTATGGATCATGACTGATGTACTATGGACCATCCCTGATGTACTGTGGATCATCTCTAAAGTACTATAGTTCATCACTGATGTACTATGGGCCATCACTGGTGTACTATGGATCATCACTGGTGTACTATGTATCATCACTGATGTACTATGGACCATCCCTGATGTACTATGGATCATCACTGGTGTACTGTGGATCATCACTGGTGTACTATGGACCATCCCTGATGTACTGTGGATCATCACTGATGTACTGTGGATCATCACTGATGTACTATGGGCCATCACTGGTGTACTATGGATCATCACTGGTGTACTATGGATCATCACTGATGTACTATGGACCATCCCTGATGTACTATGGACCATCCCTGATGTACTGTGGATCATCACTGATGTACTATGGATCATCACTGATGTACTATGGGCCATCACTGGTGTACTATGGGCCATCACTGGTGTACTATGGATCATCACTGGTGTACTATGGATCATCACTGGTGTACTATGGACCATCACTGATGTACTATGGACCATCACTGATGTACTATGGATCATCACTGATATACTGTGGACCATCCCTGATGTACTGTGGATCATCACTGATGTACTGTGGATCATCACTGAAGTATTGTGGATCATCACTGATGTACTGTGGATCATCACTGATGTACTGTGTATCATAACTGATGTACTGTGGATCATCACTGATGTACTATAGATCATCACTGGTGTACTATGGATCATCACTGATGTACTATGGATCATCACTGATGTACTATGGACCATCACTGATGTACTATGGGCCATCACTGGTGTACTATGGATCATCAACGATGTACTGTGGACCATCCCTGATGTACTGTGGACCATCACTGATGTACTGTGGATCATCACTGATGTACTCTGGATCATCACTGATGTACTATAGATCATCACAGATGTACTATAGATCATCACTGATGTACTATGGACCATCACTGATGTACTATAGATCATCACTGATGTACTATGGACCATCACTGGTGTACTATGGATCATCACTGGTGTACTGTGGATCATCACTGGTGTACTATGGACCATCCCTGATGTACTGTGGATCATCACTGATGTACTGTGGATCATCACTGATGTACTATAGTTCATCACTGATATACTGTGGGCCATCACTGGTGTACTATGGATCATCACTGGTGTACTATGGATCATCACTGATGTACTATGGACCATCCCTGATGTACTGTGGATCGTCACTGATGTACTGTGGATCATCACTGATGTACTATGGATCATCACTGATGTACTGTGGATCATCACTGATGTACTATAGTTCATCACTGATGTACTATGGGCCATCACTGGTGTACTATGGATCATCACTGGTGTACTATGGATCATCACTGATGTACTATGGGCCATCACTGGTGTACTATGCATCATCACTGGTGTACTATGGATCATCACTGATGTACTATAGATCATCACTGATGTACTATAGCTCATCACTGATGTACTATGGACCATCACTGATGTACTATAGATCATCACTGATGTACTATGGACCATCACTGGTGTACTATGGATCATCACTGGTGTACTGTGGATCATCACTGGTGTACTATGGACCATCCCTGATGTACTGTGGATCATCACTGATATACTGTGGATCATCACTGATGTACTATAGTTCATCACTGATGTACTATGGGCCATCACTGGTGTACTATGGATCATCACTGGTGTACTATGGATCTTCACTGATGTACTATGGACCATCCCTGATGTACTGTGGATCATCACTGATGTACTGTGGATCATCACTGATGTACTATGGATCATCACTGATGTACTGTGGATCATCACTGATGTACTATAGTTCATCACTGATGTACTATGGGCCATCACTGTTGTACTATGGATCATCACTGGTGTACTATGGATCATCACTGATGTACTATGGACCATCCCTGATGTACTGTGGATCATCACTGATGTACTATAGTTCATCACTGATGTACTATGGGCCATCACTGGTGTACTATGGATCATCACTGGTGTACTATGGATCATCACTGATGTACTATGGACCATCCCTGATGTACTGTGGATCATCACTGATGTACTGTGGATCATCACTGATGTACTATGGATCATCACTGATGTACTATGGGCCATCACTGGTGTACTATGGGCCATCACTGGTGTACTATGGATCATCACTGGTGTACTATGGACCATCACTGATGTACTATGGACCATCACTGATGTACTATGGATCATCACTGATATACTGTGGACCATCCCTGATGTACTGTGGATCATCACTGATGTACTGTGGATCATCACTGAAGTATTGTGGATCATCACTGATGTACTGTGGATCATCACTGATGTACTGTGTATCATAACTGATGTATTGTGGGTCATCACTGATGTACTATAGATCATCACTGATGTACTATAGATCATCACTGATGGACTATGGACCATCACTGATGTACTATAGATCATCACTGATGTACTATGGACCATCACTGGTGTACTATGGATCATCACTGGTGTACTGTGGATCATCACTGGTGTACTATGGACCATCCCTGATGTACTGTGGATCATCACTGATGTACTGTGGATCATCACTGATGTACTATAGTTCATCACTGGTGTACTATGGATCATCACTGGTGTACTATGGACCATCACTGGTGTACTATGGATCATCACTGGTGTACTGTGGATCATCACTGGTGTACTATGGACCATCCCTGATGTACTGTGGATCATCACTGATGTACTGTGGATCATCACTGATGTACTATAGTTCATCACTGATGTACTATGGGCCATCACTGATGTACTATGGATCATCACTGGTGTACTATGGATCATCACTGATGTACTATGGACCATCCCTGATGTACTGTGGATCATCACTGATGTACTGTGGATCATCACTGATGTACTATAGTTCATCACTGATGTACTATGGGCCATCACTGGTGTACTATGGATCATCACTGGTGTACTATGGATCATCACTGATGTACTATGGACCATCCCTGATGTACTGTGGATCATCACTGATGTACTATAGTTCATCACTGATGTACTATGGGCCATCACTGGTGTACTATGGATCATCACTGGTGTACTATGGATCATCACTGATGTACTATAGATCATCACTGATGTACTATAGTTCATCACTGATGTACTATAGATCATCACTGATGTACTATAGATCATCACTGATGTACTATGGACCATCACTGGTGTACTATAGATCATCACTGATGTACTATGGACCATCACTGGTGTACTATGGATCATCACTGGTGTACTGTGGATCATCACTGGTGTACTATGGACCATCCCTGATGTACTGTGGATCATCACTGATGTACTGTGGATCATCACTGATGTACTATAGTTCATCACTGATGTACTATGGGCCATCACCGGTGTACTATGGATCATCACTGGTGTACTATGGATCATCACTGATGTACTATGGACCATCCCTGATGTACTGTGGATCATCACTGATGTACTGTGGATCATCACTGATGTACTATAGTTCATCACTGATGTACTATGGGCCATCACTGGTGTACTATGGATCATCACTGGTGTACTATGGGCCATCACTGGTGTACTATGGATCATCACTGATGTACTGTGGATCATCACTGATGTACTATAGTTCATCACTGATGTACTATGGGCCATCACTGGTGTACTATGGATCATCACTGGTGTACTATGGGCCATCACTGGTGTACTATGGATCATCACTGGTGTACTATGGATCATCACTGATGTACTGTGGACCATCCCTGATGTACTGTGGATCATCACTGATGTACTGTGGATCATCACTGATGTACTATGGATCATCACTGATGTACTATGGGCCATCACTGGTGTACTATGGGCCATCACTGGTGTACTATGGATCATCACTGATGTACTATGGATCATCACTGATATACTGTGGACCATCCCTGATGTACTGTGGATCATCACTGATGTACTGTGGATCATCACTGAAGTATTGTGGATCATCACTGATGTACTGTGGATCATCACTGATGTACTGTGGATCATCACTGATGTACTGTGTATCATAACTGATGTACTGTGGATCATCACTGATGTACTATAGATCATCACTGATGTACTATAGATCATCAATGATGTACTATGGACCATCACTGATGTACTATAGATCATCACTGATGTACTATGGATCATGACTGATGTACTATGGACCATCCCTGATGTACTGTGGATCATCTCTAAAGTACTATAGTTCATCACTGATGTACTATGGGCCATCACTGGTGTACTATGGATCATCACTGGTGTACTATGTATCATCACTGATGTACTATGGACCATCCCTGATGTACTATGGATCATCACTGGTGTACTGTGGATCATCACTGGTGTACTATGGACCATCCCTGATGTACTGTGGATCATCACTGATGTACTGTGGATCATCACTGATGTACTATGGGCCATCACTGGTGTACTATGGATCATCACTGGTGTACTATGGATCATCACTGATGTACTATGGACCATCCCTGATGTACTATGGACCATCCCTGATGTACTGTGGATCATCACTGATGTACTATGGATCATCACTGATGTACTATGGGCCATCACTGGTGTACTATGGGCCATCACTGGTGTACTATGGATCATCACTGGTGTACTATGGATCATCACTGGTGTACTATGGACCATCACTGATGTACTATGGACCATCACTGATGTACTATGGATCATCACTGATATACTGTGGACCATCCCTGATGTACTGTGGATCATCACTGATGTACTGTGGATCATCACTGAAGTATTGTGGATCATCACTGATGTACTGTGGATCATCACTGATGTACTGTGTATCATAACTGATGTACTGTGGATCATCACTGATGTACTATAGATCATCACTGATGTACTATGGATCATCACTGATGTACTATAGATCATCACTGATGTACTATGGACCATCACTGGTGTACTATGGATCATCACTGGTGTACTGTGGATCATCACTGGTGTACTATGGACCATCCCTGATGTACTGTGGATCATCACTGATGTACTGTGGATCATCACTGATGTACTATAGTTCATCACTGATGTACTATGGGCCATCACTGGTGTACTATGGATCATCACTGGTGTACTATGGATCATCACTGATGTACTATGGACCATCCCTGATGTACTGTGGATCATCACTGATGTACTGTGGATCATCACTGATGTACTATGGATCATCACTGATGTACTGTGGATCATCACTGATGTACTATGGGCCATCACTGGTGTACTATTGGCCATCACTGGTGTACTATGGATCATCACTGATCTACTATGGATAATCACTGATGTACTATGGACCATCACTGATGTACTATGGGCCATCACTGGTGTACTATGGATCATCACCGATGTACTGTAGACCATCCCTGATGTACTGTGGACCATCACTGATGTACTGTGGATCATCACTGATGTACTATGGATCATCACTGATGTACTATAGATCATCACTGATGTACTATAGATCATCACTGATGTACTATGGACCATCACTGATGTACTATAGATCATCACTGATGTACTATGGACCATCACTGGTGTACTATGGATCATCACTGGTGTACTGTGGATCATCACTGGTGTACTATGGACCATCCCTGATGTACTGTGGATCATCACTGATGTACTGTGGATCATCACTGATGTACTATAGTTCATCACTGATGTACTATGGGCCATCACTGGTGTACTATGGATCATCACTGGTGTACTATGGATCATCACTGATGTACTATGGACCATCCCTGATGTACTGTGGATCATCACTGATGTACAGTGGATCATCACTGATGTACTATGGATCATCACTGATGTACTGTGGATCATCACTGATGTACTATAGTTCATCACTGATGTACTATGGGCCATCACTGGTGTACTATGGATCATCACTGGTGTACTATGGATCATCACTGATGTACTATGGACCATCCCTGATGTACTGTGGATCATCACTGATGTACTATAGTTCATCACTGATGTACTATGGGCCATCACTGGTGTACTATGGATCATCACTGGTGTACTATGGATCATCACTGATGTACTATGGACCATCCCTGATGTACTGTGGATCATCACTGATGTACTGTGGATCATCACTGATGTACTATGGATCATCACTGATGTACTATGGGCCATCACTGGTGTACTATGGGCCATCACTGGTGTACTATGGATCATCACTGGTGTACTATGGATCATCACTGGTGTACTATGGACCATCACTGATGTACTATGGACCATCACTGATGTACTATGGATCATCACTGATATACTGTGGACCATCCCTGATGTACTGTGGATCATCACTGATCTACTGTGGATCATCACTGAAGTATTGTGGATCATCACTGATGTACTGTGGATCATCACTGATGTACTGTGTATCATAACTGATGTACTGTGGATCATCACTGATGTACTATAGATCATCACTGATGTACTATAGATCATCACTGATGTACTATGGACCATCACTGGTGTACTGTGGATCATCACTGATGTACTGTGGATCATCACTGATGTACTATAGTTCATCACTGATGTACTATGGGCCATCACTGGTGTACTATGGATCATCACTGGTGTACTATGGATCATCACTGATGTACTATGGACCATCCCTGATGTACTGTGGATCATCACTGATGTACTATGGATCATCACTGATGTACTGTGGATCATCACTGATGTACTATAGTTCATCACTGATGTACTATGGACCATCACTGGTGTACTATGGATCATCACTGGTGTACTATGGATCATGACTGATGTACTATGGACCATCCCTGATGTACTGTGGATCATCTCTGATGTACTATAGTTCATCACTGATGTACTATGGGCCATCACTGGTGTACTATGGATCATCACTGGTGTACTATGGATCATCACTGATGTACTATGGACCATCCCTGATGTACTGTGGATCATCACTGATGTACTGTGGATCATCACTGATGTACTATGGATCATCACTGATGTACTATGGGCCATCACTGGTGTACTATGGGCCATCACTGGTGTACTATGGATCATCACTGGTGTACTATGGACCATCACTGATGTACTATGGACCATCACTGATGTACTATGGATCATCACTGATATACTGTGGACCATCACTGATGTACTGTGGACCATCCCTGATGTACTGTGGATCATCACTGAAGTATTGTGGATCATCACTGATGTACTGTGGATCATCACTGATGTACTGTGGATCATCACTAATGTACTGTGGATCATAACTGATGTACTGTGGATCATCACTGGTGTACTATGGACCATCCCTGATGTACTGTGGATCATCACTGATGTACTATAGTTCATCACTGATGTACTATGGGCCATCACTGATGTACTATGGGCCATCACTGGTGTACTATGGATCATCACTGGTGTACTATGGATCATCACTGATGTACTATGGACCATCCCTGATGTACTGTGGATCATCACTGATGTACTGTGGATCATCACTGATGTACTATGGATCATCACTGATGTACTATGGGCCATCACTGGTGTACTATGGATCATCACTGATGTACTATGGATCATCACTGATGTACTATGGATCATGACTGGTTTACTATGGATCATCACTGATGTACTGTGGACCATCCCTGATGTCCTGTGGATCATCACTGATGTACTGTGGATCATCACTGATGTACTGTGGATCATCACTGATGTACTGTGGATCATCATTGATGTACTGAGGATCATCACTGATGTACTATGGATCATCACTGATGTACCGTGGATCATCACTGATGTACTGTGGATCATCACTGATGTACTGTGGATCATCACTGATGTACTATAGATCATCACTGAAGTACTATGGGCCATCACTGGTGTACTATGGATCATCACTGATGTATTATGGATCATCACTGATGTACTATGAGCCATCACTGATGTACTATGGATCATCACTGGTGTACTATGGATCATCACTGATGTACTATGGATCATCACTGATGTACTATGAGCCATCACTGATGTACTATGGATCATCACTGGTGTACTATGGATCATCACTGATGTACTATGGATCATCACTGATGTTCTGTGAGCCATCACTGATGTACTATGGGCCATCCCTGGTGTACTATGGATCATCACTGATGTACTGTGGATCATCACTGATGTACTATGGGACATCACTGGTATACTATGGGCCATCTCTGGTGTACTATGGATCATCACTGGTGTACTATGGGCCATCACTGGTGAACTATGGATCATCACTGGTGTACTATGGACCATCACTGATTTACTATGGACCATCACTGATGTACTGTGGATCATCACTGATGTACTGTGGGTCATCCCTGGTGTACTATGGATCATCACTGGTGTAATATGGATCATCACTGATGTACTATGGGCCATCACTGATGTACTATGGATCATCACTGATGTACTGTGGACCATCCCTGATGTACTGTGGATCATCACTGATGTACTATGGACCATCCCTGATGTACTATGGACCATCCCTGATGTACTGTGAATCATCACTGGTGTACTGTGGATCATCACTGATGTACTATAGATCATCACTGATGTACTGTGGATCATCACTGATGTACTATGGGCCATCACTGGTGTACTATGGGCCATCACTGGTGTACTATGGATCATCACTGATGTACTGTGGATCATCCCTGATGTACTGTGGGCCATCACTGATGTACTATGGATCATCACTGATGTACTATGGATCATGACTGGTGTACTATGGATCATCACTGATGTACTGTGGACCATCCCTGATGTACTGTGGATCATCACTGATGTACTGTGGATCATCACTGATGTACTGTGGATCATCACTGATGTACTGTGGATCATCACTGATGTACTATGGATCATCCCTGATGTACTATGGACCATCCCTGATGTACTGTGGATCATCACTGATGTACTATAGATCATCACTGATGTACTATGGGCCATCACTGGTGTACTATGGATCATCACTGGTGTACTATGGATCATCACTGATGTACTATGGACCATCCCTGATGTACTGTGGATCATCACTGATGTACTGTGGATCATCACTGATGTACTATGGATCATCACTGATGTACTGTGGATCATCACTGATGTACTATAGTTCATCACTGATGTATTATGGGCCATCACTGGTGTACTATGGATCATCACTGGTGTACTATGGATCATCACTGATGTACTATGGACCATCCCTGATGTACTGTGGATCATCACTGATGTACTGTGGATCATCACTGATGTATTATGGATCATCACTGATGTACTATGGGCCATCACTGGTGTACTATGGGCCATCACTGGTGTACTATGGATCATCACTGGTGTACAATGGATCATCACTGGTGTACTATGGACCATCACTGATGTACTATGGACCATCACTGATGTACTATGGATCATCACTGATATACTGTGGACCATCCCTGATGTACTGTGGATCATCACTGATGTACTGTGGATCATCACTGAAGTATTGTGGATCATCACTGATGTACTGTGGATCATCACTGATGTACTGTGTATCATAACTGATGTACTGTGGATCATCACTGATGTACTATAGATCATCACTGATGTACTATGGACCATCACTGATGTACTATAGATCATCACTGATGTACTATGGACCATCACTGGTGTACTATGGATCATCACTGGTGTACTGTGGATCATCACTGGTGTACTATGGACCATCCCTGATGTACTGTGGATCATCACTGATGTACTGTGGATCATCACTGATGTACTATAGTTCATCACTGATGTACTATGGGCCATCACTGGTGTACTATGGATCATCACTGGTGTACTATGGATCATCACTGATGTACTATGGACCATCCCTGATGTACTGTGGATCATCACTGATGTACTGTGGATCATCACTGATGTACTATGGATCATCACTGATGTACTATGGGCCATCACTGGTGTACTATGGGCCATCACTGGTGTACTATGGATCATCACTGGTGTACTATGGATCATCACTGGTGTACTATGGACCATCACTGATGTACTATGGACCATCACTGATGTACTATGGATCATCACTGATATACTGTGGACCATCCCTGATGTACTGTGGATCATCACTGATGTACTGTGGATCATCACTGAAGTATTGTGGATCATCACTGATGTACTGTGGATCATCACTGATGTACTGTGTATCATAACTGATGTACTGTGGATCATCACTGATGTACTATAGATCATCACTGATGTACTATGGACCATCACTGATGTACTATAGATCATCACTGATGTACTATGGACCATCACTGGTGTACTATGGATCATCACTGGTGTACTGTGGATCATCACTGGTGTACTATGGACCATCCCTGATGTACTGTGGATCATCACTGATGTACTGTGGATCATCACTGATGTACTATAGTTCATCACTGATGTACTATGGGCCATCACTGGTGTACTATGGATCATCACTGGTGTACTATGGATCATCACTGATGTACTATGGACCATCCCTGATGTACTGTGGATCATCACTGATGTACTGTGGATCATCACTGATGTACTATGGATCATCACTGATGTACTGTGGATCATCACTGATGTACTATGGGCCATCACTGGTGTACTATGGGCCATCACTGGTGTACTACGGATCATCACTGATCTACTATGGATCATCACTGATGTACTATGGACCATCACTGATGTACTATGGGCCATCACTGGTGTACTATGGATCATCACCGATGTACTGTGGACCATCCCTGATGTACTGTGGACCATCACTGATGTACTGTGGATCATCACTGATGTACTATGGATCATCACTGATGTACTATAGATCATCACTGATGTACTATAGATCATCACTGATGTACTATGGACCATCACTGATGTACTATAGATCATCACTGATGTACTATGGACCATCACTGGTGTACTATGGATCATCACTGGTGTACTGTGGATCATCACTGGTGTACTATGGACCATCCCTGATGTACTGTGGATCATCACTGATGTACTGTGGATCATCACTGATGTACTATAGTTCATCACTGATGTACTATGGGCCATCACTGGTGTACTATGGATCATCACTGGTGTACTATGGATCATCACTGATGTACTATGGACCATCCCTGATGTACTGTGGATCATCACTGATGTACTGTGGATCATCACTGATGTACTATGGATCATCACTGATGTACTGTGGATCATCACTGATGTACTATAGTTCATCACTGATGTACTATGGGCCATCACTGGTGTACTATGGATCATCACTGGTGTACTATGGATCATCACTGATGTACTATGGACCATCCCTGATGTACTGTGGATCATCACTGATGTACTATAGTTCATCACTGATGTACTATGGGCCATCGCTGGTGTACTATGGATCATCACTGGTGTACTATGGATCATCACTGATGTACTATGGACCATCCCTGATGTACTGTGGATCATCACTGATGTACTGTGGATCATCACTGATGTACTATGGATCATCACTGATGTACTATGGGCCATCAATGGTGTACTATGGGCCATCACTGGTGTACTATGGATCATCACTGGTGTACTATGGACCATCACTGATGTACTATGGACCATCACTGATGTACTATGGATCATCACTGATATACTGTGGACCATCCCTGATGTACTGTGGATCATCACTGATCTACTGTGGATCATCACTGAAGTATTGTGGATCATCACTGATGTACTGTGGATCATCACTGATGTACTGTGTATCATAACTGATGTACTGTGGATCATCACTGATGTACTATAGATCATCACTGATGTATTATAGATCATCACTGATGTACTATGGACCATCACTGGTGTACTGTGGATCATCACTGGTGTACTATGGACCATCCCTGATGTACTGTGGATCATCACTGATGTACTGTGGATCATCACTGATGTACTATAGTTCATCACTGATGTACTATGGGCCATCACTGGTGTACTATGGATCATCACTGGTGTACTATGGATCATCACTGATGTACTATGGACCATCCCTGATGTACTGTGGATCATCACTGATGTACTATGGATCATCACTGATGTACTGTGGATCATCACTGATGTACTATAGTTCATCACTGATGTACTATGGGCCATCGCTGGTGTACTATGGATCATCACTGGTGTACTATGGATCATGACTGATGTACTATGGACCATCCCTGATGTACTGTGGATCATCTCTGATGTACTATAGTTCATCACTGATGTACTATGGGCCATCACTGGTGTACTATGGATCATCACTGGTGTACTATGGATCATCACTGATGTACTATGGACCATCCCTGATGTACTGTGGATCATCACTGATGTACTGTGGATCATCACTGATGTACTATGGATCATCACTGATGTACTATGGGCCATCACTGGTGTACTATGGGCCATCACTGGTGTACTATGGATCATCACTGGTGTACTATGGACCATCACTGATGTACTATGGATCATCACTGATGTACTATGAGCCATCACTGATGTACTATGGGCCATCCCTGGTGTACTATGGATCATCACTGATGTACTGTGGATCATCACTGATGTACTATGGGACATCACTGGTGTACTATGGGCCATCACTGGTGTACTATGGATCATCACTGGTGTACTATGGGCCATCACTGGTGTACTATGGGCCATCACTGGTGTACTATGGATCATCACTGGTGTACTATGGACCATCACTGATGTACTATGGCTCATCACTGATATACTGTGGACCATCCCTGATATACTGTGGATCATCCCTGATGTACTGTGGATCATCACTGATCTACTGTGGGCCATCACAGGTGTACTGTGGGCCATCACAGGTGTACTATGGAGCATCACTGATGTACTATGGATCATCACTGGTGTACTATGGATCATCACTGATGTACTGTGGACCATCCCTGATGTACTAAAGATCATCACTGATGTACTGTGGATCATCACTGATGTACTATGGGCCATCACTGTTGTACTATGGGCCATCACTGGTGTACTATGGATCATAAATGATGTACTGAGGATCATCCCTGGTGTACTATGGACCATCACTGATGTACTGTGGATCATCACTGATGTACTGTGGATCATCACTGATGTACTATAGTTCATCACTGATGTACTATGGGCCATCACTGGTGTACTATGGATCATCACTGGTGTACTATGGATCATCACTGATGTACTATGGACCATCCCTGATGTACTGTGGATCATCACTGATGTACTGTGGATCATCACTGATGTACTATGGATCATCACTGATGTACTATGGGCCATCACTGGTGTACTATGGATCATCACTGATGTACTATGGATCATCACTGATGTACTATGGACCATCACTGATGTACTATGGGCCATCACTGATGTACTGTGGACCATCACTGATGTACTGTGGATCATCACTGATGTACTCTGGATCATCACTGATGTACTATAGATCATCACAGATGTACTATAGATCATCACTGATGTACTATGGACCATCACTGATGTACTATAGATCATCACTGATGTACTATGGACCATCACTGGTGTACTATGGATCATCACTGGTGTACTGTGGATCATCACTGGTGTACTATGGACCATCCCTGATGTACTGTGGATCATCACTGATGTACTGTGGATCATCACTGATGTACTATAGTTCATCACTGATATACTGTGGGCCATCACTGGTGTACTATGGATCATCACTGGTGTACTATGGATCATCACTGATGTACTATGGACCATCCCTGATGTACTGTGGATCGTCACTGATGTACTGTGGATCATCACTGATGTACTATGGATCATCACTGATGTACTGTGGATCATCACTGATGTACTATAGTTCATCACTGATGTACTATGGGCCATCACTGGTGTACTATGGATCATCACTGGTGTACTATGGATCATCACTGATGTACTATGGGCCATCACTGGTGTACTATGGATCATCACTGGTGTACTATGGATCATCACTGATGTACTATAGATCATCACTGATGTACTATAGCTCATCACTGATGTACTATGGACCATCACTGATGTACTATAGATCATCACTGATGTACTATGGACCATCACTGGTGTACTATGGATCATCACTGGTGTACTGTGGATCATCACTGGTGTACTATGGACCATCCCTGATGTACTGTGGATCATCACTGATGTACTGTGGATCATCACTGATGTACTATAGTTCATCACTGATGTACTATGGGCCATCACTGGTGTACTATGGATCATCACTGGTGTACTATGGATCATCACTGATGTACTATGGACCATCCCTGATGTACTGTGGATCATCACTGATGTACTGTGGATCATCACTGATGTACTATGGATCATCACTGATGTACTGTGGATCATCACTGATGTACTATAGTTCATCACTGATGTACTATGGGCCATCACTGTTGTACTATGGATCATCACTGGTGTACTATGGATCATCAGTGATGTACTATGGACCATCCCTGATGTACTGTGGATCATCACTGATGTACTATAGTTCATCACTGATGTACTATGGGCCATCACTGGTGTACTATGGATCATCACTGGTGTACTATGGATCATCACTGATGTACTATGGACCATCCCTGATGTACTGTGGATCATCACTGATGTACTGTGGATCATCACTGATGTACTATGGATCATCACTGATGTACTATGGGCCATCACTGGTGTACTATGGGCCATCACTGGTGTACTATGGATCATCACTGGTGTACTATGGACCATCACTGATGTACTATGGACCATCACTGATGTACTATGGATCATCACTGATATACTGTGGACCATCCCTGATGTACTGTGGATCATCACTGATGTACTGTGGATCATCATTGAAGTATTGTGGATCATCACTGATGTACTGTGGATCATCACTGATGTACTGTGTATCATAACTGATGTATTGTGGATCATCACTGATGTACTATAGATCATCACTGATGTACTATAGATCATCACTGATGGACTATGGACCATCACTGATGTACTATAGATCATCACTGATGTACTATGGACCATCACTGGTGTACTATGGATCATCACTGGTGTACTGTGGATCATCACTGGTGTACTATGGACCATCCCTGATGTACTGTGGATCATCACTGATGTACTGTGGATCATCACTGATGTACTATAGTTCATCACTGGTGTACTATGGATCATCACTGGTGTACTATGGACCATCACTGGTGTACTATGGATCATCACTGGTGTACTGTGGATCATCACTGGTGTACTATGGACCATCCCTGATGTACTGTGGATCATCACTGATGTACTGTGGATCATCACTGATGTACTATAGTTCATCACTGATGTACTATGGGCCATCACTGATGTACTATGGATCATCACTGGTGTACTATGGATCATCACTGATGTACTATGGACCATCCCTGATGTACTGTGGATCATCACTGATGTACTGTGGATCATCACTGATGTACTATAGTTCATCACTGATGTACTATGGGCCATCACTGGTGTACTATGGATCATCACTGGTGTACTATGGATCATCACTGATGTACTATGGACCATCCCTGATGTACTGTGGATCATCACTGATGTACTATAGTTCATCACTGATGTACTATGGGCCATCACTGGTGTACTATGGATCATCACTGGTGTACTATGGATCATCACTGATGTACTATAGATCATCACTGATGTACTATAGTTCATCACTGATGTACTATAGATCATCACTGATGTACTATAGATCATCACTGATGTACTATGGACCATCACTGGTGTACTATAGATCATCACTGATGTACTATGGACCATCACTGGTGTACTATGGATCATCACTGGTGTACTGTGGATCATCACTGGTGTACTATGGACCATCCCTGATGTACTGTGGATCATCACTGATGTACTGTGGATCATCACTGATGTACTATAGTTCATCACTGATGTACTATGGGCCATCACTGGTGTACTATGGATCATCACTGGTGTACTATGGATCATCACTGATGTACTATGGACCATCCCTGATGTACTGTGGATCATCACTGATGTACTGTGGATCATCACTGATGTACTATAGTTCATCACTGATGTACTATGGGCCATCACTGGTGTACTATGGATCATCACTGGTGTACTATGGGCCATCACTGGTGTACTATGGATCATCACTGATGTACTGTGGATCATCACTGATGTACTATAGTTCATCACTGATGTACTATGGGCCATCACTGGTGTACTATGGATCATCACTGGTGTACTATGGGCCATCACTGGTGTACTATGGATCATCACTGGTGTACTATGGATCATCACTGATGTACTGTGGACCATCCCTGATGTACTGTTATCACGTACCTGACGGTGACGAGCCCGGATCTGCAGAGGGAGGCCTCTCTTACGGCTTCCACCGGCGGCCCCTGGTACTGAAGACAGGAGGCACGGAGGTAGAAGGGGTACGAGTGCCTGGCAGGATGGATCAAGGTAGAGTAGAGTCTGAAGACTGGGACGGATCCAGGCACGCAGGAAGTATGGCAGGCTGAACCGGAACCAGGAACACAGCAACTGGACTGGAACTGAAGAGACTGGCTGGACTGGAACCAGGACACAGCAACTGGACTGGAACTAGGAACAAGCAGCTGGACTGGAACTGATGAGACTGACTGGACTGGAACCAGGACACAGCAACTGGACTGGAACTAGGAACAAGCAGCTGGACTGGAACTGATGAGATTGACTGGACTGGAACCAGGACACAGCAACTGGAGAGATTGGTCGGACAAGCCGGGTCGGTAGTATTGGCTGACGGCAAGGTACAGGAGGATCAGGCAGAAGATTGGTCAAACAAAGCCGGGGGTCAGAGGCAGGCAGGAAACTGGAAGGGTCAAGGCAAGCCGGGTCGGATACAGGTAAATACACGAATCAGGTCTCTTTGGGTACTACACGCTGTAGAGCAGACAGCAGGGACTGTCTGTCACAGGCATGTTTAAATAGCTCTTCTGGCGCGCTTTGTGGAGCGTGCGCGCGCCCCCGCTAAGCGCGTGCGCGCGCACGTGCTCGCCATCGCGCGCGCGCGTGCCCACGCGCGTGGACGTGCCCGAGATTCGGAATCAGGAAGTCCAGGAATCCTGTAGCTGACAGGATTTCTATGACATTGCCCCCCCCAAGGGGCAGCCTCCGGATGCCCAGCCGGGTGAACCTTCCAGGGTGAGTCCTTTTGAAAGCCTGTATCAAACTCCTGGCATGGATATTCTCCTCGGGTTCCCATGAGTTTTCCTCGGGTCCGTAGCCCTTCCATTTAATTAGGAATTGGTTCTGGTTATTTCTTCTCCTGAAGTCCATGATAGCTTCTACTTCAAATTCCTGCTCACCGTCAATAATGATCGGATCAGGGTGATCCGGCTTCCGATCTGGAAACGGATTAGAGACTGTGGGTTTTAAGAGAGAGACATGAAAAACTGGATGGATTCTAAGAGAGTCAGGAAGTTCCAATTCATAAGCTACTTCATTAATTTTCCTCTTAACAGGGAATGGACCTAAAAATTTGGGGCCCAGTTTTTTAGAAGGGCATGCCATTCTTAGGTTTGTGGTAGATAGCCATACTTGGTCGCCGGGTACCAACACTAATTCACCCCGTCTCTTCTTGTCATAAATTGTCTTGTTGCGTTCTTGAGTCTTGGTCATGGTCTCTTGTAAAAGCTGGTTATTGACCGAGAAAAAATTTAACTTTTCCTGGACTGCAGGTATAGGACACTCAGGAAGGGAGTTAGGCAGAAAAGTAGGATGAAAACCATAGTTTGCAAAGAAAGGAGTCTGGCAGGTAGCGGAGTGGATGGAATTATTATACGCAAACTCGGCCAACGGGAGTAGGGAAACCCAGTTGTCCTGAGCAAAAGAGGAGAAGCATCGCAGGTATTGCTCGAGCGTCTGATTCGTTCTCTCCGTCTGTCCGTTGGTCTGTGGATGGTAAGCAGAGGAAAACGATAATTCGATTTTCAAGGTTTTGCAAAGGGATCTCCAGAATCGAGAGGTAAATTGAACCCCGCGATCGGAAACAATATTGGCTGGTACCCCGTGGAGTCTGACTATTTCTCTGATGAATACCTGTGCGGTTTCAGGAGCGGAGGGAGTCCCTTTCATAGGGATGAAGTGTGCCATCTTGGACAGACGGTCTACAATAACGAAGATGGTGGAATAGTTCTCGGCCGGGGGTAACTCGACAATGAAGTCGATGGACAACATTCTCCAGGGCCTATCTGGAACGGGTAAGGGTTTTAGTAGTCCCCAGGCCTTGGATCTGGAACCCTTGTTTCGGGTACAAGTTGTACAAGAATCTACAAACCTCCTACAGTCTTCACGTACTCGAGGCCACCAAAAGGTGCGCTGTACCAGGTCAGTGGTCTTGGCAACGCCAAAATGCCCGGCCAGGGCGTGGTCGTGGCAGAGTTCTAATGCGGTTACTCTTAGTTTCTCAGGTACGTAGATTCTGTCTTGGTACCACAATAGTCCATCCTTAACCTGCAATTTCCGGCTCGGAGAACTGTCTCTGCCCGGTGGAAGCTTGTTTGATTTGAGTGAACAGGTTCTCCTGTAGAAGAAGGAAATTTCCGGGGGCAAGGATGGTATCAGGCGGAGAAGTCTCCTTGGACTTATGGAACATCCGAGACAGGGCGTCAGGCTTAATATTCTTGGCCCCAGGACGATAGGTAACATGAAAAGAGAACCGGGAGAAGAAGAGTGCCCACCTGGCTTGCCGTGGATTCAATCTTCTCGCGGCTTTCAGGTACTCCAGGTTCTTGTGGTCAGTGAATATTAGGATCGGATGAGCCGCGCCCTCCAGCAGGTACCGCCATTCTTCTAGTGCAGACTTGATCGCTAGTAGCTCCCGATCCCCCACGTCGTAGTTCCTCTCTGCTGCAGAAAGCTTGCGGGAGAAGAAGGCTACTGGGTGGAGCAAGGCTTTGACTCCCTGTCTTTGGGACAGTATTGCTCCTACCGCTATTTCGGAGGCGTCTACCTCAAGTACGAATGGTAGTGAGGAGTCTGGGTGTTTCAAGATAGAGGCTGAGGTAAAAAGGGCCTTCAGGCGTTCAAAAGCTTCTTGGGCTTCAGGAGACCAGTGAAAACGTGTTCCTTGCTTGGTGAGTTGAGTAATGGGTGCGATAATAGCTGAAAACCCCCTGATGAACTTGCGGTAGAAGTTGGCGAATCCAACGAAACGTTGGATTCCCTTCTTGTCCACCGGTTCTGGCCAGTCCAGGATTGCGGTAATCTTTTGAGGATCCATCTTGATGCCCTCGCTGGAAATGATTAACCCCAGAAATGATATACTCTCTTGCTCGAACTCGCATTTTTCGGCCTTCGCATACAGGCCATGCTGGCGGAGCCGACCCAACACATTTTTGACATGTCTGCGATGAGAATCAAGGGAGGAAGAAAAAATTAAGATATCATCAAGATAAACAATAACAAAGAGGTCTAGGAAGTCCCGTAGAACATCGTTGATAAAATACTGGAAAGTGGCAGGGGCGTTACACAACCCGAATGGCATTACCAAGTACTCAAAATGTCCATACCGGGTACGAAAGGCGGTCTTCCATTCGTCACCTTCCTTGATACGGATCAAGTTGTAGGCTCCGCGGAGGTCAAGTTTGGTAAAGATGGTGGCAGTACCTAGTCTCTGAAATAACTCTGGTACCAGGGGGAGAGGGTAGCGATTTTTTACTGTAATTTTATTCAATTCCCGGTAATCCACACAAGGTCGAAGGGTGTGGTCCTTTTTCTCTACAAAAAAGATGCCTGCGCCTGCTGGGGATGTGGAAGGGCGGATGAACCCTTTTTGCAAGTTCTCATCAACATAACTTTTTAAAGCCCCTTGTTCCACCTCCGTTAAAGGGAAGACTCTACCGAACGGAATCTTTGCTCCAGGAAGTAGGTCGATGGGGCAATCGTAGGCCCGATGGGGTGGTAGAGTCTCTGCCTTTTGTTTACTAAATACGTCAAGAAAGTCGTGGTAAACTTCTGGGATGGATTGACGGGTGCCATCTTCGGTGTCAATGCATAGTAACGAGGCCGGCCCAGGAAGTTTATATGAGCCACAGGACTGTTGGCAATAGGAAGAAGGAAAGGCAACTATTCCCGTAGTCCAGTTGATAGTGGGATTGTGGGCTTGTAACCAAGGCATACCAAGGATCAAGGGAAACAACGGGGAAGAGATGATGTCCAGACACAAGCATTCTTGGTGGGTTCCAGAGGTGGTAAAGATGGTAGCGGGTATAGGAGTGGTCTCCTGGGTCACAGGTCCGGACTTAATGACGGAACCATCAGCCAGATGGACACGAAGTCCGTGGGTCTTGGTACGAAGGGGAATTTGGTGTTTAATGGCAAAGGCTGAGTCCATAAAGCAGCTGCATGCTCCGGAATCAATAATGGCGGGTACTTCCAAAGTCCTTCCTGGGAGCTGTAATGAAACAGAGAGGGCAAGGTGAGATGTGGTTTTGGCTTGTAGGTTAGTCATGTTAGAAGAAACTGAAAGAAACTTACGAAGCTTCAGGGGACAGGTCCTAACGAAATGTCCGGGGTCCCCGCAGTACAGGCACAGATTATTTATTCGGCGGCGCTGGCGTTCCTCAGGAGCGAGGGATGGACGAAGGAGCCCGAGCTGCATTGGTTCAGGCGTGTCAGATGTGGGAGTTGGAGGTGTAGCAGGAGCCGAGTACAGGTGACTAGGAGCCCGAGGAAGCATCCAGGTTGGGCGGGAGAAGCCAGTGGTCCTCTCAGCCCTCCGTTCCCTCAGACGTCGGTCAATCTGGATGGTTAGATCAATCAACAGGTTGAGTGTCTGTGGTACGCCAACTCTAGCTAACTCGTCCTTCAAGGAATCGGAAAGTCCTAAACGAAACTGATGGCGGAGGGCGGCATCATTCCAATTGGTATCCGCACTCCACCGCCTGAATTCTGCCACATAGTCTTCCGCTGGTCTGCGTCCTTGTTGAAGGGAACGCAAGGCGGCTTCTGCGGTTACTGAGAGTTGGGGATCTTCGTATAGCTGGGCCAAGGCATCGAAAAAAGCAGCGAGGTTGTTTAGTGATACATCCTTCTGTTCAAAGAGACGGTGGGCCCAGCTCTGAGGGTCTCCAGCGAGCAAAGAGACCACAAAGCCCACCTTGGTGGCCTCTAGAGAAAAGGTACGGGGCTGTAGGGCAAAATACAGTTCACACGAATTCCGGAAGGCCCTAAACTTGCTCCGATCCCCGGAAAATCTTTTGGGTGTAGGAACCTTAGGTTCAGGAGGAAGCATGACCACTGTGGGTGAGGAACTTGTTCCGGCTGTGGAAGCAGAGGCGTGGGGCCCCTCCTGGATGGCAGAGGGATTGGTGAGGACCCGCACTTGTTCTTCCAAGCGGGTGTATCCTTGTTGAAGACTCTTGACTGCTTCAGATAAACCTGCCAGGTGCCGACAAAGTTCCTCCATAGGTGAGGCTCCCTGCCCGGGCTCAGACATGGCTGTCTGCTACTATCACGTACCTGACGGTGACGAGCCCGGATCTGCAGAGGGAGGCCTCTCTTACGGCTTCCACCGGCGGCCCCTGGTACTGAAGACAGGAGGCACGGAGGTAGAAGGGGTACGAGTGCCTGGCAGGATGGATCAAGGTAGAGTAGAGTCTGTAGACTGGGACGGATCCAGGCACGCAGGAAGTATGGCAGGCTGAACCGGAACCAGGAACACAGCAACTGGACTGGAACTGAAGAGACTGGCTGGACTGGAACCAGGACACAGCAACTGGACTGGAACTAGGAACAAGCAGCTGGACTGGAACTGATGAGACTGACTGGACTGGAACCAGGACACAGCAACTGGACTGGAACTAGGAACAAGCAGCTGGACTGGAACTGATGAGACTGACTGGACTGGAACCAGGACACAGCAACTGGAGAGATTGGTCGGACAAGCCGGGTCGGTAGTATTGGCTGACGGCAAGGTACAGGAGGATCAGGCAGAAGATTGGTCAAACAAAGCCGGGGGTCAGAGGCAGGCAGGAAACTGGAAGGGTCAAGGCAAGCCGGGTCGGATACAGGTAAATACACGAATCAGGTCTCTTTGGGTACTACACGCTGTAGAGCAGACAGCAGGGACTGTCTGTCACAGGCATGTTTAAATAGCTCTTCTGGCGCGCTTTGTGGAGCGTGCGCGCGCCCCCGCTAAGCGCGTGCGCGCGCACGTGCTCGCCATCGCGCGCGCATGCCCGCGCGCGTGGACGTGCCCGAGATTCGGAATCAGGAAGTCCAGGAATCCTGTAGCTGACAGGATTTCTATGACATTGCCCCCCCCAAGGGGCAGCCTCCGGATGCCCAGCCGGGTGAACCTTCCAGGGTGAGTCCTTTTGAAAGCCTGTATCAAACTCCTGGCATGGATATTCTCCTCGGGTTCCCATGAGTTTTCCTCGGGTCCGTAGCCCTTCCATTTAATTAGGAATTGGTTCTGGTTATTTCTTCTCCTGAAGTCCATGATAGCTTCTACTTCGAATTCCTGCTCACCGTCAATAATGATCGGATCAGGGTGATCCGGCTTCCGATCTGGAAACGGATTAGAGACTGTGGGTTTTAAGAGAGAGACATGAAAAACTGGATGGATTCTAAGATAGTCAGGAAGTTCCAATTCATAAGCTACTTCATTAATTTTCCTCTTAACAGGGAATGGACCTAAAAATTTGGGGCCCAGTTTTTTAGAAGGGCATGCCATTCTTAGGTTTGTGGTAGATAGCCATACTTGGTCGCCGGGTACCAACACTAATTCACCCCGTCTCTTCTTGTCATAAATTGTCTTGTTGCGTTCTTGAGTCTTGGTCATGGTCTCTTGTAAAAGCTGGTTATTGACCGAGAAAAAATTTAACTTTTCCTGGACTGCAGGTATAGGACACTCAGGAAGGGAGTTAGGCAGAAAAGTAGGATGAAAACCATAGTTTGCAAAGAAAGGAGTCTGGCAGGTAGCGGAGTGGATGGAATTATTATACGCAAACTCGGCCAACGGGAGTAGGGAAACCCAGTTGTCCTGAGCAAAAGAGGAGAAGCATCGCAGGTATTGCTCGAGCGTCTGATTCGTTCTCTCCGTCTGTCCGTTGGTCTGTGGATGGTAAGCAGAGGAAAACGATAATTCGATTTTCAAGGTTTTGCAAAGGGATCTCCAGAATCGAGAGGTAAATTGAACCCCGCGATCGGAAACAATATTGGCTGGTACCCCGTGGAGTCTGACTATTTCTCTGATGAATACCTGTGCGGTTTCAGGAGCGGAGGGAGTCCCTTTCATAGGGATGAAGTGTGCCATCTTGGACAGACGGTCTACAATAACGAAGATGGTGGAATAGTTCTCGGCCGGGGGTAACTCGACAATGAAGTCGATGGACAACATTCTCCAGGGCCTATCTGGAACGGGTAAGGGTTTTAGTAGTCCCCAGGCCTTGGATCTGGAACCCTTGTTTCGGGTACAAGTTGTACAAGAATCTACAAACCTCCTACAGTCTTCACGTACTCGAGGCCACCAAAAGGTGCGCTGTACCAGGTCAGTGGTCTTGGCAACGCCAAAATGCCCGGCCAGGGCGTGGTCGTGGCAGAGTTCTAATGCGGTTACTCTTAGTTTCTCAGGTACGTAGATTCTGTCTTGGTACCACAATAGTCCATCCTTAACCTGCAATTCCGGCTCGGAGAACTGTCTCTGCCCGGTGGAAGCTTGTTTGATTTGAGTGAACAGGTTCTCCTGTAGAAGAAGGAAATTTCCGGGGGCAAGGATGGTATCAGGCGGAGAAGTCTCCTTGGACTTATGGAACATCCGAGACAGGGCGTCAGGCTTAATATTCTTGGCCCCAGGACGATAGGTAACATGAAAAGAGAACCGGGAGAAGAAGAGTGCCCACCTGGCTTGCCGTGGATTCAATCTTCTCGCGGCTTTCAGGTACTCCAGGTTCTTGTGGTCAGTGAATATTAGGATCGGATGAGCCGCGCCCTCCAGCAGGTACCGCCATTCTTCTAGTGCAGACTTGATCGCTAGTAGCTCCCGATCCCCCACGTCGTAGTTCCTCTCTGCTGCAGAAAGCTTGCGGGAGAAGAAGGCTACTGGGTGGAGCAAGGCTTTGACTCCCTGTCTTTGGGACAGTATTGCTCCTACCGCTATTTCGGAGGCGTCTACCTCAAGTACGAATGGTAGTGAGGAGTCTGGGTGTTTCAAGATAGAGGCTGAGGTAAAAAGGGCCTTCAGGCGTTCAAAAGCTTCTTGGGCTTCAGGAGACCAGTGAAAACGTGTTCCTTGCTTGGTGAGTTGAGTAATGGGTGCGATAATAGCTGAAAACCCCCTGATGAACTTGCGGTAGAAGTTGGCGAATCCAACGAAACGTTGGATTCCCTTCTTGTCCACCGGTTCTGGCCAGTCCAGGATTGCGGTAATCTTTTGAGGATCCATCTTGATGCCCTCGCTGGAAATGATTAACCCCAGAAATGATATACTCTCTTGCTCGAACTCGCATTTTTCGGCCTTCGCATACAGGCCATGCTGGCGGAGCCGACCCAACACATTTTTGACATGTCTGCGATGAGAATCAAGGGAGGAAGAAAAAATTAAGATATCATCAAGATAAACAATAACAAAGAGGTCTAGGAAGTCCCGTAGAACATCGTTGATAAAATACTGGAAAGTGGCAGGGGCGTTACACAACCCGAATGGCATTACCAAGTACTCAAAATGTCCATACCGGGTACGAAAGGCGGTCTTCCATTCGTCACCTTCCTTGATACGGATCAAGTTGTAGGCTCCGCGAAGGTCAAGTTTGGTAAAGATGGTGGCAGTACCTAGTCTCTGAAATAACTCTGGTACCAGGGGGAGAGGGTAGCGATTTTTTACTGTAATTTTATTCAATTCCCGGTAATCCACACAAGGTCGAAGGGTGTGGTCCTTTTTCTCTACAAAAAAGATGCCTGCGCCTGCTGGGGATGTGGAAGGGCGGATGAACCCTTTTTGCAAGTTCTCATCAACATAACTTTTTAAAGCCCCTTGTTCCACCTCCGTTAAAGGGAAGACTCTACCGAACGGAATCTTTGCTCCAGGAAGTAGGTCGATGGGGCAATCGTAGGCCCGATGGGGTGGTAGAGTCTCTGCCTTTTGTTTACTAAATACGTCAAGAAAGTCGTGGTAAACTTCTGGGATGGATTGACGGGTGCCATCTTCGGTGTCAATGCATAGTAACGAGGCAGTTTATATGAGCCACAGGACTGTTGGCAATAGGAAGAAGGAAAGGCAACTATTCCCGTAGTCCAGTTGATAGTGGGATTGTGGGCTTGTAACCAAGGCATACCAAGGATCAAGGGAAACAACGGGGAAGAGATGATGTCCAGACACAAGCATTCTTGGTGGGTTCCAGAGGTGGTAAAGATGGTAGCGGGTATAGGAGTGGTCTCCTGGGTCACAGGTCCGGACTTAATGACGGAACCATCAGCCAGATGGACACGAAGTCCGTGGGTCTTGGTACGAAGGGGAATTTGGTGTTTAATGGCGAAGGCTGAGTCCATAAAGCAGCTGCATGCTCCGGAATCAATAATGGCGGGTACTTCCAAAGTCCTTCCTGGGAGCTGTAATGAAACAGAGAGGGCAAGGTGAGATGTGGTTTTGGCTTGTAGGTTAGTCATGTTAGAAGAAACTGAAAGAAACTTACGAAGCTTCAGGGGACAGGTCCTAACGAAATGTCCGGGGTCCCCGCAGTACAGGCACAGATTATTTATTCGGCGGCGCTGGCGTTCCTCAGGAGCGAGGGATGGACGAAGGAGCCCGAGCTGCATTGGTTCAGGCGTGTCAGATGTGGGAGTTGGAGGTGTAGCAGGAGCCGAGTACAGGTGACTAGGAGCCCGAGGAAGCATCCAGGTTGGGCGGGAGAAGCCAGTGGTCCTCTCAGCCCTCCGTTCCCTCAGACGTCGGTCAATCTGGATGGTTAGATCAATCAACAGGTTGAGTGTCTGTGGTACGCCAACTCTAGCTAACTCGTCCTTCAAGGAATCGGAAAGTCCTAAACGAAACTGATGGCGGAGGGCGGCATCATTCCAATTGGTATCCGCACTCCACCGCCTGAATTCTGCCACATAGTCTTCCGCTGGTCTGCGTCCTTGTTGAAGGGAACGCAAGGCGGCTTCTGCGGTTACTGAGAGTTGGGGATCTTCGTATAGCTGGGCCAAGGCATCGAAAAAAGCAGCGAGGTTGTTTAGTGATACATCCTTCTGTTCAAAGAGACGGTGGGCCCAGCTCTGAGGGTCTCCAGCGAGCAAAGAGACCACAAAGCCCACCTTGGTGGCCTCTAGAGAAAAGGTACGGGGCTGTAGGGCAAAATACAGTTCACACGAATTCCGGAAGGCCCTAAACTTGCTCTGATCCCCGGAAAATCTTTTGGGTGTAGGAACCTTAGGTTCAGGAGGAAGCATGACCACTGTGGGTGAGGAACTTGTTCCGGCTGTGGAAGCAGAGGCGTGGGGCCCCTCCTGGATGGCAGAGGGATTGGTGAGGACCCGCACTTGTTCTTCCAAGCGGGTGTATCCTTGTTGAAGACTCTTGACTGCTTCAGATAAACCTGCCAGGTGCCGACAAAGTTCCTCCATAGGTGAGGCTCCCTGCCCGGGCTCAGACATGGCTGTCTGCTACTATCACGTACCTGACGGTGACGAGCCCGGATCTGCAGAGGGAGGCCTCTCTTACGGCTTCCACCGGCGGCCCCTGGTACTGAAGACAGGAGGCACGGAGGTAGAAGGGGTACGAGTGCCTGGCAGGATGGATCAAGGTAGAGTAGAGTCTGAAGACTGGGACGGATCCAGGCACGCAGGAAGTATGGCAGGCTGAACCGGAACCAGGAACACAGCAACTGGACTGGAACTGAAGAGACTGGCTGGACTGGAACCAGGACACAGCAACTGGACTGGAACTAGGAACAAGCAGCTGGACTGGAACTGATGAGACTGACTGGACTGGAACCAGGACACAGCAACTGGACTGGAACTAGGAACAAGCAGCTGGACTGGAACTGATGAGACTGACTGGACTGGAACCAGGACACAGCAACTGGAGAGATTGGTCGGACAAGCCGGGTCGGTAGTATTGGCTGACGGCAAGGTACAGGAGGATCAGGCAGAAGATTGGTCAAACAAAGCCGGGGGTCAGAGGCAGGCAGGAAACTGGAAGGGTCAAGGCAAGCCGGGTCGGATACAGGTAAATACACGAATCAGGTCTCTTTGGGTACTACACGCTGTAGAGCAGACAGCAGGGACTGTCTGTCACAGGCATGTTTAAATAGCTCTTCTGGCGCGCTTTGTGGAGCGTGCGCGCGCCCCCGCTAAGCGCGTGCGCGCGCACGTGCTCGCCATCGCGCGCGCGTGCCCGCGCGCGTGGACGTGCCCGAGATTCGGAATCAGGAAGTCCAGGAATCCTGTAGCTGACAGGATTTCTATGACAACTGTGGATCATCACTGATGTACTGTGGATCATCACTGATGTACTATGGATCATCACTGATGTACTATGGGCCATCACTGGTGTACTATGGGCCATCACTGGTGTACTATGGATCATCACTGATGTACTATGGATCATCACTGATATACTGTGGACCATCCCTGATGTACTGTGGATCATCACTGATGTACTGTGGATCATCACTGAAGTATTGTGGATCATCACTGATGTACTGTGGATCATCACTGATGTACTGTGGATCATCACTGATGTACTGTGTATCATAACTGATGTACTGTGGATCATCACTGATGTACTATAGATCATCACTGATGTACTATAGATCATCAATGATGTACTATGGACCATCACTGATGTACTATAGATCATCACTGATGTACTATGGACCATCACTGGTGTACTATGGATCATCACTGGTGTACTGTGGATCATCACTGGTGTACTATGGACCATCCCTGATGTACTGTGGATCATCACTGATGTACTGTGGATCATCACTGATGTACTATAGTTCATCACTGATGTACTATGGGCCATCACTGGTGTACTATGGATCATCACTGGTGTACTATGGATCATCACTGATGTACTATGGACCATCCCTGATGTACTGTGGATCATCACTGATGTACTGTGGATCATCACTGATGTACTATGGATCATCACTGATGTACTGTGGATCATCACTGATGTACTGTGGATCATCACTGATGTACTATGGATCATCACTGATGTACTATGGGCCATCACTGGTGTACTATGGGCCATCACTGGTGTACTATGGATCATCACTGGTGTACTATGGACCATCACTGATGTACTATGGACCATCACTGATGTACTATGGATCATCACTGATATACTGTGGACCATCCCTGATGTACTGTGGATCATCACTGATGTACTGTGGATCATCACTGAAGTATTGTGGATCATCATTGATGTACTGTGGATCATCACTGATGTACTGTGTATCATAACTGATGTACTGTGGATCATCACTGATGTACTATAGATCATCACTGTTGTACTATAGATCATCACTGATGTACTATGGACCATCACTGGTGTACTGTGGATCATCACTGGTGTACTATGGACCATCCCTGATGTACTGTGGATCATCACTGATGTACTGTGGATCATCACTGATGTACTATAGTTCATCACTGATGTACTATGGGCCATCACTGGTGTACTATGGATCATCACTGGTGTACTATGGATCATCACTGATGTACTATGGACCATCCCTGATGTACTGTGGATCATCACTGATGTACTATGGATCATCACTGATGTACTGTGGATCATCACTGATGTACTATAGTTCATCACTGATGTACTATGGGCCATCACTGGTGTACTATGGATCATCACTGGTGTACTATGGATCATGACTGATGTACTATGGACCATCCCTGATGTACTGTGGATCATCACTGATGTACTATAGTTCATCACTGATGTACTATGGGCCATCACTGGTGTACTATGGATCATCACTGGTGTACTATGGATCATCACTGATGTACTATGGACCATCCCTGATGTACTGTGGATCATCACTGATGTACTGTGGATAATCACTGATGTACTATGGATCATCACTGATGTACTATGGGCCATCACTGGTGTACTATGGGCCATCACTGGTGTACTATGGATCATCACTGGTGTACTATGGACCATCACTGATGTACTATGGATCATCACTGATATACTGTGGACCATCCCTGATGTACTGTGGATCATCACTGATGTACTGTGGATCATCACTGAAGTATTGTGGATCATCACTGATGTACTGTGGATCATCACTGATGTACTGTGTATCATAACTGATGTATTGTGGATCATCACTGATGTACTATAGATCATCACTGATGTACTATAGATCATCACTGATGGACTATGGACCATCACTGATGTACTATAGATCATCACTGATGTACTATGGACCATCACTGGTGTACTATGGATCATCACTGGTGTACTGTGGATCATCACTGGTGTACTATGGACCATCCCTGATGTACTGTGGATCATCACTGATGTACTGTGGATCATCACTGATGTACTATAGTTCATCACTGGTGTACTATGGATCATCACTGGTGTACTATGGACCATCACTGGTGTACTATGGATCATCACTGGTGTACTGTGGATCATCACTGGTGTACTATGGACCATCCCTGATGTACTGTGGATCATCACTGATGTACTGTGGATCATCACTGATGTACTATAGTTCATCACTGATGTACTATGGGCCATCACTGATGTACTATGGATCATCACTGGTGTACTATGGATCATCACTGATGTACTATGGACCATCCCTGATGTACTGTGGATCATCACTGATGTACTGTGGATCATCACTGATGTACTGTGGATCATCACTGATGTACTATAGTTCATCACTGATGTACTATGGGCCATCACTGGTGTACTATGGATCATCACTGGTGTACTATGGATCATCACTGATGTACTATAGATCATCACTGATGTACTATAGTTCATCACTGATGTACTATAGATCATCACTGATGTACTATAGATCATCACTGATGTACTATGGACCACCACTGGTGTACTATAGATCATCACTGATGTACTATGGACCATCACTGGTGTACTATGGATCATCACTGGTGTACTGTGGATCATCACTGGTGTACTATGGACCATCCCTGATGTACTGTGGATCATCACTGATGTACTGTGGATCATCACTGATGTACTATAGTTCATCACTGATGTACTATGGGCCATCACTGGTGTACTATGGATCATCACTGGTGTACTATGGATCATCACTGATGTACTATGGACCATCCCTGATGTACTGTGGATCATCACTGATGTACTGTGGATCATCACTGATGTACTATAGTTCATCACTGATGTACTATGGGCCATCACTGGTGTACTATGGATCATCACTGGTGTACTATGGGCCATCACTGGTGTACTATGGATCATCACTGATGTACTGTGGATCATCACTGATGTACTATAGTTCATCACTGATGTACTATGGGCCATCACTGGTGTACTATGGATCATCACTGGTGTACTATGGGCCATCACTGGTGTACTATGGATCATCACTGGTGTACTATGGATCATTACTGATGTACTGTGGATCATCACTGATGTACTGTGGATCATCACTGATGTACTATGGATCATCACTGATGTACTATGGGCCATCACTGGTGTACCATGGGCCATCACTGGTGTACTATGGATCATCACTGATGTACTATGGATCATCACTGATATACTGTGGACCATCCCTGATGTACTGTGGATCATCACTGATGTACTGTGGATCATCACTGAAGTATTGTGGATCATCACTGATGTACTGTGGATCATCACTGATGTACTGTGGATCATCACTGATGTACTGTGTATCATAACTGATGTACTGTGGATCATCACTGATGTACTATAGATCATCACTGATGTACTATAGATCATCAATGATGTACTATGGACCATCACTGATGTACTATAGATCATCACTGATGTACTATGGACCATCACTGGTGTACTATGGATCATCACTGGTGTACTGTGGATCATCACTGGTGTACTATGGACCATCCCTGATGTACTGTGGATCATCACTGATGTACTGTGGATCATCACTGATGTACTATAGTTCATCACTGATGTACTATGGGCCATCACTGGTGTACTATGGATCATCACTGGTGTACTATGGATCATCACTGATGTACTATGGACCATCCCTGATGTACTGTGGATCATCACTGATGTACTGTGGATCATCACTGATGTACTATGGATCATCACTGATGTACTGTGGATCATCACTGATGTACTATAGTTCATCACTGATGTACTATGGGCCATCACTGGTGTACTATGGATCATCACTGGTGTACTATGGATCATCACTGATGTACTATGGACCATCCCTGATGTACTGTGGATCATCTCTGATGTACTATAGTTCATCACTGATGTACTATGGGCCATCACT
Source organism: Rana muscosa (assembly GCA_029206835.1). Taxonomy (NCBI): domain Eukaryota; kingdom Metazoa; phylum Chordata; class Amphibia; order Anura; family Ranidae; genus Rana; species Rana muscosa. The sequence continues at coordinate 4,429,556 of JARGYO010000206.1, read as the reverse complement.
GGTGTACTATGGATCATCACTGGTGTACTATGGATCATCACTGATGTACTGTGGATCATCACTGATGTACTGTGGATCATCACTGATGTACTATGGATCATCACTGATGTACTATGGGCCATCACTGGTGTACTATGGGCCATCACTGGTGTACTATGGATCATCACTGGTGTACTATGGACCATCACTGATGTACTATGGATCATCACTGATATACTGTGGACCATCCCTGATGTACTGTGGAACATCACTGATGTACTGTGGATCATCACTGAAGTATTGTGGATCATCATTGATGTACTGTGGATCATCACTGATGTACTGTGTATCATAACTGATGTACTGTGGATCATCACTGATGTACTATAGATCATCACTGTTGTACTATAGATCATCACTGATGTACTATGGACCATCACTGGTGTACTGTGGATCATCACTGGTGTACTATGGACCATCCCTGATGTACTGTTGATCATCACTGATGTACTGTGGATCATCACTGATGTACTATAGTTCATCACTGATGTACTATGGGCCATCACTGGTGTACTATGGATCATCACTGGTGTACTATGGATCATCACTGATGTACTATGGACCATCCCTGATGTACTGTGGATCATCACTGATGTACTATGGATCATCACTGATGTACTGTGGATCATCACTGATGTACTATAGTTCATCACTGATGTACTATGGGCCATCACTGGTGTACTATGGATCATCACTGGTGTACTATGGATCATGACTGATGTACTATGGACCATCCCTGATGTACTGTGGATCATCTCTGATGTACTATAGTTCATCACTGATGTACTATGGGCCATCACTGGTGTACTATGGATCATCACTGGTGTACTATGGATCATCACTGATGTACTATGGACCTTCCCTGATGTACTGTGGATCATCACTGATGTACTGTGGATCATCACTGATGTACTATGGATCATCACTGATGTACTATGGGCCATCACTGGTGTACTATGGGCCATCACTGGTGTACTATGGATCATCACTGGTGTACTATGGACCATCACTGATGTACTATGGACCATCACTGATGTACTATGGATCATCACTGATATACTGTGGACCATCACTGATGTACTGTGGACCATCCCTGATGTACTGTGGATCATCACTGAAGTATTGTGGATCATCACTGATGTACTGTGGATCATCACTGATGTACTGTGGATCATTACTAATGTACTGTGGATCATAACTGATGTACTGTGGATCATCACTGGTGTACTATGGACCATCCCTGATGTACTGTGGATCATCACTGATGTACTGTGGATCATCACTGATGTACTATAGTTCATCACTGATGTACTATGGGCCATCACTGGTGTACTATGGATCATCACTGGTGTACTATGGATCATCACTGATGTACTATGGACCATCCCTGATGTACTGTGGATCATCACTGATGTACTGTGGATCATCACTGATGTACTATGGATCATCACTGATGTACTATGGGCCATCACTGGTGTACTATGGATCATCACTGATGTACTATGGATCATCACTGATGTACTATGGACCATCACTGATGTACTATGGGCCATCACTGGTGTACTATGGATCATCACCGATGTACTGTGGACCATCCCTGATGTACTGTGGACCATCACTGATGTACTGTGGATCATCACTGATGTACTATGGATCATCACTGATGTACTATAGATCATCACTGATGTACTATAGATCATCACTGATGTACTATGGACCATCACTGATGTACTATAGATCATCACTGATGTACTATGGACCATCACTGGTGTACTATGGATCATCACTGGTGTACTGTGGATCATCACTGGTGTACTATGGACCATCCCTGATGTACTGTGGATCATCACTGATGTACTGTGGATCATCACTGATGTACTATAGTTCATCACTGATATACTGTGGGCCATCACTGGTGTATTATGGATCATCACTGGTGTACTATGGATCATCACTGATGTACTATGAACCATCCCTGATGTACTGTGGATCATCACTGATGTACTGTGGATCATCACTGATGTACTATGGATCATCACTGATGTACTGTGGATCATCACTGATGTACTATAGTTCATCACTGATGTACTATGGGCCATCACTGGTGTACTATGGATCATCACTGGTGTACTATGGATCATCACTGATGTACTATGGGCCATCACTGGTGTACTATGGATCATCACTGGTGTACTATGGATCATCACTGATGTACTATAGATCATCACTGATGTACTATAGCTCATCACTGATGTACTATGGACCATCACTGATGTACTATAGATCATCACTGATGTACTATGGACCATCACTGGTGTACTATGGATCATCACTGGTGTACTGTGGATCATCTCTGGTGTACTATGGACCATCCCTGATGTACTGTGGATCATCACTGATGTACTGTGGATCATCACTGATGTACTATAGTTCATCACTGATATACTGTGGGCCATCACTGGTGTACTATGGATCATCACTGGTGTACTATGGATCATCACTGATGTACTATGGACCATCCCTGATGTACTGTGGATCATCACTGATGTACTGTGGATCATCACTGATGTACTATGGATCATCACTGATGTACTGTAGATCATCACTGATGTACTATAGTTCATCACTGATGTACTATGGGCCATCACTGGTGTACTATGGATCATCACTGGTGTACTATGGATCATCACTGATGTACTATGGGCCATCACTGGTGTACTATGGATCATCACTGGTGTACTATGGATCATCACTGATGTACTATAGATCATCACTGATGTACTATAGCTCATCACTGATGTACTATGGACCATCACTGATGTACTATAGATCATCACTGATATACTATGGACCATCACTGGTGTACTATGGATCATCACTGGTGTACTGTGGATCATCACTGGTGTACTATGGACCATCCCTGATGTACTGTGGATCATCACTGATGTACTGTGGATCATCACTGATGTACTATAGTTCATTACTGATGTACTATGGGCCATCACTGGTGTACTATGGATCATCACTGGTGTACTTTGGATCATCACTGATGTACTATGGACCATCCCTGATGTACTGTGGATCATCACTGATGTACTGTGGATCATCACTGATGTACTATGGATCATCACTGATGTACTGTGGATCATCACTGATGTACTATAGTTCATCACTGATGTACTATGGGCCATCACTGTTGTACTATGGATCATCACTGGTGTACTATGGATCATCACTGATGTACTATGGACCATCCCTGATGTACTGTGGATCATCACTGATGTACTATAGTTCATCACTGATGTACTATGGGCCATCACTGGTGTACTATGGATCATCACTGGTGTACTATGGATCATCACTGGGATGGTCCATAGTACATTAGTGATGATCCATAGTACATCAGTGATGATCCACAGTACATCAGTGATGATCCACAGTACATCAGGGATGGTCCATAGTACACCAGTGATGATCCACAGTACACCAGTGATGATCCATAGTACACCAGTGATGGTCCATAGTACATCAGTGATGATCTATAGTACATCAGTGATGGTCCATAGTACATCAGTGATGAGCTATAGTACATCAGTGATGATCTATAGTACATCAGTGATGATCCATAGTACACCAGTGATGATCCATAGTACACCAGTGATGGCCCATAGTACATCAGTGATGATCCATAGTACACCAGTGATGATCCATAGTACACCAGTGATGGCCCATAGTACATCAGTGATGAACTATAGTACATCAGTGATGATCCACAGTACATCAGTGATGATCCATAGTACATCAGTGATGATCCACAGTACATCAGGGATGGTCCATAGTACATCAGTGATGATCCATAGTACACCAGTGATGATCCATAGTACACCAGTGATGGCCCACAGTATATCAGTGATGAACTATAGTACATCAGTGATGATCCACAGTACATCAGTGATGATCCACAGTACATCAGGGATGGTCCATAGTACACCAGTGATGATCCACAGTACACCAGTGATGATCCATAGTACACCAGTGATGGTCCATAGTACATCAGTGATGATCTATAGTACATCAATGATGGTCCATAGTACATCAGTGATGAGCTATAGTACATCAGTGATGATCTATAGTACATCAGTGATGATCCATAGTACACCAGTGATGATCCATAGTACACCAGTGATGGCCCATAGTACATCAGTGATGATCCATAGTACACCAGTGATGATCCATAGTACACCAGTGATGATCCACAGTACATCAGGGATGGTCCATAGTACATCAGTGATGATCCATAGTACACCAGTGATGATCCATAGTACACCAGTGATGGCCCACAGTATATCAGTGATGAACTATAGTACATCAGTGATGATCCACAGTACATCAGTGATGATCCACAGTACATCAGGGATGGTCCATAGTACACCAGTGATGATCCACAGTACACCAGTGATGATCCATAGTACACCAGTGATGGTCCATAGTACATCAGTGATGATCTATAGTACATCAGCGATGGTCCATAGTACATCAGTGATGATCTATAGTACATCAGTGATGATCTATAGTACATCAGTGATGATCCATAGTACATCAGTGATGATCCACAGTACATCAGTGATGATCCATAGTACACCAGTGATGATCCATAGTACACCAGTGATGGCCCATAGTACATCAGTGATGAACTATAGTACATCAGTGATGATCCACAGTACATCAGTGATGATCCACAGTACATCAGGGATGGTCCATAGTACACCAGTGATGATCCACAGTACATCAGTTATGATCCACAGTACATTAGTGATGATCCACAGTACATCAGTGATGATCCACAGTACATCAGTGATGATCCACAATACTTCAGTGATGATCCACAGTACATCAGGGATGGTCCACAGTACATCAGTGATGGTCCACAGTATATCAGTGATGATCCATAGTACATCAGTGATGGTCCATAGTACATCAGTGATGGTCCATAGTACACCAGTGATGATCCATAGTACACCAGTGATGGCCCATAGTACACCAGTGATGGCCCATAGTACATCAGTGATGATCCATAGTACATCAGTGATGATCCACAGTACATCAGTGATGATCCACAGTACATCAGGGAAGGTCCATAGTACATCAGTGATGATCCATAGTACACCAGTGATGATCCATAGTACACCAGTGATGGCCCATAGTACATCAGTGATGAACTATAGTACATCAGAGATGATCCACAGTACATCAGGGATGGTCCATAGTACATCAGTCATGATCCATAGTACACCAGTGATGATCCATAGTACACCAGTGATGGCCCATAGTACATCAGTGATGAACTATAGTACATCAGTGATGATCCACAGTACATCAGTGATGATCCATAGTACATCAGTGATGATCCACAGTACATCAGGGATGGTCCATAGTACATCAGTGATGATCCATAGTACACCAGTGATGATCCATAGTACACCAGTGATGGCCCATAGTACATCAGTGATGAACTATAGTACATCAGTGATGATCCACAGTACATCAGTGATGATCCACAGTACATCAGGGATGGTCCATAGTACACCAGTGATGATCCACAGTACACCAGTGATGGTCCATAGTACATCAGTGATGATCTATAGTACAACAGTGATGATCTATAGTACATTAGTGATGATCCACAGTACATCAGTTATGATACACAGTACATCAGTGATGATCCACAGTACATCAATGATGATCCACAATACTTCAGTGATGATCCACAGTACATCAGTGATGATCCACAGTACATCAGGGATGGTCCACAGTATATCAGTGATGATCCATAGTACATCAGTGATGGTCCATAGTACATCAGTGATGGTCCATAGTACACCAGTGATGATCCATAGTACACCAGTGATGGCCCATAGTACACCAGTGATGGCCCATAGTACATCAGTGATGATCCATAGTACATCAGTGATGATCCACAGTACATCAGTGATGATCCACAGTACATCAGTGATGATCCATAGTACACCAGTGATGATCCATAGTACACCAGTGATGGCCCATAGTACATCAGTGATGAACTATAGTACATCAGAGATGATCCACAGTACATCAGGGATGGTCCATAGTACATCAGTGATGATCCATAGTACACCAGTGATGATCCATAGTACACCAGTGATGGCCCATAGTACATCAGTGATGAACTATAGTACATCAGTAATGATCCACAGTACATCAGTGATGATCCATAGTACATCAGTGATGATCCACAGTACATCAGTGATGATCCACAGTACATCAGGGATGGTCCATAGTACATCAGTGATGATCCATAGTACACCAGTGATGATCCATAGTACACCAGTGATGGCCCATAGTACATCAGTGATGAACTATAGTACATCAGTGATGATCCACAGTACATCAGTGATGATCCACAGTACATCAGGGATGGTCCATAGTACACCAGTGATGATCCACAGTACACCAGTGATGGTCCATAGTACATCAGTGATGATCTATAGTACAACAGTGATGATCTATAGTACATTAGTGATGATCCACAGTACATCAGTTATGATACACAGTACATCAGTGATGATCCACAGTACATCAATGATGATCCACAATACTTCAGTGATGATCCACAGTACATCAGTGATGATCCACAGTACATCAGGGATGGTCCACAGTATATCAGTGATGATCCATAGTACATCAGTGATGGTCCATAGTACATCAGTGATGGTCCATAGTACACCAGTGATGATCCATAGTACACCAGTGATGGCCCATAGTACACCAGTGATGGCCCATAGTACATCAGTGATGATCCATAGTACATCAGTGATGATCCACAGTACATCAGTGATGATCCACAGTACATCAGTGATGATCCATAGTACACCAGTGATGATCCATAGTACACCAGTGATGGCCCATAGTACATCAGTGATGAACTATAGTACATCAGAGATGATCCACAGTACATCAGGGATGGTCCATAGTACATCAGTGATGATCCATAGTACACCAGTGATGATCCATAGTACACCAGTGATGGCCCATAGTACATCAGTGATGAACTATAGTACATCAGTGATGATCCACAGTACATCAGTGATGATCCACAGTACATCAGGGATGGTCCATAGTACACCAGTGATGATCCACAGTACACCAGTGATGATCCATAGTACACCAGTGATGGTCCATAGTACATCAGTGATGATCTATAGTACATCAGTGATGGTCCATAGTACATCATTGATGATCTATAGTACATCAGTGATGATCTATAGTACATCAGTGATGATCCACAGTACATCAGTTATGATACACAGTACATCAGTGATGATCCACAGTACATCAGTGATGATCCACAGTACATCAGTGATGATCCACAATACTTCAGTGATGATCCACAGTACATCAGTGATGATCCACAGTACATCAGGGATGGTCCACAATATATCAGTGATGATCCATAGTACATCAGTGATGACCCATAGTACACCAGTGATGGCCCATAGTACACCAGTGATGGCCCATAGTACATCAGTGATGATCCATAGTACATCAGTGATGATCCACAGTACATCAGTGATGATCCACAGTACATCAGGGATGGTCCACAGTACATCAGTGATGATCCATAGTACACCAGTGATGATCCATAGTACACCAGTGATGGCCCATAGTACACCAGTGATGATCCATAGTACACCAGTGATGGCCCATAGTACATCAGTGATGAACTATAGTACATCAGTGATGATCCACAGTACATCAGTGATGATCCATAGTACACCAGTGATGACCCATAGTACACCAGTGATGATCCATAGTACACCAGTGATGGCCCATAGTACATCAGTGATGAACTATAGTACATCAGTGATGATCCACAGTACATCAGTGATGATCCACAGTACATCAGGGATGGTCCATAGTACATCAGTGATGATCCATAGTACACCAGTGATGATCCATAGTACACCAGTGATGGCCCATAGTACATCAGTGATGAACTATAGTACATCAGTGATGATCCACAGTACATCAGTGATGATCCACAGTACATCAGGGATGGTCCATAGTACACCAGTGATGATTCACAGTACACCAGTGATGATCCATAGTACACCAGTGATGGTCCATAGTACATCAGTGATGATCTATAGTACACCAGTGATGGTCCATAGTACATCAGTGATGATCTATAGTACATCAGTGATGATCTATAGTACATCAGTGATGAACTATAGTACATCAGTGATGATCTATAGTACATCAGTGATGATCCATAGTACACCAGTGATGATCCATAGTACACCAGTGATGGCCCATAGTACATCAGTGATGAACTATAGTACATCAGTGATGATCCACAGTACATCAGGGATGGTCCATAGTACATCAGTGATGATCCATAGTACACCAGTGATGATCCATAGTACACCAGTGATGGCCCATAGTACATCAGTGATGAACTATAGTACATCAGTGATGATCCACAGTACATCAGTGATGATCCACAGTACATCAGGGATGGTCCATAGTACATCAGTGATGATCCATAGTACACCAGTGATGATCCATAGTACATCAGTGATGGCCCATAGTACATCAGTGATGAACTATAGTACATCAGTGATGATCCACAGTACATCAGTGATGATCCACAGTACATCAGGGATGGTCCATAGTACACCAGTGATGATCCACAGTACACCAGTGATGATCCATAGTACACCAGTGATGGTCCATAGTACACCAGTGATGATCCATAGTACACCAGTGATGAACTATAGTACATCAGTGATGATCCACAGTACATCAGTGATGATCCACAGTACATCAGGGATGGTCCATAGTACACCAGTGATGATCCACAGTACACCAGTGATGATCCATAGTACACCAGTGATGGTCCATAGTACATCAGTGATGATCTATAGTACATCAGTGATGGTCCATAGTCCATCAGTGATGATCTATAGTACATCAGTGATGATCTATAGTACATCAGTGATGATCCACAATACATCAGTTATGATACACAGTACATCAGTGATGATCCACAGTACATCAGTGATGATCCACAATACTTCAGTGATGATCCACAGTACATCAGTGATGATCCACAGTACATCAGGGATGGTCCACAGTATATCAGTGATGATCCATAGTACATCAGTGATGGTCCATAGTACATCAGTGATGGTCCATAGTACACCAGTGATGATCCATAGTACACCAGTGATGGCCCATAGTACACCAGTGATGGCCCATAGTACATCAGTGATGATCCATAGTACATCAGTGATGATCCACAGTACATCAGTGATGATCCACAGTACATCAGGGATGGTCCATAGTACATCAGTGATGATCCATAGTACACCAGTGATGATCCATAGTACACCAGTGATGGCCCATAGTACATCAGTGATGAACTATAGTACATCAGTGATGATCCACAGTACATCAGGGATGGTCCATAGTACATCAGTGATGATCCATAGTACACCAGTGATGATCCATAGTACAACAGTGATGGCCCATAGTACATCAGTGATGAACTATAGTACATCAGTGATGATCCACAGTACATCAGTGATGATCCATAGTACATCAGTGATGATCCACAGTACATCAGTGATGATCCACAGTACATCAGGGATGGTCCATAGTACATCAGTGATGATCCATAGTACACCAGTGATGATCCATAGTACACCAGTGATGGCCCATAGTACATCAGTGATGAACTATAGTACATCAGTGATGATCCACAGTACATCAGTGATGATCCACAGTACATCAGGGATGGTCCATAGTACACCAGTGATGATCCACAGTACACCAGTGATGATCCATAGTACACCAGTGATGGTCCATAGTACATCAGTGATGATCTATAGCACATCAGTGATGGTCCATAGTACATCAGTGATGAGCTATAGTACATCAGTGATGATCTATAGTACATCAGTGATGATCCATAGTACACCAGTGATGATCCATAGTACACCAGTGATGGCCCATAGTACATCAGTGATGATCCATAGTACACCAGTGATGATCCATAGTACACCAGTGATGGCCCATAGTACATCAGTGATGAACTATAGTACATCAGTGATGATCCACAGTACATCAGTGATGATCCATAGTACATCAGTGATGATCCACAGTACATCAGTGATGATCCACAGTACATCAGGGATGGTCCATAGTACATCAGTGATGATCCATAGTACACCAGTGATGATCCATAGTACACCAGTGATGGCCCACAGTATATCAGTGATGAACTATAGTACATCAGTGATGATCCACAGTACATCAGTGATGATCCACAGTACATCAGGGATGGTCCATAGTACACCAGTGATGATCCACAGTACACCAGTGATGATCCATAGTACACCAGTGATGGTCCATAGTACATCAGTGATGATCTATAGTACATCAGTGATGGTCCATAGTACATCAGTGATGATCTATAGTACATCTGTGATGATCTATAGTACATCAGTGATGATCCAGAGTACATCAGTGATGATCCACAGTACATCAGTGATGGTCCACAGTACATCAGGGATGGTCCACAGTACATCGTTGATGATCCATAGTACACCAGTGATGGCCCATAGTACATCAGTGATGGTCCATAGTACATCAGTGATGATCCATAGTACATCAGTGATGATCCATAGTACACCAGTGATGGCCCATAGTACATCAGTGATGATCCATAGTACATCAGTGATGATCCACAGTACATCAGTGATGATCCACAGTACATCAGGGATGGTCCATAGTACATCAGTGATGATCCATAGTACACCAGTGATGATCCATAGTACACCAGTGATGGCCCATAGTACATCAGTGATGAACTATAGTACATCAGTGATGATCCACAGTACATCAGTGATGATCCACAGTACATCAGGGATGGTCCATAGTACACCAGTGATGATCCTCAGTACATCATTTATGATCCACAGTACATTAGTGATGATCCACAGTACATCAGTGATGATCCACAGTACATCAGTGATGATCCACAATACTTCAGTGATGATCCACAGTACATCAGGGATGGTCCACAGTACATCAGTGATGGTCCACAGTATATCAGTGATGATCCATAGTACATCAGTGATGGTCCATAGTACATCAGTGATGGTCCATAGTACACCAGTGATGATTCATAGTACACCAGTGATGGCCCATAGTACACCAGTGATGGCCCATAGTACATCAGTGATGATCCATAGTACATCAGTGATGATCCACAGTACATCAGTGATGATCCACAGTACATCAGGGATGGTCCATAGTACATCAGTGATGATCCATAGTACACCAGTGATGATCCATAGTACACCAGTGATGGCCCATAGTACATCAGTGATGAACTATAGTACATCAGAGATGATCCACAGTACATCAGGGATGGTCCATAGTACATCAGTCATGATCCATAGTACACCAGTGATGATCCATAGTACACCAGTGATGGCCCATAGTACATCAGTGATGAACTATAGTACATCAGTGATGATCCTCAGTACATCAGTGATGATCCATAGTACATCAGTGATGATCCACAGTACATCAGGGATGGTCCATAGTACACCAGTGATGGCCCATAGTACATCAGTGATGATCCACAGTACATCAGTGATGATCTATAGTACATTAGTGATGATCCACAGTACACCAGTGATGATTCACAGTACATCAGGGATGGTCCATAGTACATCAGGGATGGTCCATAGTACATCAGTGATGATCCACAGTACATCAGGGATGGTCCACACTACATCAGTGATGATCCATAGTACATCAGTGATGGCCCATAGTACATCAGTGATGATCCATATTACACCAGTGATGATCCATAGTACACCAGGGATGACCCACAGTACATCAGTGATGATCCACAGTACATCAGTGATGGTCCATAGTAAATCAGTGATGGTCCATAGTACACCAGTGATGATCCATAGTTCACCAGTGATGGCCCATAGTACACCAGTGATGATCCATAGTACACCAGAGATGGCCCATAGTATACCAGTGATGTCCCATAGTACATCAGTGATGATCCACAGTACATCAGTGATGATCCATAGTACACCAGGGATGGCCCATAGTACATCAGTGATGGCTCATAGTACATCAGTGATGATCCATAGTACATCAGTGATGATCCATAGTACACCAGTGATGATCCATAGTACATCAGTGATGGCTCATAGTACATCAGTGATGATCCATAGTACATCAGTGATGATCCATAGTACACCAGTGATGATCCATAGTACATCAGTGATGGCTCATAGTACATCAGTGATGATCCATAATACATCAGTGATGATCCATAGTACACCAGTGATGGCCCATAGTACTTCAGTGATGATCTATAGTACATCAGTGATGATCCACAGTACATCAGTGATGATCCACAGTACATCAGTGATGATCCACGGTACATCAGTGATGATCCATAGTACATCAGTGATGATCCTCAGTACATCAATGATGATCCACAGTACATCAGTGATGATCCACAGTACATCAGTGATGATCCACAGTACATCAGTGATGATCCACAGGACATCAGGGATGGTCCACAGTACATCAGTGATGATCCATAGTAAACCAGTCATGATCCATAGTACATCAGTGATGATCCATAGTACATCAGTGATGATCCATAGTACACCAGTGATGGCCCATAGTACACCAGTGATGATCCATAGTACACCAGTGATGGCCCATAGTACACCAGTGATGATCCATAGTACACCAGTGATGGCCCATAGTACTTCAGTGATGATCTATAGTACATCAGTGATGATCCACAGTACATCAGTGATGATCCACAATACATCAGGGATTGTCCACAGTATATCAGTGATGATCCATAGTACATCAGTGATGGCCCACAGTACATCAGTGATGATCCACAGTACATCAGTGATGATCCATAGTACACCAGTGATGGTCCATAGTACACCAGTGATGGTCCATAGTACATCAGTGATGATCCATAGTACATCAGTGATGATCCACAGTACATCAGGGATGGTCCACAGTACATCGGTGATGATCCATAGTACACCAGTGATGGCCCAAAGCACATCAGTGATGGTCCATAGTACACCAGGGATGATCCATAGTAATCCAGTGATGATCCATAGTACACCAGTGATGGCCCATAGTACACCAGTGATGGCCCATAGTACATCAGTGATGATCCACAGTACATCAGTGATGATCTTTAGTACATCAGGGATGGTCCACAGTACATCAGTGATGATCCATAGTACACCAGTGATGATCCATAGTACATCAGTGATGCTCCATAGTACACCTGTGATGGCCCACAGTACACCTGTGATGGCCCACAGTAGATCAGTGATGATCCACAGTACATCAGGGATGATCCACAGTATATCAGGGATGGTCCACAGTATATCAGTGATGAGCCATAGTACATCAGTGATGGTCCATAGTACACCAGTGATGATCCATAGTACACCAGTGATGGCCCATAGTACACCAGTGATGGTCCATAGTACACCAGTGATGATCCATAGTACACCAGTGATGGCCCATAGTACACCAGTGATGTCCCATAGTACATCAGTGATGATCCACAGTACATCAGTGATGATCCATAGTACACCAGGGATGGCCCATAGTACATCAGTGATGGCTCATAGTACATCAGTGATGATCCATAGTACATCAGTGATGGTCCATAGTACACCAGTGATGATCCATAGTACACCAGTGATGGCCCATAGTACACCAGTGATGGCCCATAGTACATCAGTGATGATCCATAGTACATCAGTGATGATCCACAGTACATCAGTGATGATCCACAGTACATCAGGGATGGTCCATAGTACATCAGTGATGATCCATAGTACACCAGTGATGATCCATAGTACACCAGTGATGGCCCATAGTACATCAGTGATGAACTATAGTACATCAGAGATGATCCACAGTACATCAGGGATGGTCCATAGTACATCAGTCATGATCCATAGTACACCAGTGATGATCCATAGTACACCAGTGATGGCCCATAGTACATCAGTGATGAACTATAGTACATCAGTGATGAACTATAGTACATCAGTGATGATCCACAGTACATCAGTGATGATCCATAGTACATCAGTGATGATCCACAGTACATCAGGGATGGTCCATAGTACATCAGTGATGATCCATAGTACACCAGTGATGATCCATAGTACACCAGTGATGGCCCATAGTACATCAGTGATGAACTATAGTACATCAGTGATGATCCACAGTACATCAGTGATGATCCACAGTACATCAGGGATGGTCCATAGTACACCAGTGATGATCCACAGTACACCAGTGATGGTCCATAGTACATCAGTGATGATCTATAATACATCAGTGATGATCTATAGTACATCAGTGATGATCCACAGTACATCAGTTATGATACACAGTACATCAGTGATGATCCACAGTACATCAGTGATGATCCACAATACTTCAGTGATGATCCACAGTAGATCAGTGATGATCCACAGTACATCAGGGATGGTCCACAGTATATCAGTGATGATCCATAGTACATCAGTGATGGTCCATAGTACATCAGTGATGGTCCATAGTACATCAGTGATGAACTATAGTACATCAGTGATGATCCACAGTACATCAGTGATGATCCACAGTACATCAGGGATGGTCCATAGTACACCAGTGATGATCCACAGTACACCAGTGATGATCCATAGTACACCAGTGATGGTCCATAGTACATCAGTGATGATCTATAGTACATCAGTGATGGTCCATAGTACATCAGTGATGATCTATAGTACATCAGTGATGATCTATAGTACATCAGTGATGATCCATAGTACATCAGTGATGATCCACAGTACATCAGTGATGGTCCACAGTACATCAGGGATGGTCCACAGTACATCGGTGATGATCCATAGTACACCAGTGATGGCCCATAGTACATCAGTGATGGTCCATAGTACATCAGTAATGATCCATAGTAGATCAGTGATGATCCGTAGTACACCAGTGATGGCCCATAGTACACCAGTGATGGCCCATAGTACATCAGTGATGATCCACAGTACATCAGTGATGATCCATAGTACATCAGTGATGATCCACAGTACATCAGTGATGATCCACAGTACATCGGGGATGGTCCATAGTACATCAGTGATGATCCATAGTACACCAGTGATGATCCATAGTACACCAGTGATGGCCCATAGTACATCAGTGATGAACTATAGTACATCAGTGATGATCCACAGTACATCAGTGATGATCCACAGTACATCAGGGATGGTCTATAGTACACCAGTGATGATCCACAGTACACCAGTGATGATCCATAGTACACCAGTGATGGTCCATAGTACATCAGTGATGATCTATAGTACATCAGTGATGGTCCATAGTACATCAGTGATGATCTATAGTACATCAGTGATGATCCATAGTACATCAGTGATGATCCACAGTACATCAGGGATGGTCTATAGTACACCAGTGATGATCCACAGTACACCAGTGATGATCCATAGTACACCAGTGATGGTCCATAGTACATCAGTGATGATCTATAGTACATCAGTGATGGTCCATAGTACATCAGTGATGATCTATAGTACATCAGTGATGATCCACAGTACATCAGTTATGATACACAGTACATCAGTGATGATCCACAGTACATCAGTGATGATCCACAATACTTCAGTGATGATCCACAGTACATCAGTGATGATCCACAGTACATCAGGGATGGTCCACAGTATATCAGTGATGATCCATAGTACATCAGTGATGGTCCATAGTACATCAGTGATGGTCCATAGTACACCAGTGATGATCCATAGTACACCAGTGATGATCCATAGTACACCAGTGATGGCCCATAGTACACCAGTGATGGCCCATAGTACATCAGTGATGATCCATAGTACATCAGTGATGATCCACAGTACATCAGTGATGATCCACAGTATATCAGGGATGGTCCATAGTACATCAGTGATGATCCATAGTACACCAGTGATGATCCATAGTACACCAGTGATGGCCCATAGTACATCAGTGATGAACTATAGTACATCAGTGATGATCCACAGTACATCAGTGATGATCCACAGTACATCAGGGATGGTCCATAGTACACCAGTGATGATCCACAGTACACCAGTGATGATCCATAGTACACCAGTGATGGTCCATAGTACATCAGTGATGATCTATAGTACATCAGTGATGGTCCATAGTACATCAGTGATGATCTATAGTACATCAGTGATGATCCACAGTACATCAGTTATGATACACAGTACATCAGTGATGATCCACAGTACATCAGTGATGATCCACAATACTTCAGTGATGATCCACAGTACATCAGTGATGATCCACAGTACATCAGGGATGGTCCACAGTATATCAGTGATGATCCATAGTACATCAGTGATGGTCCATAGTACATCAGGGATGGTCCATAGTACATCAGTGATGATCCATAGTACACCAGTGATGATCCATAGTACACCAGTGATGGCCCATAGTACATCAGTGATGAACTATAGTACATCAGTGATGATCCACAGTACATCAGTGATGATCCATAGTACATCAGTGATGATCCACAGTACATCAGTGATGATCCACAGTACATCAGGGATGGTCCATAGTACATCAGTGATGATCCATAGTACACCAGTGATGATCCATAGTACACCAGTGATGGCCCATAGTACATCAGTGATGATCTATAGTACATCAGTGATGATCCACAGTACATCAGGGATGGTCCATAGTACATCAGGGATGATCCATAGTACATCAGTGATGATCCACAGTACATCAGTGATGATCCACAGTACATCAGTGATGATCCACAGTACATCAGTGATGATCCACAGTACATCAGGGATGGTCCACAGTACATCAGTGATGATCCATAGTACACCAGTCATGATCCATAGTACATCAGTGATGATCCATAGTACATCAGTGATGGCA
Organism: Rana muscosa; assembly: GCA_029206835.1. Lineage (NCBI taxonomy): Eukaryota > Metazoa > Chordata > Amphibia > Anura > Ranidae > Rana > Rana muscosa. The sequence continues at coordinate 4,412,411 of JARGYO010000206.1, read as the reverse complement.
CACAGTACATCAGGGATGATCCACAGTACATCAGTGATGATCCATAGTACACCAGTGATGGCCCATAGTACACCAGTGATGGCCCATAGTACATCAGTGATGAACTATAGTACATCAGTGATGATCCACAGTACATCAGTGATGATCCACAGTACATCAGGGATGGTCCATAGTACACCAGTGATGATCCACAGTACACCAGTGATGATCCATAGTACACCAGTGATGGTCCATAGTACATCAGTGATGATCTATAGTACATCAGTGATGGTCCATAGTACATCAGTGATGATCTATAGTACATCAGTGATGATCCACAGTACATCAGTGATGATCCACAATACTTCAGTGATGATCCACAGTACATCAGTGATGATCCACAGTACATCAGGGATGGTCCACAGTATATCAGTGATGATCCATAGTACATCAGTGATGGTCCATAGTACATCAGTGATGGTCCATAGTACACCAGTGATGATCCATAGTACACCAGTGATGATCCATAGTACACCAGTGATGGCCCATAGTACACCAGTGATGGCCCATAGTACATCAGTGATGATCCATAGTACATCAGTGATGATCCACAGTACATCAGTGATGATCCACAGTACATCAGGGATGGTCCATAGTACATCAGTGATGATCCATAGTACACCAGTGATGATCCATAGTACACCAGTGATGGCCCATAGTACATCAGTGATGAACTATAGTACATCAGTGATGATCCACAGTACATCAGTGATGATCCATAGTACATCAGTGATGATCCACAGTACATCAGTGATGATCCACAGTACATCAGGGATGGTCCATAGTACATCAGTGATGATCCATAGTACACCAGTGATGATCCATAGTACACCAGTGATGGCCCATAGTACATCAGTGATGATCTATAGTACATCAGTGATGATCCACAGTACATCAGGGATGGTCCATAGTACATCAGGGATGATCCATAGTACATCAGTGATGATCCACAGTACATCAGTGATGATCCACAGTACATCAGTGATGATCCACAGTACATCAGGGATGGTCCACAGTACATCAGTGATGATCCATAGTACACCAGTCATGATCCATAGTACATCAGTGATGATCCATAGTACATCAGTGATGGCCCACAGTACATCAGGGATGATCCACAGTACATCAGTGATGATCCATAGTACACCAGTGATGGCCCATAGTACACCAGTGATGGCCCATAGTACACCAGTGATGGCCCATAGTACATCAGTGATGATCCACAGTACATCAGTGATGATCTATAGTACATCAGTGATGATCCACAGTACGCCAGTGATGATTCACAGTACATCAGGGATGGTCCATAGTACATCAGGGATGGTCCATAGTACATCAGTGATGATCCACAGTACATCAGGGATGGTCCACAGTACATCAGTGATGATCCATAATACATCAGTGATGGCCCATAGTACATCAGTGATGATCCATATTACACCAGTGATGATCCATAGTACACCAGGGATGACCCACAGTACATCAGTGATGATCCACAGTACATCAGTGATGGTCCATAGTAAATCAGTGATGGTCCATAGTACACCAGTGATGATCCATAGTTCACCAGTGATGGCCCATAGTACACCAGTGATGATCCATAGTACACCAGAGATGGCCCATAGTATACCAGTGATGTCCCATAGTACATCAGTGATGATCCACAGTACATCAGTGATGATCCATAGTACACCAGGGATGGCCGATAGTACATCAGTGATGGCTCATAGTACATCAGTGATGATCCATAGTACATCAGTGATGGTCCATAGTACACCAGTGATGATCCATAGTACATCAGTGATGGCTCATAGTACATCAGTGATGATCCATAGTACATCAGTGATGATCCATAGTACACCAGTGATGATCCATAGTACATCAGTGATGGCTCATAGTACATCAGTGATGATCCATAATACATCAGTGATGATCCATAGTACACCAGTGATGGCCCATAGTACTTCAGTGATGATCTATAGTACATCAGTGATGATTCACAGTACATCAGTGATGATCCACAGTACATCAGTGATGATCCACGGTACATCAGTGATGATCCATAGTACATCAGTGATGATCCTCAGTACATCAATGATGATCCACAGTACATCAGTGATGATCCACAGTACATCAGTGATGATCCACAGTACATCAGTGATGATCCACAGGACATCAGGGATGGTCCACAGTACATCAGTGATGATCCATAGTAAACCAGTCATGATCCATAGTACATCAGTGATGATCCATAGTACATCAGTGATGATCCATAGTACACCAGTGATGGCCCATAGTACATCAGTGATGATCCATAGTACATCAGTGATGATCCACAGTACATCAGTGATGATCCACAGTACATCAGGGATGGTCCATAGTACATCAGTGATGATCCATAGTACACCAGTGATGATCCATAGTACACCAGTGATGGCCCATAGTACATCAGTGATGAACTATAGTACATCAGTGATGATCCACAGTACATCAGTGATGATCCACAGTACATCAGGGATGGTCCATAGTACACCAGTGATGATCCACAGTACATCAGTTATGATCCACAGTACATTAGTGATGATCCACAGTACATCAGTGATGATCCACAGTACATCAGTGATGATCCACAATACTTCAGTGATGATCCACAGTACATCAGGGATGGTCCACAGTACATCAGTGATGGTCCACAGTATATCAGTGATGATCCATAGTACATCAGTGATGGTCCATAGTACATCAGTGATGGTCCATAGTACACCAGTGATGATCCATAGTACACCAGTGATGGCCCATAGTACACCAGTGATGGCCCATAGTACATCAGTGATGATCCATAGTACATCAGTGATGATCCACAGTACATCAGTGATGATCCACAGTACATCAGGGATGGTCCATAGTACATCAGTGATGATCCATAGTACACCAGTGATGATCCATAGTACACCAGTGATGGCCCATAGTACATCAGTGATGAACTATAGTACATCAGAGATGATCCACAGTACATCAGGGATGGTCCATAGTACATCAGTCATGATCCATAGTACACCAGTGATGATCCATAGTACACCAGTGATGGCCCATAGTACATCAGTGATGAACTATAGTACATCAGTGATGATCCACAGTACATCAGTGATGATCCATAGTACATCAGTGATGATCCACAGTACATCAAGGATGGTCCATAGTACATCAGTGATGATCCATAGTACACCAGTGATGATCCATAGTACACCAGTGATGGCCCATAGTACATCAGTGATGAACTATAGTACATCAGTGATGATCCACAGTACATCAGTGATGATCCACAGTACATCAGGGATGATCCATAGTACACCAGTGATGATCCACAGTACACCAGTGATGGTCCATAGTACATCAGTGATGATCTATAGTACATCAGTGATGATCTATAGTACATCAGTGATGATCCACAGTACATCAGTTATGATACACAGTACATCAGTGATGATCCACAGTACATCAGTGATGATCCACAATACTTCAGTGATGATCCACAGTAGATCAGTGATGATCCACAGTACATCAGGGATGGTCCACAGTATATCAGTGATGATCCATAGTACATCAGTGATGGTCCATAGTACATCAGTGATGGTCCATAGTACACCAGTGATGATCCATAGTACACCAGTGATGATCCATAGTACACCAGTTATGGCCCATAGTACACCAGTGATGGCCCATAGTACATCAGTGATGATCCATAGTACATCAGTGATGATCCACAGTACATCAGTGATGATCCACAGTACATCAGGGATGGTCCATAGTACATCAGTGATGATCCATAGTACACCAGTGATGATCCATAGTACACCAGTGATGGCCCACAGTACATCAGTGATGAACTATTGTACATCAGTGATGATCCACAGTACATCAGGGATGGTCCATAGTACATCAGTGATGATCCATAGTACACCAGTGATGATCCATAGTATACCAGTGATGATCCATAGTACACCAGTGATGATCCATAGTACACCAGTGATGGCCCATAGTACATCAGTGATGAACTATAGTACATCAGTGATGATCCACAGTACATCAGTGATGATTCACAGTACATCAGGGATGGTCCATAGTACACCAGTGATGATCCACAGTACATCAGTTATGATCCACAGTACATCAGTGATGATCCACAGTACATCAGTGATGGTCCACAGTACATCAGGGATGGTCCACAGTACATCGGTGATGATCCATAGTACACCAGTGATGGCCCATAGTACATCAGTGATGGTCCATAGTACATCAGTGATGATCCATAGTAGATCAGTGATGATCCATAGTACACCAGTGATGGCCCATAGTACACCAGTGATGGCCCATAGTACATCAGTGATGATCCACAGTACATCAGTGATGATCCATAGTACATCAGTGATGATCCACAGTACATCAGTGATGATCCACAGTACATCAGGGATGGTCCATAGTACATCAGTGATGATCCATAGTACACCAGTGATGATCCATAGTACACCAGTGATGGCCCATAGTACATCAGTGATGAACTATAGTACATCAGTGATGATCCACAGTACATCAGTGATGATCCACAGTACATCAGGGATGGTCCATAGTACACCAGTGATGATCCACAGTACACCAGTGATGATCCATAGTACACCAGTGATGGTCCATAGTACATCAGTGATGATCTATAGTACATCAGTGATGGTCCATAGTACATCAGTGATGATCTATAGTACATCAGTGATGATCCACAGTACATCAGTTATGATACACAGTACATCAGTGATGATCCACAGTACATCAGTGATGATCCACAATACTTCAGTGATGATCCACAGTACATCAGTGATGATCCACAGTACATCAGGGATGGTCCACAGTATATCAGTGATGATCCATAGTACATCAGTGATGGTCCATAGTACATCAGTGATGGTCCATAGTACACCAGTGATGATCCATAGTACACCAGTGATGATCCATAGTACACCAGTGATGGCCCATAGTACACCAGTGATGGCCCATAGTACATCAGTGATGATCCATAGTACATCAGTTATGATCCACAGTACATCAGGGATGGTCCATAGTACATCAGTGATGATCCATAGTACACCAGTGATGATCCATAGTACACCAGTGATGGTCCATAGTACATCAGTGATGCTCTATAGTACATCAGTGATGGTCCATAGTACATCAGGGATGATCTATAGTACATCAGTGATGATCCACAGTACATCAGTTATGATACACAGTACATCAGTGATGATCCACAGTACATCAGTGATGATCCACAATACTTCAGTGATGATCCACAGTACATCAGTGATGATCCACAGTACATCAGGGATGGTCCACAGTATATCAGTGATGATCCATAGTACATCAGTGATGGTCCATAGTACATCAGTGATGGTCCATAGTACACCAGTGATGATCCATAGTACACCAGTGATGATCCATAGTACACCAGTGATGGCCCATAGTACACCAGTGATGGCCCATAGTACATCAGTGGATCTACTATGGACCATCACTGGTGTACTATGGACCATCACTGGTGTACTATGGATCATCACTGATGTACTGTGGATCATCACTGATGTACTGTGGGCCATCACTGATGTACTATGGATCATCACTG